>CM076580.1:328228187-328589282 GCA_034641835.2 Pinus albicaulis
TGGGTAGCCGTTGAAGGATCCGAACAAAGTTATCCATCATCACGTTCCTTTGTTTTTCGAGGGCCTCCTCGAGCAATATTTTGATAGGATCTCCTGCTCCCTCATCTTTCTTTTCGTCCCCCATTGGCGTCCGTCGAGGTTTGCGAGGCTGATCTTGCAAAGGTTCCACCAGATCAAGCCCTAGCTCCTTATACCCCGACCTCGTTGGGGACATGCAAAGAAGGATCGAGAAAAAGCAGACCGCTCTGATACCACTGATCCGGATTTATGCATGAACGCAACAGAATAAACATATAACCATAAATACAGAGATGCAGCGGAAATAACACTTCATTTCATTAATATCAAAGAACTGAAATTTGCTTACAGACAAATGGAAATGAAAACTAGCTAGGGCGCTGGTAGCTATCTCTGAGAAGAGATGTGGCGGCTACAGGCCTCTGAACTGTGTTACAATGAGGCTCGAGGGCCTATTTATCATTTAGAAACAATGGGAAACCCTAAACAGCCAAAACCCTAACCCTAGGAGATGAAGCGCCAAAACTATGGGCCCCGTTTGGGTAAATTGGTGTTTCAACTTCCGAGGGGCGTAACTTTGGCATACGATCTCCGTTTGACGCGTACCATACCTCGTTAGAAAGATCTATCCGAGGACTACAAATTTGGAACGGGCAACATTGGTCCATGGACCCATGTTGCCCTCCGTTTTCCCAAAAAACGTCGTTTAGGGCCTCAAAGCGGCTCCGGAAGTTTAGGACCCGAAAAACTGCTAAAAATAGTAAACTGTGCCGAAACTGAAAAACTGAAATAGACAATGGTGGGGCCCCAAGTGGAATAGGCGGGTGACCACCAATATCCACCTGGATCACCACATGGGTAGATGCCATGGTGGAGGAGTATGAATCCATTGTCAGAAACATTGCTTGGGAGATTGTTCCAAGGCTGGTGGGAAAATCAGTTGTAGGATCAAGATGGATCTACAAGGTAAAGAAAGCTGCTGATGGGAGCATCGAGAAGTATAAGGCAAGATTTGTTGCCCTGGGATTCTCACAGATTGAGGGGATTGACTATGAAGAAACCTTTGCACCTATCGCACAATATTCTTCCATACGGACCATCCTTGCTCTCTCAGAGCAGATGGGTTGGCACATTCATAAAATGGATGTGAAGACTGTGTTCCTTAATGGGTTCAGTGAGGAAGAGGTGTACATTGAGCAGCCTGAAGGATTTGAGATCTTCAACAGCGAGTTGCATGTGTGCATGCTCAAAAGAGCATTGTATGGGCTGAAACAATCACCCCGTGCTTGGTACACTCGAATCAACATCTATTTCACTGGACTTGGCTTCACCAAGAGTGAGGCGGATGCAAACCTGTACCAGATTGTGGTGGAGGGTAAGCTTTTAATCATTGTACTTTACGTTGATGATTTAATACTAACAGGTGATGAGCAGTTGATACACTCATGCAAGGTAGATCTTGAAAAGGAGTTTGAGATGAAGGATTTGGGCCTCCTTCATTATTTCCTTGGATTGGAAATATGGCAGCGAGAAGGTGAACTGTTTGTGTCTCAAGACAAGTATGCCCGGGAGATACTGGAGAAGTTTCACATGCAAAGCTGCAAGCCTATCGACTCTCCTCTTCTAGGAAATTGGAAGAAAGAAGATGCTACATCGGCAGAGGTAGTGGATTCCATTGTTTATCGACAGTTGGTGGGTTCGCTCATGTATTTAGTCAATACAAGACCGGACATATGCTATGCGGTGAACCAGCTTTCACAAGCGATGGTTAAGCCTACCAAGCTCTTTTGGAAGGCAAGCAAGAATGTCCTGAGATATCTCAGGGGCACATCTGAGTATGGTTTATGGTACAGACAGATGGATGAGGTGAAATTGCATGGCTTCATGGATGCAGATTGGGCAGGAAGCCCAACAGACAAAAAGCGCACATCAAGAAGGATTTTCAGTATCGGATCTATGGCAGTTTCTTAGTACAGCAGGAAACAAAGATCCGTGGCACTCAGTTCAGCGGAAGCGGAATACATGGCAACAATTTTAGCTGCATGTGAGGCTATCTAGATGAGGAAGATTCTGGTTGGTTTGTTTGGTTCACATTTAGATCCCATGGTGATTCATTGTGATAAACAGAGTTGCATTAAACTCTCGGTTAATCCTATGTTTCATGATAGATCTAAACATATTTATATCCGGTATCATCATATTAGAGATTGTGTGCAGCGGAAGATCATGTTGCTTCAGTACATTCCTACGGAGGATCAGGATGCAGATATTCTGACGAAGGCGCTCACCAGGAGAAAATTTGAATACCATAGAGGCAGGATCAGGGTGAAGAATAATCACTATCTTGTTGAGAGGGAGTGTTGAGATTCAACAAGATGATGAGCTTAGTGAAAAGAGTCGCCTTCACTAAGTGGGCTCGCAGGCTATTTTTGGCGCAAGTCTATTTTTAGACATGATGATCGTATTTCAGAAGTTGTAGGATGCTATTTGTGGATGGTTTATCAAGTTGGAAAAATATATGAAATTTTATTTTTAGAATATTGGGCGAAGTCTATTTATAGATCGTCAATCTAAAAATAGATGCATGTCGATTATTATTAGCTCTTAATAATGATCAGACTCTAAACAGCAACTTATTTTCTTGGAGCACTTCATTTCAGTGCACAGATGTGGCACATCAGCTGATAGAAGGAATTACACAATTCCTAAAGGTTTACTGGAGCTAATGCATGGAGGACTCAGTTAGAACTCAAGTGGCAGAGTTATGACACAGTTGGAAGAAGTAGTTATGGAGTTGTATTCAGTTTAACTCAGTTAAACTCAGTTGAACTAGTTATATCTAGTCTAACTGATTGATATACTAGTGAGAGTGGAGTGAATTAATTAGTTAATTAATTCACAAATAATAACTCATTAATCAACTGAACAATACAACAGTTAACTACAGTGCATGGAAGTTTCAGTGGAGACCAATGGAGAGATAGGTGAAAGGGCAAGATAGACTATCTGTTGTGACTATAGTGATGCATTGATTGCATCACACACACAGTGGAGATGCCAATGAGGATTGCACAGTCAAGGATGGAGTAATTCGAATTCATTCAAAGCTATTCTTCAGCAGGGATTGTGCAGTGGAGGCAGGCTAGCAAGAGGTAGAGATCGGTGCATGGATTTGCAAGATTGGTCCTGATTAGTGTATGACGATTGTACTGTACTGAGAGCTTGTGATAAGCTTTGTATGCTTGTATGAGATTGTCATATGATTTCCATGTTACATAATATATATTTGGGGTTTTCAACTTCAGGCTTTCCCAGTTAAAAACTGTGTTATGTGCGATTTAATATTTTTGTTTATGCTTCACATGTGTGTGCAATTAATTTTTTCTGCAAAATATTAACAAGTGGAATAGATTCAGTATCTTGCATAAAGTCAAATAGTGTGAGATCAGGTGGTTCTTGGACATATGCATGCTTAGTGCATATAATTTCTACATGTTTTGGGGTTTTCTGAGTTTCTATATGTAGCCCTAAGATTTGTAAGAGTGTCCTACAGCTGAGTCATCATTTTGCTAGGATGGTGAGACAACCAAATTATACTCTTTGGCTATTAACTTGAGTTCTCCACGATTTGATGAAGGTTTCTGAAGTCCTAAGGGATACTTAGATTGTCACTAACATCAGATTTTGCATCATAATCACCATTGTGTTAGTGATAGTGATGAGGTAGCTATATATCATAGGATACTGTTTAATAAAGGGATTCTAGAATCCTAAGGGGTACTTAGATTGTCACTAACTCAGAAGGTCCCACCGTGATCGCCATTATGTTGGTGTCCTATGATATTGGCAGATTGGTAGACCAAATGCACAGGGTAACATCATACCAGTATTTGGAGTCCTAGGACCTAGCTTTCCTGGACTCAGAGAGGGCTCTCTCTATTATGCGAAGGATTTGAACTTGTTCGCTTTAAGAGTTTCATTTTAGGCTAGTTGTTAAGTTTAGGTTTGTTGTTTGTTTTGGTTGGGGTAAGATGATCAAGTAGGATAGGTGGAGTGAGATGTTATCAAATCAATGGGGCTATGGAGTCTATGAAGTCATTGATATCTCAATAATGAATCGGGGTACATCACAGGGAAAATCTAGTGTATTTAATGGATCTTTAAATTTTATGTGTGAGGTGAAATGGACATTAAGTTTGGGAACAAAGATAGGGCAAAGGGTAGTTAAGAATCCTTTGTCAAATACCTATGAACAGAGATATCTTAAATACTAATAAGCAAAAGCTACTGGTCATGAGATAGGGCGCACCATTTACACAATGACAATACTTTTAAACAAATACACATTCAAGACATACAATCCAGTGGAACAAAGAAAGTAAGACAACTTATGTAACTTCAATGATTCCACTTTCAAGATTTGAAAACATATAAGAGGAAAATAGCATCAATAAATGAAGAGGGAATGCCTAAACATCATTCATTAAACTATAAAAAACTTTGAGGCAAACTGGTAAGCATATACAAAGGGCAAGATCAAAACAAGACCTCTTTGGCTTAACCTAATCAATCAATACATCAAAGAGAGATTTCAAGACAGAGTTTAGATAGCATAAACCAAGTAGGGCTTACCATGAATCATGTTTTTAAACTATCATATTAATCCAATAATGAAATAGAAAAGCTTAAGTGGGCCTAAGGAGCAACTAAGAATTCCTTAAACTAACCCATCAGGCGAAAACATGAACACAATAGCAAACAGGAGGACTGAGGTGCCTCAAACAACATTTCTCATCCTATACTCTTCTGAGCTATTGCAATATAGAAATATGGACATATGATAAACAAGAAAAACATGGAAAAATAAGAGATACATCACCATTAACTAAACTCAAGTATCGTGTAAGAAAGCCTTCATCATTATCAACCAAGGCAAATCATCCACAAGCTCCACAACATTAAATTGTTCTTCAACTTCCAAAAACCATGTATTGCTCTTAAACACATAAAAAGCCCACTATTACAATAAATCCTCATGCATTATATAACAAGCAAGGAGGAGGAAATCCTAATAGAGCATCTGGAATTCTATTGGCTAATCAAAAGTATCTATATTGTCCTTGAGGCCTTGCAAGGCCCAAGGCACAAAAATATCTAAAATAAATATCTTTTCGGCCATTTTTAGCAATTAAATTGACCTTTAGGCTCTGAAAAACCTTAAAAAAAAATTCAAACGCACATTCTAACTTGTCAACCACAAGAGCATAGCACTGTGTGTCAAATTGGAATTTGCATGCCAGGAGCGTAGCACAGGAATAGAAAAAATAGGTCATCTAATATTAGTGTTTTGAAGGCCTTCCCGATGTCGGATAAGGATCCATGATGGCTTGTTGGAAATCCCTGGAAGTATACTTTCCATATCTATCCTTGGTTTTCTGATCTGACCTCTGCAACCTTTCCAAAAAGTTAAAATTCCAAGGCTGGTAGGAGCGCAGCACATGTCCTGAAAACCAGGAAGAATGGAGAAAAATTGGGTGTTTTTAACCCTTTTGGAGGACCAAAACAACTCCAATTGATCTGAAAATTGGTGAGAATTCTCCTCTCATGATGAGGAATCCAAAAATGCAAGGATTTTCTCCTAAATATGCCCTGAAAATGAGCGGAGCACCAGGTGTGATGCGTTCCTAGCCTCAAAATTTGCAAAAATCAAAAACTTGTTCAATTTCTCCCCAATTTGGTAGATAAGTGCCTCATGGGTCCTGGGAGACCCGTAGAGAAGCTTGAGCCAAAATAACAAGGCTATCTTGGTCCCTTTCCTCCTTTAGTGCTTGGATATCAATTTTGGCCCTTTTGAGTTCTTGCCTGGCAAATTGTTCTCTTTGAGCATAATGCTTAGCCATTCTTCTTTGTAGGTACAAGTCTTTATTGGCCTTCTCTAGCTTGGTTTCAAGGTGTATGTTAGCCCTCTCAAGCCATGATTACCTATCATGTTCAATTTCCAGTGCAAGGAGTTATTGGAGAGAAAGTTGTTATGCTTGGGCTGATTCTTCTTCTCTCTGCTTTGCCAATGCTTTCCTTAGACCCATAGTTCTAGGTCTCCTTCTATTTTGACCCTCCTCATCACTACTCCCCTCATAAGTGCCCATGAATTCTGCCAACTTCACCTGTGCCCTTTGAGCCTCTTTCCGGTACTTGAGTGTTCTTATTTCATGGATGGCTTGTTTGGCACCCATTTAATTGTTTTGCATCTGATAAAAGTGAATGACATCCTTTTCTCTTTCTAATTCAGCCTCCAAGTCCTTGATTTGTGCATTCCTGTCTTGGAGGAGGAAGTTTGAAATTATTTTTTCATTCTCATCATCACTTTCTATGTGAATGAGTTCAACCTCTCTTTCTTTTTCATGATCTTCCTCTTCTTCTTTCACTTTTTGCTTACCTTTGTCCAACGGTTGAGTTGAAGTAGATGCCAAGGTCCCTAGCCTTTTAGAGGTAGAAAAAAATTGCCTTGATCCTCTTTGGTAAGTGAGAGTACAAGTTTTAACATGTTTCACTTGAATACCTTGATCATTGGTGACCTTAGGGTTGTTTGTCTTCTCATTGATGATTTTTGTATGTGTGTCTTTCTCACTTTGCCCTTAACTGCCTTCTTGAGAGACATTTTCATTTTCTATCATGCTAGTATCACTGTCAATATCTTCATGATTGTCATCCTCTGTATTTAAAATATTAGAGGTGTCTTCATCATTTCTTTATACATATGTATCTTCATGATTGTCCTCCTCTTCATTATTTGGCCCACTGTACTCTCTTTCAAACTCTGCCTCTTTATTATTGCTTGTATTTTCTGTGGGGTCACTGTTAGAGGCACTTTCATTAGTCTCTCCTTTACTTTTATTTTCACTTTCTTTCTCATTATGTGAGTTTTCTTCACTTTTTTGCTCATTGTCTTCTTTGTCTTGTCCACTGCAATTACCTTCAAACTCTGTCTCTTCTTGACTATTATCTTTATCTTTGTCACTGCTCCTTTTATCACTGCTATTTGGCTCATTGTTTTCTTCTTTACCTTCATCATTCTGCTCATCAAAATATGCCTCTGTACTTGGTTTTTCATTGACTTCCTCATCCTCATTTAGCTCACTAATTTTTCCTTCTTGTTCACTTTTTGTTTCACTGCTTTTGTCGCTACTTTCTTCTTCATCAACCTCTTTTTCATCACTTTCTTCACTTACATCTTCCTCTTTTTCATCACTTTCTTCACGACTTCCATGTTCATCTTGGTCATCAATTTCTTCATGACTGCCATGTTCATCTTGGTCATCACTTTCTTCATTACTGCCATGTTCATCGTGGTCATTGTTTTCTTCCTCTTTGTCATCACTATTTTCTTTGTTACCTTCTTCATCATTTAGCCCACTGCTTTTGTCACTGTCTCCTTTACTGCTTTCATCTACCTCCTCTTCACTGTCCTTGGTATCTTCTCCATCATTTTCACTTTCTTCACTCTCATTTTTCTCATATTCATCACTTGTTTCTTCTCCTTGATTGTCATGTTCCTCCTTTTCACTGCTTTCTTCATGTTCTAAGGCTTTAGGGGAAGGTGAAAGAGGGAGGTTTTTTTGGGGAGAGGATTCATGTGAATAGGATGAATCATGGTCAGTGGAGGGTGATGGAGGTGTGGGAGGAGGAAGTCGAGATGATGATGGTAAACTTCGTAGAGGAAGGGGTTGTGGACTTGTGAAAACACCATGGGTGATGAAAAATTCCCATGGGATGCCTTCTTGCTCCAATTGGTGTAAGACAATAATTTTGATGAGGTAATGGTGGAAAATACTTGACATTTTTTGGGAGGGAGGCCTTTTTTGCGCAATGTATGACATTTTATCAATAATTTTACAAAGTTAGTAGGGAAAATGGAGCAGTTTGGCCTTAGTAAAATCCATGAGTAGTCTTATGTGGTAGGATTAGATCCTAGAAAACCTACCCTCACAGGTGAAGTATTTCATAATGATCTTAATTAAAGGATCATATTTGTCCAGCAAATGAGAAAAGGGGAAAATGGTCTTGCAATCAGCTTGGAAACTTGGTTTTAAGAAGGGCTGATAATGGCTTAGTCCATATACACCTATTTGAACCATTTCTCCCCCATGTAAGGTATTCTAGTGGCCATAGAGATTGCATTGGTGGTCAGCTCAAAATTCACTCCAGCTAGATGTACATGGTTGTCATGGAGGTTAAGGACAAAAATTTTGGTCAATTGAGGGTGACTTTGGACTCTCTGCACTTTCTCACAGAACTCATAGTATCCTACTTCTTGGAAATATGAAACTATAGTAGAATAGGTTGTCAATTCTTTAGTGTTTATAGGCTCAAACCTATTTGCTTTCCCACCCTTCCTTTGTTGTTCTCTAGGCCTTTGGGCTCTCTCTCCACTATCAACACTACCTTCTATAGGCATTTCTCTTTTACCCTTGTATTTAAAAACAAACCCTAATATGTGTGGGAGATGATATGGAGAGGGTAAGTGAGATCAGGATGAGATAGGTGATGACTGCAAATGAAGGGGAAGGAAGAATGAAGGAGAACAATTTGGGCCTCAGTGTGCTCTTAGCATGTAAATGGATGGGCGCCCTTTGAACAAGGGAGTTTTTTAGCAGGGATTTAGGCGTTTTCCTCCTTCCTTAGGGTTTTTCCACATTCCCTTTAATTTTACCCTTCACAATTTTCTATATTTCATCCTCAGACAATATGAAAAAAGACGGAAAAACAAAATACCTTCAAAACCTTATAGCTGAAAAAGGTCACAGGAATGCCACATGGGCCAGTCGGGCACTTTCTGCATGTCATGTCGAGCAGCCTTGAACAGACAGCAGGAGTGCAGCACGGAAAACCTTGCACGCACAGTCGGGTGACCTATTCACGCAGGGTCGGGCAGCTTGTGCACGCCCAGGTGCATAGCGCAGGTGGTCTCTGCACAAGGTGTTGGGTGGCTGGAATCCCTGAATGCACAGGAGCACAGCTTTGGGTGCCTTTGCACGCGTTGTCAGGTGGCTTCTTCACGTTGCACGCCTAGTAGTGCAGCACTCTGGCGGTCTCTGCACGCGGTATCAGGTGAGGCCTGAACAACGGCAAGGTGTTGGGTTCCTCCTGAATGCGGAGTGGCTACACATGCGCGTAGTGCTTCTACACAGGCACACAGAGCCCTATTGAGAAATGTATAGGCATCGTGTACAGGCACGTAGTGCGGCCTTTCAGGAGCGCAGCACAATCAGTTTTTTGCCCGAAAAGTCTGCTAGAAACCCTAGAAAGCTCTAAACTCCTCTTGCTCCTTCTGCAAAATGACAAAATGGTGTTTGAATGATAACTCTAGGCTTTTTATACCCTTACGAAAAATTAGAAATGAAAACCCATCTTGACTAATGTTCACTTTTGGTCTTTTTTCCTTTCACTGATGTTTCTTTCTTTTGTGTAGGGGGTGACTTTAAACATAAAAAATGGCCTTTTAGTAATTTATTTGAGAACTTAACACTTTTCCCTCTTAGTGCTTTTGAAAATGATATGTATGCTTTGCCAAAGGTTGTACACCATGCCTGATGTGTTTTCATTGACCATTTCTAATCTGTTGTAGGTGTCATAAAACAGTATTTTGGCTTCTTGGTCATTTTCAAAATCTTGGCAACTTAGGTCACTTTCATAAGCAAACTAAAGATTTTCTTGATGTGCTATTTGGACATTTTGAACTTTTGTTTTCCCTCTTTGACCATTTTGATGAATATTGACTATTCTAGATAGTTTTTTGGCTCCTTCATACTGATACTCTTCAGAATTTTATCCCTTTGGTGAAGTGACAAAATAAAACCCCATCTATCTGATTTCAACCATGGGGGGCCTCCTTTCAAAATTCCTCTAAAAAACTTCTGACCTTTAATGGGGTTTTATGACCTCTAAGTCACCTTTGCCTACCTTTTTAGACTTCTAGCTTTTAAGGGCCTTTTTCCTTTTCTTATTTATCATACCTAGAAACTTTGATGTTAGGCTTGGTGGTGTTGATGCATCTCTGTCCTTTTTTACCTTTTGCATGGATATTGACTGTTCATGAGAGTTTTGCCTCCCTCACCCTGATAATTTTTCAATCTATCTTTTTGGTGTGGTGAAAAAGTGTGCCTAAAATAAGACTTATAGGTCATTCCCTATCATTATTTTTTAATCTTTGCCTGATGTCATCGAGGAGGTTTCTCACTATGATTTATTGCTTCAATGAATCCTTAATCCATGCACAGTTGTGCTTATGTATCTCTATCTTCATGATTCTCTTTGTGAACTTAAGCATTTTGCTCCTCTTTTTTTGTGGATGCCCTTGAGGATTTTTAGCCTCTTAGCCTATCTTTCTTCTACTGATAACTATAATAAAGCATTCCTACAGAAATGCTTTAACATAGGCAAACTATCTTTTAACAGACCCTATGCTCTGATCTAGGAGGTCCTTCCTTGAAGGCCTTTTGACACCCTTTGGACATTCATGAGCTCACCTTATTTTCATTTGGTTTCACCTTTGAGCACCTGTGAACATAGTGAGTTTAGGAAACCAAATCAATGCATAACCTAGGAGACCCTATAATGACCTATTGGGATATATTTTTGAATTAGGTGTTTGACTGAAAACTGGAATCAGGGTTTGGAGATGTAAACAGGGTTTTGACAACTCTTTATGCATTTCCATCCAAGAAACTGAAATCTTTGATTTATCTAAAAGCCTAGAAAGGGAATTTTAAATCACCATTTCTTGAGGCGCTTGGTGAGTATGGGAAAAGGTTTGGGCTACTTGGTAAACCAAGGTGTAGAAGTAGAAGGCTCAAGCAATCAGAAACAGAGTGATAAAGTGAGAGGTGGTAGACATAGTGAGGATGAGGGACATAATTCTAAGATTTGGTCTTCTGGGAATGATAGATTGGTCATGCTTTGATAGAGTAGGAGAACAGTGAAAAAAATCTCCTAAGGGAAATGAAGGCAGTGATATTTCTCGGAACTCACAAGATTCATGAATCTTGTTTCCAGAAATCTAGGACAAGAATTTAGTCATATAAACAGGTAAAAATTATTTATGACTAACAGGATCCCAAAAATTCATATCACTCAATATCAGGTTATGCATGTAGAATTCAACCATCTAGCTCTGTCCTCAACACTAAATTTATGGCAGAATTCAATAAAAAATTTGTAATCCTGGAAGGGAAGTGAACCATATTTTACTAGGGTCTTGATCTGAAGTTTAATTTATTCTTCTTCGAGGAAAATTGCGTAGTTATTTTAGGGGTATTTGCATTGGATGGCTTCCATAACCAAGCTTGCCATAGTGGCAAGTTTCTCATCTTTATCTTGCATCTGGTCATTCAGTCTCTTATTTTCTGTATGTATTTGTTCCCTCATGTTTTCCTATTTGAGTCTCAAATCAAAAATATCATCACCCATATTTTTCATATTCTCTTCCATTAGACCTACATCTTCAACTCCTTTCGACCTTGAAATTTGCATCCATTGGTGGCTTCTAGCTCTTTCTTTGTCCACCTCAAGGAGGATTGGGACTGCAAATTTGGTAGGTATTATTTTTCCTTCTTCAAAGAACTTGTAATAAGACCCAACATGTAGTTGGGGATTAGGTTCTTGCAGCTCTTGTGACCCAAGCAAGCCAAGAAAAATGTTGAATTAAAGCCATGCATCAAGAACTTAACCAAATTGAAAAGAATTATACATGGGATCTGGTTCCAAGGCCACAAAATAAAAATGTAATCAGTACCAAATGGGTATTTAAGAACAAACTAAATGAAAATGGAGAAGTAGTCAAGAATAAGGCACGAATTTTTTGTTGAAATTTTCAACAAGAAGTAGTGAAATTGACATCCAGAAAAGAAAAATATTCACATAGCTGGTGTGGGATTCCAGTTGCACATGAGTGAGGAATTTAGTTACACATTAGTGCTAAATGTGGGCGTCTAATTTATTTAACCCTTAATAAATTGGAAAATAAATTGTAATTTCATCTCATAAAAGGTTGTATCAATTAACTAAGTCAGAAAGACTGAGTTGGCTCAATAATTTCGAGTTGAGGATCAAAGGTGCAGCATGTAGAGTGATTCTATTATTTTGGGGGTCTAGTTACAGTTAATGCACTAGTTGGGTGCATGTGTAATCAATTAACTCAATTTAATTGAGTTAAAATCAGTTTAACTAGTTATGACTGAGTGATGAGCTAGTGAGAGGTCCAATTAATTAAATTAGATTTAGTTCACAAGTAATGACCTATCAGAAAACTGATGATTCACTACTAATAGTTGCATGCATGTCAATTCTGATGACGAACCAGTTGAGACAGAGGTTAAAAGGAAGTTAACTATCAGTTGTATTATTAGAAAATTTCCTAGGTGCAATTATAAAGTCACTAGAAGGCTCATAATGGATTGCACAATCAAGGAAGGTTGATTATCCTATTTAATAGGGATTAATTTCCTAGGGATTGTGTGAGCAAGGTTGGGCTAAGCAGGGGCTAAGAATTGGCTAAGTGTTGGTCAATTTTTCCTAAGAATTGCTAGTCAGTTTTGTCCAGGATCAGGTTGAGACGATCAGTAGAGTGGAGTAATTTATCGGTGTGAGACAGCACTGTATTTTTTCATGATTCTTTGATTGTGTACAATATATGATAGAGGGGTTTTGAGCAGGTGCTTTCCCAAGATACATCTTGTGTTGTGTGATTGATAATATCTTTCTCTTACTTGCATGTGATTGAGTGATTGTGTTTTATATTTTGCAATATAGTAGAAGGATTATGTATATTGTTTTATTACATTACATGATTGGATTGAATCCATTCGTATAGATTTTTTCTATAATTTCTACATGGTATCAGAGCAGGAATTTTTTGGGTGGAGAATTTTCAAGTAATATATGAAAATTTTGGTGAATTTTTTTCAAAAAAAATATCATATTTGGATTCCTTGCGAAACAATACCCAAATTTATAAAAAAAAATAAAATAAAATAAAATAAAATCGGTCGAATCAGAGCTCGGATGAGGGAGATATCGTCGATTTAAATTCAGCTCTTTTTTTTAGAAAATTTTGTGACAGTGGGGAAATTGCAATGTGCGCGAGTCAAGAACCAGCATGCACTTGAGGTACAAGATGCATGAAAATATTTGAGGATAAAATCAATGGTTAGAGATTTGGTGGTTGAGAGGGAGAAAAAATAATCTCTCAACATGCAACCTCAGAAGCAGTCTCAAAGGTTGTGTAGAAACAAAAATTGGATAAGCAGAGAGGAGACCGAGTGGAAGTGTCCACTCAAGTAGAGAAATCTACAAGGGGGGAATTTCGAGCCATATGGTAAGGGAGAGTACATGTAGCTATACCTCCAAGTGTTAGTTGGGGAAATGTGCAGATATAATACCAAGAATAAATTTGGGCAGGGTCCATGGAGATGGTGTGTCTCATGGATCGAACCTGGCTACGAGGAGCCCATAGTATAGCAGTAGTAAGAAGGATCAGTTAGATTGAAGCAGTTAGATGTCAGGAATAAATAAATCAGAGTGACAGATGTCAGATACTGGATCACAAATCATAGTTGGCAGCAATGCAGGGTGCATGGATGCAAATGTCAGCGGCAGCATAGAGAGTCCAATAGAATAATGTAGTAACTACTAGCTGTCAGAAGACTTTGATGATAGATGCATCATACGGATTCAATTGTCAGAAGGCTATTTAGTTTTAGGAGTTGCATGTGCAAAGAACACTATAGAAGTGTTGCGTGCAAAATATTCCAAAGGCACCGATCGGGATAAATTAATTCCTTTCTTGTTGAGAGGGAGTGTTGAAATTTGCAACAAGAAACAGTAAAATTGGCATCCGGAAAGGAAAAAAATTGATCACATAACTGGTGAGGGATTCCAGTCACACGTGAGTGAGGAATTTAGTTACACATTAGTGATAAATGTGGGTGTCTAATTTTTTTATCCCTTAAATAAATTGGAAAATAAATTGTAATTTCATCTCATAACAACTCGTATCAACTAACTAAGTCAGAAAGAATGAGTTAGCTCAAGAATTTCTAGTTGAGGGTAAAATTTAAGGCATGTAGAATGATTCTATTATTTTGGGGTTCCAGTTGTAGTTAATGCACTAGTAGGGTGCATGTGTAATTAGTTAACTCAAATTAATTGAGTTAAAATCAGTTCAACTTGTTCTAACTGAGTGATGAGCTAGTGAGAGGTCCAGTGAATTAAATTAGATTTAATTCACAAGTAGTGATTTAGCATATAACTTATGATTATCTATTAATAGTTTCATGCATGTCAATTATGATGACAACCCAGTTGAGACAGAGGTTAAAGGGAAGTTAACTATCAGTTGTATTATTAGCAAATTTCTCGGGCGCAATTATAAAGTCACAGGAAGTCTCATGATGGATTGCGCAGTCAAGGAAGGTTTATTACCCGATTTAATATGGATTAATTGCCTAGGGATTGCATGAGCAAGGCTGGGCTAAGAAAGGGAGCTGATAATTGGCTAAGTGTTGGTTAATTTTGCCTAAGAATTGCTAGACAGTTTTGTGCAGGATCAGGGTGAGACGATCGGTAGAGTGCAGGATTTTCTCAGTGTGAGAAATAATTGTATTGTTTCATGATTCTTTGACTATGTACAATATATGATAGAGGGGTTTTGAGCAGGCAGTTTCCCTAGATACATCTTATGTTTTGTGATTGATAATTTATTTCTCTTACTTTCATGTGATTGAGTGATCGTGTTATGTATTCCGCAAATATAGTAGAAGGATTTAGTATCTTGTTTTAGTACATTACATGATCCGATTGAATTCATTGGTATAGAGTTTTTATATAATTTCTACATTTTTTGAAAAGGATATTCCCAACAGGGAGGAATAAATTTTGAAGACACATTTGCACATGTGGCTTTCCTCGAAGCCATTAGATATTCCTAAAATTTGCTAGTTTTCGGAAATTTAAAGTATATTAGATGGATGTTAAATATACCTTGTTGAATGGATATCTATAGGAAGAGGTTTACATTGAGAAACCTAAAGGGTTTATACTTGGTAATGACAAGAATCTGTATATAAACTCAAAAAGGCTTTGTATGGGTTGAAAAAATATCCTCGATATTAGTACTATCGTCTTGACAAATATCTTCAACAACAGGGCTTCAAGAAAGGATCAACAAATAACAACTTATATATCTAAGGCAAACAAATATAAACTCTTGGTGGTAGTCATTTATGTTGATGATATCATATTTGGTAGAAATGTTGACTCAATGAGTCAGGGGTTTCCAGCAACAAGAATTTAAAATGTCGCTACTAGGTGATCTAACATTCTTTCTTGGATTATAGGTACATCAAACCAAAATAGCGTAAATTTCTCAAACTAAATATCCCAAAGATATCTTGAAGAAATTTGGACTAGAAGACTGTAAACTTGTATTTATGCCTATGGTAATAATTTGCAATCCCAACAAATATGATGATTCCCCGCCAGTTAATCAATCTAAATATCGATCAACGATTGGAAGTTTACTCTATATTACCAGTACCATACTAGAAGTAGTCAAAATAATATTAAAGAATTTGTAGGGAATTGTTGTCGCTACAACAAACAACCCACAAAATTTTTCCTATACTTGAATTTTGGAGCCTACTATGGATCTTGCAATCAATTATTCAGTATTCACTTCTTGATTGGTTGATACTTTCTTAAGTCTTTGAGATCCCTTCTTGGATTTTAAGTGTCAAAGTCACCTTCTCACACATGCTCAATTCGTAATGAATTTATGAGTGCATTCCTTCACACAAGATTGAACAAGCCTAGCATATTCCATCAAGAAATTTCCTATGCAATTTTCAATTCATGTCAATAGTCAGTGCACATTGTCATTCACAACCTCTCATTTTTTTTGTGTTTGTACTTCTATTTCGATGATTTTTTCAAAAAAATTCTTTCACGAGTGTTGTTTTCATGTTTTCGATTTTTTATTTTGCTTGCTTTCACTTTAATTAGTGTCATTTTCGTGGTATCTTCTCTCTCGCATGTGTCATTTTCATCATTGTTTGCATATAGCAAGTATATTTTGTACTTCTCTTTTCATATCGCAAGTGTCGTCTTTTGGCATGGGAAGTGTCGCTTATGATGTAAATTGTAGTTTTGGCTTCTTTCAAGGGGTAATATTTTATTTAATGGATTTTTATTGTAATTTAAGCATGCATCGCACTAATTTCCAAAGTTTCGAGCACATTCGCACAAGTGTCGTCACTATTGTCGCAAAATGTATCTTTAGTGTCACACTTGGAGTAAGTTGTCGCAATGTTGTCATGTTGAATAAAGTATGATTTTCATGTGTTCTGAGTGTTCCATCTTGTTTCATCAAGTGAAATAAGTGTGTAATCATGTTCGATTCTTGATTTTGTTCAACTTCATCTCACTAATCCAACACTTATTAAAAACTGGGAAAACTCCTCGACCAGGCAACTCAACTTCATTCATCCTTCCTGGGATGCACACTACACAATCTTAGTCCTCAAGCGATAACCTTATCTCTTGGCACTGCGCAATGCATAATCTCTTCCTCCCATAATTTTACACTACACAGTCACAATTCTCAAGCCTAGCCCCTGAGCCCCTGAATTGGACAGTTTTCCTCTCCAGCCAATCCTTCACTACGCATTATGTAGTATCAGTCCTCAAGCCACAACATTGAGCTCCTAAATTGTGCAACTAGGAAGCCACTTGACCTCCTCTCCTTCTATAACTACGTAATGGGAAAACTCAATGCTCAAGCCCTCAGCTTGCCTCCTTGAGTCCCTCAATTGTGCAGTTGACATGCCTAGCGCAACCTTAACTACACATTGTGCACTATCAAGGCTCGGTCCTAACCCTTGACTTTCGGAGTTGTGAAACTGCATAATCCTAGAGCCTCTCTCTCATACTATCACCCAATTCCATCTCAATTAATGTATTATCATGAAGCATCTTAGACTATGGGTTAATTAGACTGATATCGTCTTGTAATGAGTAGATGTAGTCATAGTTACTCTATCATGCTATGACAAGATGATGATGAAGGAGATGGAGAACTATACCATGATAGAAGACATATCTATTGTTGCAAAGACAATTTGATCAATCAAGAGGAGACAAAGAGAAATTAAATTGCAACAACAACTGAAGGTCAAGATCACACTAAATACTCCTTATCCTGAAGCAATATGGAGGTGGAAGAAAATATCATATGTTACCCTTCAAGAAGACACAAAGGAAGAAACAACAAAAAGTGACTTGAAACTGCCATGTCATCATGTAGTCCATGTCATCAGTGTTATGTCCTATCATTTTATGAGTCATCATGTGCCACATCATTTTTTGGATTATGTAAATTCATATCGGAGAATTTTATTGTAAAGTGGAATTCCAAGAGACAGTTTAGAAAGTGAAGAGTCATGTAAGAATTGAAAAGTCATAGAGAAGTCAAATAGTCATGAGGGTAGTCCAAGAGTCACAAGGGAGGTGAATAGTCACCCCATTTTTTATATATACACCCTTATAGCTCATGCAAAAGGGCTTTCCACCTTGGATCCTCCTACAAGGCATTAAAGAGGAAGATAATGTTTTTGGAGGAGAGAGTGATTGCTCTAATGCTCCACTATTGGGGTTATTGGTGTTCATTTTATTGATGTATCTTGGAAATTTTACTTAATTCAAAAGCTCGTTGAGCTAACATGCTTTCATGCATATGTCATAAATATAGTAAGACTATTCTTTGAATGTTTGTGATGTATGTTTTTTTCATATGTACTGAGTAAATTGAACTATTTTGATGTCTTCGGTACTTATCTTGTTGAAGGTGTGTTGTATTTTCTTTAACAATCGTTGATTCCTTGTGAACTATTTTTTTGGTCGATCAACAATTCATTCATATGCATATGCTCGTGTCCCTTTTCCAGATTAGTACTATTACTTGTCTTTAAAGGGCCAAATTTTCTCTTCCCTTTCGGTATAAGGACCTTGATACTTTTCGTATTTGAGCATTTCACAAGACATGCTCACTTTTTAATCCAAAAATACCTGTGTATTAATCTCTTGTGCTGGAACTTATAGCCAAGGAAAATATACAAGGATACATGGTAAATGGGTTGATACTCTGGATGGGGCTCCCACTCCAAATGGTGTGAGGTCTAATTGGAACTTCACATCGAGGAGACCCCCTTGGTTGACATATTTCCAACACGGTCAACAAATGGCGCTAGAAGGAGGGCCAAATGACAAGTTGTTCCTGTTGAGTCTGTATTGAATCTCTAATCTTAAATGTCTCATCCCCAAATCATAATCTCGGAATGTTTCTCTAACCTATCTCCTGGTAAATTTTTCATCTTCGTGGAACAAATTGATGACTTGTCTCATTTCAAGTTTAATAGTGAGGGTGATACATCCATTACTAAACATGCATCTCTTTTTCTTAAGTTTTCTGAATACTATGAAATTTATTGTGAAGATGTGGCTTCTATTCTTTTTTTCCTCACACTTGAATGTCGAGTTAACCGATGGTCTCATACCCTACCACCTGCTTCCATTCATTTTTTTGAACACCTCATCAAGGAGCTTCATTTATCATTTGATAGGTATTATTACCGGGATGTTCTTAAAAATATCAATCAACTAATAATGAAGCCTAATGAATCAATTGAGTATTTCTATAATCGATTCCTTCACATTTGTTATGAATTTCCTGAAGAAGCTACAGATTGGGATTTCTTGAAACAAAAGTTTGAGAATTTGGTTCATATCTCTTTGCACGGTTAATCTAAGCCCCTGATTTTTCTACTTCCAAAACTCTTGTAAATCATGAGACACCTCTAATTTTAGAGGAGGAACCTACTATTACTTTTTCTCCTTTTCCTCCTCCTTTTTCAGTCGTGATGTGGGTTCCTCCTTTCGATGTTGTCGAAGTTGGGAAATCTAGAGATCAGATTGTTTATCCATCTCTTCAACCTTCATTTTTCTCTCATGATTTAGATCCAGTGAAGGAAACCTTAGAATGGTTCATGGAGCCTACAGTGAAGGCTAGATCTTCCACTCCTCAAGATAATACTAGAATTCTTAACCTGAATCCTGGATCTTGTTCCTATGAAAGTATTAGTTCTTTAAGGGACAGATGTCATCCTCTATCATCTACATGCCATGATTATTTATATCATGATCGACTTTATCAATATTCGCCACCAAATAACACTCTATTGATTTTCAAGTTGTCGGTTCAAATTGTGATAAGGTACAATGCAATCACATTACATAGGTAGATGGGCAAAAAAGTGAAGATGTTTTTTATATTTCTTCTATTTTTCAAATTTCCCCAAGTCGGAATGATCTTCTATTCTTGGATGATTTTTAATCTGCCTATCTCGGTAGTGAATCAAATGAAATCAATTTTTTTATATCTATAGGCTTGGGAAATAATCATTCAGATGATGATGAGTCTGTTGATGTATGAGATGAATAATGCCCAAGTGCACTAGTTGATCTTTCAGTTTCTCGAGAATATTTTGATTTGATATAATTAGAACTGGAATATCATATGTTGAGCCTCATAATTTTTTATTTTTTACAATCCTTTTTCACTTATTTTGACCACCATAACCATCAATGGGCATCAAATCACTGGATTTAAATCTTAAGAGGTATATTATTGCTTCATATTTCATATGTTACTAATGTTCTTTATTATTTTCCTAATATTTGCATCAGCTGCTATATTTTGATGTTTCTGCAACAAGAATCTGATTTTTCAACTGATTCCATTGTTGAACAAGATCCAAGGTGCCAGTTAGAGCAAAAGATATATGGGAAGGTAGATATTATCCTACTCATTGTTTTCCTCCTATCTTAATTAATCGAATTTATGAAAGAAGGTTCCAAATGAATAGCCAAAGGTGAAGGTCAACGGGTTAGCTACAACAAGTGAGCAAGAAGCAAAACGAACACCTCACAATTTGCTTTGTCAAATAGCAAGCGATGAGTGATTTCTGATAGGATATATTCTAATATTAAATTATTATTATATTAGCTAAAGAAACTCTAAAAATTTATGACAGAGGCTTTATAAAAACTGCGTAGCTGAGATGTTACGCATCATTGTTATTATCTTATGTTATGCAGCGGTGATCTCTTAAACTATATTTTAATATAAAAATAAATTTTATTATCTTGATGTGTGGTTGATATTTAAACTTAGTTCTGTTTCCATATTCTTGTGGAGGTCCCCCTCAAGCAGTAATGGTTTTTCATTTATGTTATTTCGATTTTTTAATTTCATGATCAATTAGATGGATGCATCCCCTAACGTATCTTTATGTCGATTCTGAATTGAGAAAGTGATTAGATGTGTAGTGTTCATGTGAAGCATATGATTGAGTTTATAGATAGAAAACATTTTGTTTATTTTATTAATCATTTTCTTTTATTAATTCAGGAGGACATGAATTGAGTTAGCATTGAGAGTTTGAATTGAGAACAAGACTGTAATTTTGAGAATCAGAGAATTAGTTTATAGGTTTCATTTCAGAGCATGAGTGTTGTGAGTTTTATTTCAAAGTAAGAGTGATTTATCAATTTGAGCAAGTGTGAACATATTTTAAATTCATTTTTATTTTTCATGCAAGAGTGTGTTATATTGATAGCTGATTTTATTCTTTTAGAAATCAAGTTTCTTTCAAAGCACATTTTAGATATTTTGCAGAGTGTGTGTGTGTGTGAGTCTTTATGAGTTAAATTTAATTTTGCAAGTGTGATATTAATTTATGAGTTTTAGATATTTATTGGTTGTGTGGATTTCATAATTAGATATTAATATGATAATAATTCTTATAATTAGTTTCAATGAATAATCCAATCATGTGAATTACCATTTTAACTCAATAATTAAGGATTTCTAGCACAAATAGTGTACTTGCTCTTTTTCATTTTACTAGCCTTAGTTAATAATTTATGTAATCAATTTAAGATAATTAAATTGGTAAACATTTTGGCGTCGTTGTCGGGGGTGTAAATAGGAATCTTGTATTTTTATTTTGACAATAAAAAAAACACACAAAAGCAAAACATTATATGCATAGGGAAAGAGATTCTATAGGTAGATTTGTAAGTAGAGGTAGAAGTTTAATTCCAGCAACACCACTCACCCCACCACGACCACGTAGTGCCACACCATCCACCCAAACTTGCATGCCATTCATTGCATGCATACATAGGCTTCCTGAGGTACTTAGATCTGAAATCCAATCTAGGAACTCACCAACTTCATCAACTGAAGCAGTAGTATAAGAAGAAGATCATTCATCCGTGACAGAAGGAGTAATTTTCCTAACTTAAACTGGAGAACAACTTCTAGCTCAAGAATTGGAATTCCCTAGTGAAGAAGAGGAAGAAGAAACCTATTTTAATATACCATTGATAGAGGAACTAGAAAAAATAGAAGAGGAACAAACAAACCTAGTTTTGGAACCTTACATTAGTTCTAAAGAATCCACAATGGCTAGGGAAGGGGAAGGAGAAGTACACAATGTAAATTCTTAACATCTTAGGATTGGAGGTGTAAGAGGACTTAGGATTGAAGGTGGAATAGGTGGAGGAAGAGGAAGAGAAGGAGTAGATAGAAGAGAACCAGATCGTGTTGGGTTTCCTATCTTCGATGAAGATACTTTCATACTCCTGTGATTCACAGTATCACAAGGTAACTTATTATTCCTTAGATCTCTCATATTAAAAATAATATTCCATGGCTATCATTTATTTTCAGAAAAAAAAAGGGAAATCTTGACTATCAAGAGCATCAAAGGAATTTATCTGCCTTCCAGTTCAGTGAAGGAGGAAAGTGTTGTTGAAAAGCATAATGGTGAGAAAAATTCTTTTTCTGGCCTCATTTCATATCATTTACCCTCTCTTACCATTCATTTTTTCCAAATTCTGAACTCCAATCCCCGAAATCCCATTAAAACAATTCAAATCCAAATATCTATGTTTTCAGGACTTATAGTAGCTCTGCCCCCCACATTAGGCCATTTGATATATATATATATATATATATATATATATATATATATATATATATATATATATATATATATATATATATATATATATATATATATATATACGTAATATGTGTGTGTTACATATATGATATAAACTGCAAAAAATACCCACATTTCCTTTATATCCTAGGTCTGACACTACCCCAAAATTCATTTATCCCCGACCTCACCGATACACCCCACGTCACATCCACTTTTAGATTCCCCGCATATTTCCACCATATCTCCTCCCCCTCTCTGCATCCAACGGTCTTCGACGCATTTTGCACCCCCCGTAGCCTTCGAACTTTAACCATGAAGGGCAGTCCGAAATGGGTGGTTTCAAGTTGCGAGCCCTACCCCCACGTGTAAACTCACATTTATTTCGCACCCCCCTTTCAAAATACCGCCTACCACATTAGGACCCCTCCTAAATCCAACTTTGGGTGTTTGCACAACGAACCATTGCAAAAAATCGTTATCCCCTTGAACCTTTGCTTCTCTCCGCAATTATCTTATCGTAGTTTAAACTCCATCTCCTAATGCAATCGTCGAATCCTACAAATTCCTAGAAGTGCGATGTGCAACATTGGTGGGACCCAATCTCAAGTCGCAAGTTGCAAGTTTTAGAGGATAAGTGTTGAGGGTTCATGATATAATCTTTGAAGTTTGATGTGCGACGTCGGTGGGACCCGATCACATGTCGTAAATCGCAAGTCCTGGAGGATAAATGCTAAAGGAAACATGCTGAAGTGCGAAGTGCGATGTTGGCGTGGATGCAATGTGGTTCCAAGTTGAAATATAAAGGATTTCAAGTCTGGGCATATGAGGTTTCTGCATTGTTTTATGAAGAAAGAGCTAACACGGAAGAAGGACTCGGGTATGGGACCTGACATGAGCAGAAGAGGCATAATCGGGCAAGAAAAGGTATGGTAGCATTGTTGTGAACGTGCTAGTTGGGTCAAGTCGGGTGTTAACACAGTAAAATCATACAAGCAGAAGATGACATTAATTAATGTGAGGAAAAATCAAATTTGAGAAAGTCATAAATGCTTTTACATGCATAATCTATCGTGAAGAGCACCTTTGCGCGACTTTTGACCCGAAATGCGTGCAATCCTGGGAGTGGCGAAAGTCACTTTATGGGACCACAAAAAGCACACTCCAGGACAGTCATTCCTCACTTGAAGCTGCCTAAGGATAGCCACCAAAGCCTCCTTAGACATCAAGGGAGCACACAATGGAATATTTGTGGCACACAAAGGAATCATCCTTGTTTGTTGGGTCACCATCCACAATGTACCAAGAGAAGGAAGGAGGATTTGAATTCTCCTATATAAGGCCACCATGAGATGAAAAACTTGAGAGCACATTGTTATGTTGGCCAGAATTGCCCTGGAAATACCAGCAGTGTCTGTTCTGGAGCTGAAGATAGGGGCGACTCAATCATTGGCCATCCAACAAGTTCAATCCACCACAGTAGACAAAGGGATAATTTGCACTAAGGCAAGCTTGGAAGTAAAAAAAAACTTGCATCGGGACTTAGAACCCATGTTCTAAGGGCCCTTTGGCAAGAGGGTTAAAGTTTCATCCTCATTTCCTACCAGCACTCAATAAGATGGGTCGAAGAGCCACCGTTTGCAGTGCTTTTGTTTATTTGTTTTAGTTCTAGTTTAGTTTTATTTTATATATGCATGATATTTCTCTATCTACTATGTTTATGATTCTAGCTTATTCCACTAACTTGCTTGACTCCACTTATTTTTCTTTCTGTAACCAATAAATTAAGTGGGTAAACCACACCCCTTAATTTGGTGTGATTTCGTACATGCATGCACCAAACACACTAACACAGGATTGGCGACTCCATTAATTTTTATTACCAGGTTTATGTGATTATGCCTTTTTGCAGAGACCCTTGTCTATGTTGTGGAGTGGAGTTGAATTTCCCCCTTTTTTCTCTTGCACTCCCTAGTTCATCCCAAGTGACAAACTGAAGCAGAAAAGCTCCAAAAATTACTTTTGCATGAATTTGTGCACTTTTCCCTCTCAGAGACGCGCCCAGGACACACATTTAGAGCTGACCCACATGCAAACATTTCGCATGTTTCAGCCTTTTGCACGCAAAAGACCGAAAGAGAAATTTCTCCTACATTTCTATCTTTTCCTACTTGTAAAGTGCTTGGCAGCCCATAATACATCTTCCAGCACTGGTTGTGGTACCCCGCAGCTTGCTAAAGCTCACTCTTAGCTTATTTTTGTAGGCTTAGTGTCAGTTTTATTTCAAGTTGATTTTTTCAAAGTTCACACATAGTTTAAGTAG
Organism: Pinus albicaulis; assembly: GCA_034641835.2. Classification (NCBI taxonomy): domain Eukaryota; kingdom Viridiplantae; phylum Streptophyta; class Pinopsida; order Pinales; family Pinaceae; genus Pinus; species Pinus albicaulis. The sequence goes on from CM076580.1 coordinate 328,252,647, forward strand.
GGGGGGGAATAACTTGCATTCCGAAAAAATAAAAATAATAAATAATAAATAATAAATAATAAAAATAAAATAAATAAAATAAAAAAGTTGTGTTTTGAAAATTTAGGTACCAACACACCTGGGTAACTAGCCCAAGTAAGTGGCCCAAGTCCACGCATGCTTAGCTAGTTTATTTTTTCTAGTGTAAAAGTTGTTAGTTTAGTTCAATTTTTGCACTAGGAATTCGGGACTAGAATTGAATTTTCGATAGAAGAGCGAGTAATATCTGCTACATTTGCACCCTCCGGTGATCCTAGGAAAGCATATGAACACTCTCTATTCACAACTCACCATCTCCCTTTAGTTGATCACATAGATTAACTAGGAAAAATATAAAGTGGCACATATCTGCACATGTTTTTCTTTTGAGCAAGGAACAATACAACATAGTTTAATAGGAGATTTTGTAAAGGATAATCGCATATCCACACATTCAAACTATGTTCTTGTCCACTTTTTTTCTCACACACATCCACCCACTAAGAAAAGCAAAGACACCTAAAACTAAGTTAACCAAACTCACTAAATTATCCCCACAGGGGCCACAAAATAATTTATAGTTTAAGTTAGGATCAAGGAGGTAGGCATCCAATAAGCCGTATTGATCATTCTTCATCTTGAAACATAAAATTTGAATGTTTAGGAAGCTTTAAATCCACCTATCAGCCCATGGAAAGAAAACCCGAGCGCGGAAAAGACCCGTTTCAGAGGGGGTTAGGCTTAGGCGCAGTGCGGGCAGGTATCAATCAAGGCTACCTGACTTTGCTGATACTCGGTACTGTTAGCTAACTTACCAAGAAGCCAAAGACTCAAAATATCACGTGGGACGGTGGTACTTAGTGGCCAAATTCTAGGGCATCATTTTATAGGTGATAAAGGTATGCAAGCGCCAGACCCTCTACCCTTACCTTGGTGGATTTTCTTCAGCTGGCTGGGGGCGTCGCCAGCTCTTACGGGACGTTGTGCCAGCACTCGCAAGATATCTTCTCAGGGCCCAGTTACATTTGAGTGTGTGAGGACGAATAGGTCTTTTAGGATTTGAGTATCATATGTAAACAAACAAAAACCACTTTTTTGATTGCTTGATCACATATAATTAATTTAAAGGGATAATTTATTTTATTTTCGCTTTGTTTTATGTATGTGACCAGAATTTTTCTTTGATCATAGACTCTATCCTTTCAAATTTTTCCAAAACCAGACCTAGTCAACACCAGAACGGACCCAACGGGACCTCGTCGATCTATGAATCTTTTGGACCTCCCCCCATTACCGGGAGGGATTCCAAGTCTTTCATCATTTAGGCATCAAAGACAGAACGTTGCCACCATTATTAGTTCATCCTTTATTGGGGCATCCTTAGTTATGAACCCTAGTCGGTCTCCCAATCCCACACCACACACCACTCCTCCCACAACCCCTAGGGGATAGAGGAGTGCGACCCATTCTGGAAGCCAGTCAAATACATAGCAAGGTGCGTCGCAGACTAACCCTCTTCATAACCAAAACTTTTTGTTTTCGCAAGTTTCAATGGCGCCAACCTCCCAGTCACCTTTCTTAACTTTGTTGAATCTACCCTATTTAACCTAACTAACAAATTACCCCATCACAAACAACCCTACATGGCCTCCCATGCCCACAAAGCTCCCTTCGGATATTCCAAAGTTCAAATGAAAGCAAGCGGAAGACCCAGGTAATCATGTCATGACCTTCCACTTGTGGTGTTCATCGAACAGTATCATTGACGACACTATTCGATTGAGACTATTTCAACGCACTCTAATAGAAGTAGCGGTGAAATGGTACGTGGAGCAACCCTCTACTGCACATGGAACTTTTAGCACCCTCTCCGCCGCGTTCCTAACATATTTTCAGTTACCCATTCACCATGATTCTAGATTGGAATTACTAACACATTTTAGACAAACCCCGTCATCCATATCTCGTACCATCTCCATGAATGGTGGCAGCGTTATAGTTTATGTAAAGCTAAACTCGACGATTGGGTTCTCTTAGATTTATTCTTGAAAAGTCTCACTGCATAGATTTCAAAGGATGTGGTGCAGCAAAGGCCCATATCTGAAGTGGATTCCATCAGCAAAGCCCAGCAGCTTGAGCTAATTTATACGTAGTCAGGATATATTTACAATATCCTGTCAGACGCCCTGCACCTACAAACTTATCAAGAATTTCTAGGCGCGTCGAAATCTTTAGATGGACTAATTGGGTCTTTGACCCAAATTTACCTAGGCAACAGTAGTCAAAAACCCGGTTACACGTATAGTTCTACACAAAACATACCTCAACCCGGTTTTCAAAGTCATCATATGCCTCAGCAAAATTTGACCAATAGGGCACAAGCATATCACCATGGAGGACCCTATCCTCCAGCTTAGAGGACTTAGTACGTAGAGAGAAACATTGACGGAAGAGATCCCCTCCAACATCCAAGTGAAAACCAGGGACCGCGTTATGCTCAGTCCCCCGCACAAGACTCGCCTATGCAGACCAATGCACAGGTGAAATTTGTGCAGCCTTCCCAAAACCAACCACACCAATATAACCAGGAGAACTACCCTCCTAAAGTGGTGAAGAAAAAAGTAAAAAACAAACCCAAATGGAATCCTGGACATGAGGGCAGCAATAAGCAACGCCCGTCGTGATCGGTGAAGCCCATCGGAATCGGAAACCCGGGAACGGTTGTTTGTGTAACCAGCTCGAAAAGAGAAGAAAGAGATATCAACGCCTTAGAAATGAGCCACTTCGAGGGGGCAACCTCCCGATACATTACATAAATGAACAATTCTTGGATGATACAATTCTGAACGTCCTTTCTATATATAGGAGTCCATGGGGCCATAATGTAATCCTAGTGGGCCACAATGTAATCCTAGCCGACCTAACAATAATAATTTAAGGGCACAATAATAACAATATGGGGGTTACAAGGGTACAATAATAACAATAAGGGGGTTACACTAACAACAATAAGGGACTATACTAGTAATATAGGGACCTAACATGCCCCTCTCCTTCAAAAAAGTGTTGTCCTCAGCGCTTGAGTAGCTCTGGGTGCTTCTGTATAAAATTCTCATCCTCCCATGTAGAATCTTCAGTGGGTAAGTTCTTCCACTTGATGAGATACTCTGAAATTGATCGATTCCGTAGTTGTCGAGTTCTTGTTTCCATGACCGCTTCTGGTTCCAATATGATTTTTCCTTCCTCATCAAGTTCTGGCAATATTGTTTGAGCTGGAAGATTTTCTCCTATAACCTTCTTTAAGCATGAAACATGGAAAACTGGATGTACTCGCGAAGAAGCAGGAAGCTCCAATTTGTATGCCATAGTACCAATCTTTTGCAACACCTTGTAAGGACCATAGTACTTTGTCGATAATTTATTATCCTTCTTTGCTTGCTTGAGGGACATTTGTTTGTATGGTTGTAGCCGTAAAAATACCCAATCTCCTACATCAAAACTTCTCTCGCTATGATGTTGATTTGCCTGTTGTTTCATTCGATTTTGTGCCAAATTCGGGTTATCCTTTAAGAGTTGGAGAACTTCTTGCTGATGCTCGATGTGATCTTCCACTGCTTGAACCTTCGAATTTTCCCTTAAAGATGATGTGATTGATGGTGGATGATATCCATAAAGTGCCATAAATGGGGTCATTTTTGCTGCAGTATGGAAGGAAGTGTTATACCACCATTCGGCGAGAGGTAACCACTTGACCCATTGTGTTTGTTTATCAGATACAAAACAACGAAGATATCCTTCCAAACATTTATTTACTATCTCGGTTTGACCATTAGATTGAGGATGATAAGATGAGCTATGAGCTAATTGAGTACCCAAACAAGAAAATAACTCCGTCCAAAAATTTCCAGTAAAAATGGGATCTCTGTTGCTCACAATAACCCTTAGGCTTCCATGTAGCTTTTGAATTCTGTCCATAAATGTAGTAGCAACTGTACTTGCTTTAAATGGATGAGATAATGCACAAAAGTGTGCATACTTGGTAAGTCTATCAACTACCACCATTATGACACTCTTTCCTTCGGACTTAGGTAAACCTGTGATAAAATCCATTGAAATCTCCTCCCAACGTTGACTTGGAATGGATAAAGGTTGTAGAAGTCCTGGGGTCTTAATTGTTTCCACTTTATTCTGCTGGCAAACCAAACATTCCGCCACAAACTTTTGAATATCAGATTTAAGGTCATCCCAAAAAAAATCTTTCTTCACCCTGTGGTAAGTTTTTAAAAATCCTGAGTGTCCTCCTAAAGGAGAAGTGTGCAATTCCAGAAGAATCTTTTGTTTCAGTTGGGAATTCTTACAAAGATATAAGCGATCTTTGTACCATAAGGAATCATTTTTTCCAACTAAATGTATCAGATGTACTAGGATCTTGCTGCAACTTTTGAATGAGTGTCCATACATCTTTGTCCTTCTTCCATTCATCTCTTGCTTCGGTTATCCAATCTGGTTGGATAATAGAAATGGCACAAAGCAATGCTTCCAACTCTTCATTCTTTCTTGAGAGTGCATCTGCAACAACATTAAGCTTTCCTTTTTTGTAGATTATTTCAAAGTCATAACCCAAAATATTTGTGACCCATTTTTGCTACTCTTCTGAAGATAGTCTTTGTTCCAAAAAGTGTTTAAGACTATCATGATCAATTTTTACCTTGAAGTGTCTTCCCATTAGGTAAGTTCGCCATTTCTTTAGTGCATGCAGTATTGCTAACATTTCCTTCTCATAAATAGGTTTCTGTAAATACTTTCCTTTGATTGGACGACTTTCAAAAGCAATAGGTCTTCCTTCCTGCATTAAAACTGCACCAATTCCATTTCCTGAGGCATCACATTCCACAATAAAGGTTTTTGTGAAGTCTGGTGTAGCTAAGACCGGTGCTAGGCACATTGCCTCTTTAAGACGTTCAAAGGCCTTAGTTGCTTCAGGAGTCCATGAAAATGCATCTTTCTTCAATAATGTTGTTAGAGGTGCTGCTATTCTCCCATAATTCTTAACAAACTTGCGATAATACCTTGTTAACCCTAGAAATCCTCGCAACTGCTTTATGGTTGTGGGGACTTTCCATTCCTTAATGGATTTAATTTTGTTAGGGTCTACCTTAACACCCTCGTGAGATACAATATGACCCAGATATTCCACCTCTTGTACTCCAAAGAAACATTTGGATGTTTTTTGCATATAATTGTTTCTCCTACAATAGTTTGAGCACCCTGTCAACATGTTCAACATGATCCTTCCAAGACCTGCTGTAGATTAGTATATCATCAAAAAATACTAGCACAAATTTTCTAAGGAAGGGTTTGAAAATGGAATTCATCAACCTTGAAATGTAGAAGGTGCATTGGTAAGGCCAAAAGGCATGACCAAAAATTCATAATGACCCTCATGAGTTCGAAATGCTGTTTTTGGAATATCTTCAGTCTTCATTCTAATTTGATGATATCCTGAACGAAGATCCAACTTGGTAAATAAATTGCTCCATGTAATTCATCCAATAATTCATCAATCACAGGAATGGGAAATTTATCTTTAATGGTGAGCTTATTGAGCTCCCTATAATCCGGACACATTCGCCATGATCCATCCTTCTTGTGTACCAATACTACAGGAGCAGAGAAAGAACTTTGACTAAGTTGAATTATACCCGCCTCTAACATTTCTGCAATCATACGTTCAATTTCGCTCTTTTGGAAGTAAGGATATCTATAAGGCCTGATGTTTGGAGGAACACTTCCTGGAATCAAATGAATAGCATGATCATGATCATGAATAGGTGGGAGTCCTTTGGGAGTTCAAACACCTTGGAATGATTGTCCAAGACTTGTTGGAGATCTGCAGAAATAGATGATTTTGATGTTGGAACTTCTAGTGAGCATAATTGTGCAATTACGCCTCGCTGTTCTTTCTTTAGAAGCTTTGTCATGACATTAGAGCTTATTATCCTTCCTGGCTTCCCCGCAATACCCCGTAATTAGACTTCCTTTCCTTCTGAAAAAAATTTCAAGAAAAGTTCTTGAAAATTAAAAGCTACCGTCCCCAAAGATTGTAACCATTGTACTCCTAGTACAACATCAGCACCTCCCATAGGAATGGAAAGCATTGGACTAGTCGATACATATTCCCCCATGGTTAGCTTGATATTATGGCATTTTCCAAAGAAATTTATATTTCCTCCATTTGCAACCATCACTTGACATTCTGGTGCTGGGTATAGGAAACAATTTAATTCCTTGGCTACCTTACAATGAATAAAATTATGGGTGCTACCTGAATCAATCAACACTATTACCTTTTCTTCTTGATTTGTCCTTCTATCTTGAGAGTTTGAGGAGTGGTAATTCTTGCCAGTGCATTACACGATATGGTCGGATTCATTTCTTCCTCTTCTAGGGCTGGTTCCTGGTGTATATCCTCTTCTTGTTCATTTTCTTCTTCCTCTTCACAATCTATGTAAAATAATTTCTTCTCGACACACTTATGACCTTTAGTGTATTTGCTATCACAACTGTAGCAAAGAATTTTTGCTCTTTTTTCTTCCAATTGTTGTGGTGTCAACCTTGTAGGTTGTGGAAATCTAGGCGTAGCAACACTTCCTTCTTTATAGAATTGAGTGGTAGGCTTCCTTGTTGCCATAATTTTACATTCAACTTTTATTGCCAACCTGAATGCCTTCTCCAATGAATCAGGTTCCAGAACGCGAACTTCATGTTGAATGTTATCCTTTAAAGTGCCTATGAAGAGATCAATCCTGTGTTCCTCTGGAATATCAGTTACTCTTATATTCAATTTTTGGAAGTCCTCAATGTGCTGCCCCACTAAACCCTTTTGTTTGAGATTTATCAATTGGCTAAAGAAGGTGTTGCTCTGTGTATCCTCATAATGTGCTATCATTTCCTCCGTAAAAATTGACCAAGTGACAATTTTTTTACGGGAGCAAAGCCATCGATACCATACAAATGTATTTTGTTCTAAATGTAAAGTTGCAATGCGTACCTTTTGTGTGTTTTGCACGTTATGGAGATCAAAATATTGCTTCATCTGTAGTATCCATGTTACAGGATCCTTTCCATCAAACTTCCTCATATCCATTTTTGGAATATGGTGGTTCTTCCCGCCAACATTAGAGTTTATCAAATCACGATTAACATTGATTTTGTCTCATCATGAGGTTCTTCTACTATCTTTTCACCATTAGGAAACATTTCTTGTATCAACTTTGTCAAACCTTCGATGTCTGTTTTTAGATCATTCTTCATGTTTTCCATCTTAGCTTCCATGCTAGCTTCCATGCCATCCATCTTAGCTTGCACGCCATCCATCTTAGCTACCACACCATCCATCTTAGCTTGCACGCCATCCATCTTAGCTTCCACGCCTTTCTTCAAAACTTCCATTTCATTTTTTGTTGCTCTTTGCGAGAGTGAAATTTGTTGCACTTGCTCTTGTAATTTTGATAGATCATGTTGCAATTCTTCATCTTCATGAGTCACAGTAGAGCCTTCTGAAGGCTTAATGGGTGTTGAATTATTTTTACGGGGCATCTTTTAGAACCCAATACTGATATCTATTCTACAATATGCCCTTGGAATCAATTCAAATTGATTCTTCTAACAAAACTTATGCAATTCGAAGAAAAAAAATACACACCTTTTTCTTGCTTTTGAGGAGCTCGATATTGAAATTGGATTATATCTGTGATTGCAGCACTTAAATATTTTATTTTCAGTACCAATGTAGCCCTCTAAATTATCTTTCGAATGCCACAGGTCTAACTTGATTTGGATTCTCCAAGACAAATTTGTGTCCAATCTCCCACAATGACCTAATTATGGATTGGTTCAGTAGAGTGAACTTGTACGACTTTCCACGTGTCACTGTTTCATCCTTCGTCTTTGAAATTGATAGCCAAGAAACTACAGTCCGTGTAATTGCGATCACTTTTTACGGCACTCCAATCCGATGCTCAGAGAGAGAGTTATTGAACTTTTCCCACAATCACCTCTTTGAGATGAAATTCAGGAGCTTGAAAAAGCACTACCTTCCATAGATCATATCTCCAAAAATATTGCGAAACAAGCTCTGAAATTTTTTGACAAATTTCTTCAGGATTTCAACTTCGCACCATAGGAATTTCCGATTCTGAACCTTTGTAGAAAAAAATTTATAGCACAAATTCCACGATGACCTGTTTAGTAGCCTGAAAAAAGACCTAACTTCCACAGATCATATCTCCGAAAATATTGTGAACCAAGCTCTGAAATTTTTAGAAAATATTCCTCAGGATTTCGGCTTCGCACCCTAAAAATTTCGGCTTCTGAAACGTCGTAGAAAAAACGTTATAGCGAAAATTCCACGAGGACCCGTTTGGAGCAACGAAACCCTATAATCCAAAGCTCTGATACCAAATGTTGTGTAACCAGCTCCAAAAAGAGAAGAAAAGAGATATCAACGCCTTAGAAATAATCCATTTCGAGGGGGAAACCTCCAATACATTACATAAATGAACAATTCTTGGATGATACAATTTATAAACCTCCTTTCTATATATAGGAGTCCATGGGGCCATAATGTAATCCTAGTGGGCTACAATGTAATCCTAGCCGACCTAACAATAATAATTTAAGGGCACAATAATAAAAAAATGGGGGTTACAAGGGTACAATAATAACAATAAGGGGTTTACACTAACAACAATAAGGGACTATACTTGTAATATAGGGACCTAACAGCTTTCTAGATGACCGATGCATTTTGATATTTTTTTTCTATCCTACGAACCCATTCCTCCAAAGGAATGGGACCAATATATTTTATTTTGACTACCACAGTCCAAATATTATCCATTGATAAGATATGCCACCCTAATTTTGCAAAAATATATTTTGCAAATAGAGGGAGGTCCTTGATTCCCCATCCTCCCCATACTTTTGGGAGAGCGATCTTGCCCCAAGATACAGTGTTGTTTCTTCCTTTGCACCAACCCATAAAAATCGACCACATATTTTCCTGATCTAGTCAAGGATTCCTTTGGGGACCCAGGTAAGGGAAAGCCAAGAGACCATAATTGAAATTAGAATTGATTTGATCAGAACTAATATTCCGACTCTGACATTTTATGAGTATAGCTCAGTGTTCCAATTGTTCTCTTATTTTGGCTATGAACCACATCCAATCATGTTTTTTATATGAATCCTGCTTGAGGTTGAAACCTAAATATTTGAATTTTTCCTTCATAGGCTTATCTTCAAAGGGAATATAAGTATGAATTCTACTAATTTCATCCAAAGATAAACCTTCATGAAATAGAGATGATTTATTTTCATTCATGCACATACCTGTAGCTTTGAGGAACATGTCAAGTGAGGCTTTCAGCTGTTGAATATCACCTCTAGATCCATCGCTAAAGAGAAGGATATCATCTAGAAACATAAGATGTGCTACAAAGTGGTTTGTGGCTACTTCAATCCATTTTAAATCTCCTCTACATTTTGTTGTGAGAATTAACTGGCTCAAATCTTCATCCACTAAAAGGAAGAGGAGGGGTGATAGGGGGCATCCCTGTCTGGGCCCTCTCTGATTGTGAAAAAAGGGGGATGTCGCTCCATTAATTAGGACTGAAAAACTATAATTTTTAATGCATCCCATATTTCAATTGATAAAATTGATGTCAAACCAGAGATGAGTAAGAAAGGGACTAAGATCGATCCAACTTATTCTTTCATAGGCCTTTGATAAGTCAATTTTAACTATTAATCCTTTCCTTTTTCTTTTTTTTATGCTATGCATTGATTCCTGAGATACCTTTATAGTTTCATGAATTTTTCTGCCATCGAGAAAGCCAAATTGTTCCCTAGAAACATTTTTTGAGAGGATCGGTTTTAACCAAACAACCATGATCTTTGCAATTATTTTGTAGATATAGTTACAGAGAGAGACTGGTTTGAATTCATCAAACGATTTTGGGTCATCATTTTTTGGAATTAGAGCAAAAAAAATAGTGCTGAAAGGTTAATAAACCTGGACTTTTACTTTGGATTCCTCCACCACCCAGGTAAGCTCATCTCCAAGACTCTCAAAAAAATGTTGGAAGAATTTCGTTGTCCATCCATCCCGCCCCGAAATCTTATCTTTTGCATGGATTTTAAGACTCCTTTAACTTCACCTTTCGTAACTAGAGCCATATGAATTTATTTTTCTTCCTCCTTTGCATATCTAGGGAAATGTTGGGTGACTTGAATGACTTTTGTTATCATTGATTGATCAAACTCTCTGAAGATTGTTTTGAAGGGGTCTCTCGCTAGGGATGCAAGCTCATGGTATGTTTTAGATATGCTTCCATCCTCTTTTTTTATTTCCCGGATAGTGTTTATATTTTTCCTTCCCCTTGCATAATTTTTCAAAAACTTAGAGTTTTCGTCCCGTGAGGATAGCTAAATCTCTCTTCTTTTGAGTCTCCACTGGTCTTCTTTATCTTTTGGTATCTTTTTTTTTTTTGATGTTCCAACTTCTTTATCATTTCCTTTGTTTCTTCAGTCTCATAACGATCTCCCTCCGGGCATTCCAATTTATCAAGGGATTCCTTAGTGATTTTTAATTCTGCATCTTCCCTTATCCATTTTTCCTTTTCCCAAAGAATAGTATTCTGCTTCATTCTTTTGAGATTTTCCATAAATTGATGAGAAAATTATTGATTTCAGCCAAGGACTAAAGGGACCCAGGTATCCTTTACCAACTCGTTGAAACTGGTTTCTTTGATCCAGGATTAATTGAATTTGAAAGGGGATATAGGCTTCCTACTTGTCCCCTTCAACTCCAGGAAGATGGAAAAGTGGTCTGAATCACCACCCATCCCTATCCATTTTCTAAAAAGTCAAATGTTTTTTATAAGGTCTTAATTCAATATAAAAAAATCCAGTCACTTTTCCACCTTAGCCTCACCAGAGCACCTATTTCTCCAAGTTGGTCTGTTTTTAATAAGTTGACATCAATAAGCTTACAGTCCATCAATTTATTCATAAATAAATTTGCCAAGGGATCAACTTGTGCTTGAGCCCCCCAAGTTTCAAACACTCCCGAAGAGAAATAGAAATCCCCTCCCACCACCAAATTCATAACATTCATGAAGGGTTTTGATAAAAGAGAATTCCAGAAAACTACCCTGTGATGGCAAGGTGCATATATATTGATAAATGATAGGTCCTTACAGAGTTCTGAGGAAAATACTTTGGCACCCAAAACTAGTTCCGAGCCCCAAGAGTTTAAAATCTTGAGGTTGTTGTCTTTAAACCCTATAGATAAACCCCTAGACCTTCGCATCGGAAACCAAAAATGTCCAGCCTGACAACATTTTGTTGCGAGATGTCAGGACAACTTCACCATTTTCCAAAGTTTCTTGAAGCATAATAACATCAGGATACAAACTTCTGAAAATATATTTCAACGTTAACTTCTTATGGGTGCTATAAAACCCTCTACAATTGAAGGATAATACAATCATTTGGTAACCACCACAAGGTATTACCCTTCTCTAAGTGTCCCTTTCAAGGAAAGTTGTTTTCCATATGCTATGCCCAATTTTACTTTTAAGTGATCCTTAGATAAGTTCGATTTTCTACCTCGAGTCTTCCCTGGCTTGGGCGGTTAATGAAAAAAACCAAGACCCCACAAGGATGCTGAGGGGAGGTTCATCTTTTCTTGAGGGCACAAATTATAATTAGGGGCTAAATAAAGAGGAACAAAGGAGGGTACCAGATCCGAATCAATCAAGTATGACACAAAGATGTTTAGGGAAGGGACAGATGTTATGATACTATATAACCCATAATATAATTTTAAAACATGAGTCATATCTGAAGATAACTGCCTGGAGGGACTAGGCCCGGGATAATTATCAAGTAAGGATAGAAAAGTTGTGGACAAAGAGGAAATGGGTGGAAAAATACTACCCTTACATTGGGGATAAGGGTTTATTATTTGGATATCTTCTCGAACCTTTGGCCATGGCTTGACCTCCACTGCTTCTTGGCAATCATGGTTCAGAATCAAGATGTCTTCAACCTCCATCGGTTCCAGACCAACATCCCCCAACTCCCTGGATTCTTGGTTTTGAGTTTGTTCTTCCTCCTTTGGAATTTTCGAACCATCATCTATAAGTGCTCCCTTTGCCTTCTTCTTCTACGAAATCCCATTGGGAAATCTCGTGCCAGATGTCCATGTTTATGGAAACAAAATGACAATTCCTCATATTCAATGTTCTGAGAGTGTGTATCCCTGTAGATGAAGATCAATTTTTTCTGCCAGACTCTCCCTAGTATCAGGCTTTACCAGGAGCCTGGCTACATTCCTGTTCTTGGTCTCTCTGAAGGACATATATGCTTCGAGGAAATCCCTAGTTTGTTCCTAATTTCCTTAATCACATATTTCATCCATAGTTAAGGAGGCAGAGCTAGTAATCGAACCCAGACTGGTATTTCCTCGAGCTTTTCTCTTTGAGCATCAAACAGTGGTGTCCATCACTTGAATAGGATCAACAAGATCCCAAAAGACCAATTCCTCTAAAGGACCCATTCGAGAGCTTAATTTTTGTTGAATCTAACCATAAACCACCCTCGAGACAAGGTGATCACATTTTAATAACTATTCAGTGCCTCCTTCCAAGTCTTGGAAATCCATTTCATAATGTAGTTGGCTGAGTAATGTCTATCTTTTTCCCTCCCAACTATAATTAGGTCTAAAGCTTCCATTTCCTTATCAATTTGTATGTCAACCCCAAGGACTAAGCTCAGATTTTCCACCTTTTTTCTTATGCATTTCCCCTTTTTCCTTTTCAACCTAGAAGACTGTCCTCTCCCCTAAACAATTACTTCATACTGGATATGATCTCCCTATACTGGATTCAAATCTTTAGGTGTCTTCCCTAGGAATACATATGTTCAACCTTCTTGTATGAAAATAGCTCCACTGTCTATGAGCTGCCCTTTGGTTTATGGTCGGGGAGCCAACACCCCCGCTACTGCCCCCAAGAAACCAAAATCCACCCCTCTTCCACTGTCCACCGTTGTATACTCTTGGGAATTTACAAAACCTTAAGACTTATTTACCTCTAGAATTGGTTCATGGATATCACCTCTCTTCTGCTTTGGGTTACCCAGAACCTCGTCACATCTCTGCTTCAGCGAAAAAATTATTACTAGTATTCTATCAATCCTCTAGTTTGAGCCATTATCTTTAGCTTGAAATTTTTGGGTTAAGAAATATTTTAGCCCCTCATTGACCCATTGTCCACAACTCAAGACTATATCTTAAAGCCCACCCGTATATGCAATAGACCCAGAAATTTCCATAGTGGTTTTTGGGCTTACCAGGAGTTTCGCCGACTTTTCTGTGGAATTTTTTTGCTGAATTCATTGGATCTAAATAGCCCTCCTTCACACCTTTTTCAAAGTCCCAAAATGCTACAATGGAGGAATATGAGTTTCCTACCTCCAGGAAAACTAAACTACTTTCAGGATTCTGCTCTAACCCCGAGAGTCTCAAGATGGTAATCTTACCTTGTCTAGATTTTGTTGAGTTGGCTCAAGCCCCTTGACTTATAGGATATCTTCCAGCTCAGGCTCCAGATCGACATAATCACTCGAGCTAACCATGTCCCCTATCTGGATGAGTAAGGATAAAAATAATTGTTACCATCTTCCTTGATTCCCTAGTAAAACCCCAAGAAGATGCGAAGACTGTCTATGACAGTAGAAAAAATAATCTTCCATGTTGTTATCCCCGTTATGACCCAAGTGGCTTCCTGAATTCACAAAAAAACCCAAATGAAACAACTGCTTCCGAGTTTTCTCTAGGTTTTGACCGTAACCTAAGACCTTTTTCCATCCATGCAGCTAGGGTTTCCTCCCAGCTGCAATCCCTAGGCATGCATTTCCTAAAACCCTAACCATGGTCGACCCACGGTCCACCTCCCAATAATTTCCTTTGATATCCATTGATTGTGCTATAGATCACTCATGAAGCTTATGAGCTCATTATGGTCATCATGGTGAGTCTGACTCAGCTGCTCCAAGAAATGAGTAATTTGTCAAAACTATGAATCCAAAATGTCGAAGGGAGAAGGAAATTATACATGCCTAATAAAAGGGGCCACCTCCTCCTCCAACTCCGCTTCCACTCAACCTTCTCTCCCAAAATCCTCTTCTTCCCAATGATGCTCTACCATTTTTCCTGTATGGCTAACCCGTCTCCACGCATGACCACACTACCTATTTATGTTCACCCCCATTCCAACCAACTTCAAACACCCTCGAACGCTCAACACTGTGCATAGACCCTACTGCCACACTAGGTATTGGAACCCAACAAGGGAATTCTGACAGTTACTAAACCAAAAATTGCTAGGGAAAAGAAATCTCTAGCTAGCACTACCACCTCTACCTTCAAAAATGCATCCACCAATTATGGCCAACATCCTCCTCTCCATAGTTGCAACCCCAAATTAGAAGACTCGGCACTCGTCAAAGCAAGGATACGGTTTCAAAAGTTCTGAGGGAAGCCCCAGAAACCGAAAACTCCTAGGCCAAAGAGAAAATTTGTAGGCACCCTATGTTGCCCCTAAATTCCCACTCACATCATAAGAAATGGGACAGGGAGATACCCAAACAAATCCCACTTCCCAAACATGTATTATCAACCTCTAATTACAACCACAAAGAATGAGAAATCCCTTGATGCCAATTCATCTTTCTCCCCAAAATGGAGTTAAAAGGTTACAGACACTGCTACAAATCTTAACCCTTCGACTCGATGAGGGTAATTAAGTGTGGATATCAAAGGAACAAACTAGAAAACTTACCAATGAATTCGCAGTAGAGCCCCAATTTTAAATCCTCCACCAGCTGCATAAATTAAGAAGCGTCTCCTCCACACTGGACTCGATCAATGGTGGAGCAAGCTTCCACATTCAACTTCACCAGGGTCCTAGAATTGACACACTTGACCACCACCACCACCACTAGGGCTTCCCCACTTGTATTTAGGAAACTCTAATATAAAGAACCAAAAATGAAGGAGCAAGCACATGTTGACGAACTATGCAAAACCCTTCACAACTTCCACCACCTTCTCGTATGCCCATAACCAATCACAAACATCATTATCACGCTCTCCAACTCGCTTATAAATCTATGACCCTTCATCTCAAAGCTTCTATGCGCTCCATCTTGCATGCATTCCTGTCGATACATGTCATTTAAGTGGGTGACCGAGAGGGGCTAGTCTTCGCTCTAATGTGACCATGTTCCTCCACCACATCGGGGTATCTATTTTCCTAATTTTAAAAAGGAAATTTTTTATATAATTATTAGTTTCATGGTTTTTTAAAGACAAAAAAATCATTTTAAATAGATAATATCAAGGTTTTTTTTAAGGATTTAAATATTATACGTATGTATAGTACTATAGGAAACTATTCTAGATTGAAAAAACATACATATGTACGATTTAAAATAGTAAATTTATGGCCAATAACATCAATTTAATCATACATATTTTTAAAATAGGTGATCTTTAACCAAATGAATCAATATTTTTTTTTGACAAAATTTCCAAAAAATAACCCATTATGAAAATTTTCAATTAAAATCATTCCCAAATAATATTTTACAAAAAAACCCATATATGTTATTATCATAAAAAATAGAATCATAAACTTGCATATAATATTTAATATTAATTTCATATATAAAACTATATAATACCTCCAACTAAACTTTAATTTTTTTCTAGAAAAACTATATATACACTTTATATAAGAAAAACATGTATTGCACCGAGAGGCGCTCTCTACAACCCAGTATGGAAGAGATATGTAGGCGTTAGATGTAATTTAAGAAATATTGTATTTAAACATTTTTAATGTCGGCTCAATTGTATTCAATATATTTGTAATAATTACCCCTACCTCTTAACCAAAAGTTATATTTACGAATGCTCAAAAAAGAGGTATGGTAAACTTGAGAAAAGGTTTCCACCTCGAGAAATTTGATCCCTCTAGGCACTGGATATATCCAGAGCTAAGATGAAGATGGATTCTAGGCTGATATATACAATCTATAATGACATCGCTTAATAAATTTTTCCAACTAAAATTTAATTGTTTACCAAAAAAAATTATTAGTGGCATCATACATCTTAATGTGAGTGATTTTTCTATTTTTTCTCTCTTTTTTCACATTTTATATATTGCATAAATAAAAATATCATAGTAATTTAGTAAATCCAGAAAATATGACGAAAATTAATCCTCATATTATAGATATATTTTGATTAATTGTCCAATGGAATATACACATCAATTTATAGATCAAATTATGTATCAACTAGATTGACCAAAAGAAGCATGATGACCAAAAAATAACTAATAAATGTATGAAGAATATGATTTGTTGATATTGCGTAAAGGCATTATGTGTTAATAAGGTTTTCTATGAAGACTAAAGATCTTGAGGATAAGGTCAAGAGGTGATTCAGGTTGTACAAGGAATGAAATGAAAGGAAAGAAAGGAAATAAAAAAAACACATAGAGAAATATAATAGAGATCACGATAATGTAGTGAAAACCCAACTTCTATTAATAAATAAAATAATAGAATACTATAGAACACAAATTGACTAGAATGGTGGTAGCTATCTCTAAAGAGAGATAGAGATTAAGACTAAACAAATTCGCAAAAAGTTGTTAAAAACTAATAAAAAATGACCTTTTAACATAAAGAAAGAACCATAAAGGTTCAAAATCCTAGACATAGAATATGAATCTCCAAAATATTTACGAGTCTAAAGGTGCTTAATTGTCACATCAACTTCTCGAGGGAACAAATTTTGCATACAATATTTGTTTGGGTTACATAGTAGCTCGTCGGAAATAAATATCTAAGGATTATAAATTTTGTCAAAGGCCAAGGAATTCCATGGAAACCCATGGCCCCATGAATGGCCAAAAAAATTATTTAGGACCTAAAAATGGCCCTATATTTTTGGGACTCAAAAAGCCCTAGAAAGACTGCTAAGAGGACAAAACATTATTGAGACAATGAAAGAGGTGGTTGAACACTCATATCCACTTGGATTTTCCCCCCACCCTTAGGAAGTAATGGTATCCATTGTGTCAAGTTTTCTTATTAGATGAAGAAAATTTTTCTGAATTTGGCTCCCGGTGAGCCACTTTCCATGGTGAAGAAGTTATCTTGCTTTGACAACTCCATAGAGTTGCATGTTCTGTTTGCGGGTGTCCTTCATCTTCATGTCCATGATGCATTATGTTGTATCTTGTTAAATTTAGTAAATATTGAGTTCTATGGGGACCAATTTCTCAATTGATTATAAGGTATCCAATAGAGGTGGAAAATGGGTCTAAATAACTCCACATTACATATTGCGTGCATGCCATGGAAAGGGTGAATGCTCAATTCGAAAGCATTTTCGGCCACATCAATTGTGATTGTGTAAGGCCCATATTAGAGTGTCATGATATTCCTATGGGTACATGTGATGTGTTATTTCTATAAATTCAACCACACCTATCACCAACGTAAAAAAAATTTGGGAATTGATGTTGGTCATGCCATTTCTTTTACTTGATATTGGATTTGAGCAAGATATCTTGGGCTTGTTTTTGGAGTTATTGGATCCATTCAAAAAATTGGCTACTTTATCTACCTCAGCTTGAGCATGGGAGGACTCCATCAATGGAGATTGAATGGGTAGAGCTACATCAATCAGTGTCACGGGTTGAAACCCTAACCATATTATGGTCAATAGATTTATGGAGGGATCTATTACAACTATGTTGAAAATATTTAAGGCTTTTGTCCCATGTACATTGATGCTTCGAATTGTACATTTCCAAGATACATATAATCATCCTATTAACCACTCACATTTTCCCATCTGTTTAGGGATGAAATGTGATCGATTTGGTCAAGTTGGTATTCGTTAGAGACCATAGGTTGGAACAAAAGGTACTGAAGAAATTTATATCCATATCTAAAATAATGGTATGAGGTAGCCCAAAATGAAGTAAAAAATTATCAAACAAAAGTTTCATAGTGGCTTCAATTGTGATAATATTCTTGCATGGTGCCAAATGGTCATCATAGATAATCAATCAAAAACTATAAGCACATAATCACTACCATACCTAGTGGAGGTTAAACCTAACATGTAATCCATGAATATTGAATCCTAGGGCTTGTATGGGGTAGGTACATGATTTTACAACCCATGCTTCTTGATGGATAGTTTAGAAATTGCACAAGTAGTGCGTGATATGATATACCAGTGAACATCTTGTCAAATATAATGTGACCATACACCTAAATATAATGTGCCTCCAAAATTAGCTTATTACTCTTTCTTGAAGGTACACAAAGGTGGTCTAAGTAGCACAGGAGTGCATCCTCTCTAGAAATTTTTTACTTGCAATCAATATTTGGTATGTAGTTGTAGTGAAGATAGAGTCACTATTGTATAATTATGGTCACCCAAAGGTCTCATGTCCACAAGACTTGAGAACTATGGTTATTTCCACAATTGGGGGAAACTAAGGTTTATGGATAGTTCCATAACTGGGGTGCAACTAAGGTAGTCAAAAACATGGTTGGCACTCCCTTTCTTGTACTTGATGTTCAAGTGGGATTGTTCTAGGTATGTAGACCATTTCTAATGGCATTCATTCTTTAATTTTCCTTATGTTTACATGAATTGCGTAGGCATGTGATCAATATGGATGATTTTATTCTTCCCTAAAGATATAATGCTTTCACTATTGATATGCTTGAAAAATGGAGAACATCTCTTTATCATAGGCGGGGTACCTTCAGAAAATATTATAGAGTTTTTCAATGTGCTATGCCACTATATTTCCTTATTGAGAGAGGACTACTATGATGTAACAACCCCAGGTTAAATTTCATGTAATAAAGGTTAATAAAGGCCAAATAAGACTAAGGTCATGCGATACGTATTCCAAGATGAATGTTGGGAAAACACTTGAGTGGGCATCACTTTTGGTTTAATAATGGCTATGGAAATTGACAAAGGCATTGGAAAAGGAAACGAGGCAATAATTAGAATTTACTTATGAGAATAAAGAAAAATAGGAGAAAATGAAGGTGAAGGGACACTAATTTGCATGCTAAGTAAATTAAAGGAAAATGAAGAAAATAAATACATCAATAATAAAAAGACATCAAAGAACTAGTTCACAACTTTTGTCAGTTTTGGCTTGGATCAATTTTCAGAGAGAGAGAGAGAGAGCCCTAAGAGGAGAAAGTAAGCGAGCAAGCAAAGGAGATCCAAGGAAAGCGAATGAAAGCAAAGAGAAGGTTGTATAAGTAGCTTCAGCGGGAATATTTTCCAAGTAACAGGTTGCATGTGTTATTTCCTAGCCGAGGTGTGAATGCATGGTACATGCATTTGTTTATTTGGTTCATTTTTTTTCATTGGCGTGGGTTTTTCCCAGTTTTAGAGTGGTCTCAGTATTTCCTTCCCATTTCCTGGATAGTCATGGTGTGATGGGATTCATTTCTTTGTTGAGCTTTAGATTGTCGGAAGGTTTTGGAACTGGGGGAGGCGGTCTTAGAAAAATTCCCAAGGGTTAGGGGTGGATATGGTTTTCTCTGGGAATCCCTCAACATGTGGGTGGATACATGCAAATTCCTCAAGGTACGGTGAAGACATTCAAAGGCATCCAAGCGTGGTTTGGTTTTGTGATATCGGGACTGGTTTATGTGAGATCACAGTGGTTTGCGGGTGGAGGTGGGTTAAACTCTGGATTACATTGGTTTTTTATGTCTTGTTTTATCTTATGAGATCCCACATTCATGATTGGAATATGGCACGGGGGTGATTGGATGAAAGAAATATTTGGTCAAGATCAATCTATGGTTGGGTGGTACATGGAAGTCCTGACTTCATTGTCTTTTGCATAAGTTAATAAGATCTATTTTCCTATTGTGATTTATGAGCACTTGTACTTGTTATTATGTTGATTATATGGTTGGTTTTTCATTGTTAATATTATTTCTATATGTTGGTTATAATCATGGTTTTATGATGTGCTCTAGCTATGGCTCTTGGTATGCTTTGATAAGTTATTGAATGGTTGATGAATGCATGGACTAACTAGTGTTTTTGAAGCTACTTGAGAGGGAATCAAACCTTCTGGGAGATTTTCAAATGAATTTTATATATTTATACTCAAATATGTATTCATGACCTGTAACTTCATGTTTATCATATGTTTGATGAAATATCTAGTGCATTATAGGCAGTCTAGGTCAAATTTTGGTTGCAATTTTGAATGTTTGGATTTGTTTTCACATAAATTAGGATTTTGGAAAGTTACAGGCAATTCTGGGTAGTGGTATGAAGGTTGGCCTAAAAAGGTGGCACAGATCCCAAAACTGCATGCTCAAAAATGAAGAGTTTATGCCATAACCACATGGAAGCAGGCCTATGTGTGCATTTGGAGACCTATAACCACACACTTGCCTTGTTATTCACGTGGTTTGGGTGTTAGGTCAATGAAAATGGTGTCCAACTCAGCTATTAACCACCTGGGATGGTTTTCATTCTTTTGAGTGGTCAGTGGTCTCTGAGGGTTGTTAGAAAATTTGTTGGTTTGTTGGTCCCACTTCCATAACTCGAATTTAGAGGCTAGGTCATGTCATAGTATCACTCTACTTCACATTTACCTAGAGGGCTCGTATAAGCGGGTAAATTTGGGGAGGGGTGTGCTACAAATTGGTATCATAGATTCCAGGTTCAAACACTTAGATTGGATGGGTATGATGTGTTTTTTATGCATGCATGCCAGTCGTGTGCATGCATTGTATTGGCTATAGTTTTCATGTATATATTTGGTGTTACAATTTGATTTATCATGCATGATATCGATAGGCTAATAATTTGGTGTCATTATATATATATATATATATATATATATTGTGCTAATCTAGATTGATTTTTTTAGATGAGATAGCCTCCCCTGAACTTCACTAAGTTATGTTTAATTATGTTTATATTTGGTTTATATGACATGGTACAATTGTAGGAAGAAGAATATCAAAGATGATGAGGAGAATGGTGGAATATAGTTCACATGAATCTCCTTATAGATCAGTTAAGAAAAAATGAGATGATTACTCTCCTCATATAGTAGATACACTGAGAAATGTGAAGGCGAAAATCAGAAGTTGAAAGGCAGATAATGACAGGATACTTCAACCACATGAAAGGATTGTGAGAGCTTAGGAAAATCAATTCGAGGTCAATGTGGTCATACTTTAGAGTTTATCATATTTGCAGAGACATGGATATCCAACAGATTAGTTATAGACGAGAGGAAATGAATAATGGGGCATATGGTACCAGGTCTCTATCAGGGCACAAGTTGGATAGGGATGACATGGTCATAGGTGGTAGATAGATGGATACACCTGACAAGAGAGGTAGTGGTTATGGGTTCTATTCTAGTTTTGTTTCATATAGATATCATGGTCATCATTGCTATCATCCTTACAGGAGGAGTGAGAGGGGTACTTTCCAAATGAGTTCAAGAAAGACAAGTCTTTTACATTTGATGGATAGTGGAAGAAACCAAAAGATACAGAAGCATGTTTTATCGGGATGAAGAAGTTCTTTGAATTGCATGATTATACATAGATTATGAAATCCAATATAGTTATTTTTAGTCTCAAGGGAAAAGAATATATCTAGTGGGAAGATGTGAAGCATGTCAGAGGCATCAAGACAGAGGAATTGAGTTGTCATTGTTGAGATTGCAACAAGATGATGAGCTTAGTGGAAAGAAGTCGCCTTCGCTAAGTGGGCTTGTAGGCTATTTTTGGCGCAAAGTCTATTTTTAGACATATGGATCATGTTTTATGAGTTGCAGGATGCTATTTTTGGATGGTTGGTCAAGTTGGGAAAAATCGATGGACTTCTATTTTTAGACATATTGGGCGGAATCTATTTTTAGATTGCCAGTCTAAAAATAGATATGTCGAATATTATTAGCTCTTAATAACATTTGGACTATAAACATTATCTTATTCTCTTGGAGCACTTCAGTTAAGTGCACAGATGTGGCACAGGAGCTGACAGAAGGAATTACGCTATTCCTGAGGGTTAAGTGGAGTTATTGCATGGATACTTCAGTTAGAACTCATGTCAGAGAGTTTGGTGGAGTTATTTGAGGAAGTTAATGGAGTTGTGTTCATTTTAACTAATCTAAACACAGTTGAGCTAGTTGTATCTAGTCTAACTGATTGATACACTAGTGAGAGTAGTGTGAATTAATTAATAATTAATTCACTAATTATAAACTCATTAATCAACTACATAATACATCAGTTAACTTCAGTGCATGGACAGTTTCAGTGGAGACTAGTGAAGAGATAGGTGAAAGAGCAGTGTGACTATACTGTTGCATGATTTGCAACAACTAGTGATTGGAGAAGACAATAAGGATTGCGCAATACAAGCCAAGTGGTTCGAAGTTATTTATGAGCCATTCTATAGCATTGATTATGCAATAGACGATGGCTATCAGGTGGCAGAGATTGGAGCATGTGTTTTTCTAGATCTAGCTTGATTAGTGTGTAGCAATTGGAGGTTGTGTTGAGAGCTTGTGAGGAGCTTTGTACAATGATTTTTACATGATCTCTATGACATATAATATACAAATATTTGGGGTTTTCAGCTTTAAGCTTTCCCATGAAATAATGTGTTCATATGTGTGAATGTTTATGGTTTTAATGTGCGCATGCAATTGATTTTATTTCTGCATGTAATGATCAATGGTAGAAGAGATTTTGTATTGTGCATGAAGCTAAAATAGTGTGTGATCAGGAGAATATCGATGAATAATATATCAGTTATTCAAATTTCTACATGGTATCAGAGATATATTGATCATTGGAGCAATTTCAAAACATTGAAGCGGTTGAGTTTTGTGCTGGTGGAATTCGAATTTGCAACAGTGTTTTCTTGGTGTCGAAGTTGAGATGTCTTTCAACGGATTGAAATTGGAGTATTCCCTTGAGGGCAGCTCAAATTATATTGCATTGAAGGATAGGATGGAGGTGGTGTTGGATGAAAATGGGTTGAAGGAGTTCATAGATGCAGAAATTCCAAAACCTACTTCTAGTAATGCTGTCGTACTTGATGCATGGCAAAAGAAGACAGCAAAGGGTCGAAGGATTCTGTTGGAAGGTGTGAAGGATCACACAGTGTCCAACCTTCATGGTAAGGCTTATCCATTCTTAATGTGGAAAGCTTTGACAGATTTATTTCAAAACAAGAGCGACCAGAGGAATTTGGCGCTCAAGGATAAACTCAGGAACATAAAAATGGAGAAAGGCGACAGTATGCCCAAGTACCTCACGAAGTGTATCCAATGCAGGGATGAGATGGGAAGTGTGGGGGTGATTGTTGATGACGAGGACCTGGTGAGCTTGGCTCTCCTTGGGCTTTCAAAGAGTTGGCATTCCTATCAGGATTTCGTCAATGGTCGGGAGAAATTTCCAGGATGGGAGCAACTTTGGTCGGATCTTGTGCAAGAGGAGATAAGGCGAAGTACCAGGGATGGATCTTCATCAAAGAACTATGATGAAGAAAATTGCGCTTTGGCTGCCAAAGCAAAGAAGGGGAAGAGAAAGAAGTGTATAAATTTGAATAACAGCTGAATTATTCACCGAGATTATCCTGATTACACACTATTTAAGCTTCATGCATAATACATAACCTCTTCTACAATTGATCATCAATATGCGGAAATAGAAGCAGTCGCATGCGCACATTAAAACATAATCAAGCACCGTATATAACACAGTATGTAATGGGGAAAGCTTACAGCTGAAAACCCCCAACTATCTGTATATTATAATGATAGAGAACATGTAACAATACATAGCACAAAGCTCCTCACAGCTCTCAGCACTATCTCACATGCTACACACAAACTAGCACGGAAGATGAACAAGTCACGGGTTCAAATCTCCTCCACAAGTCTGCCTGCCTCTACTGCGCAATCCAAGATGAATAATGATGAGATCCAAGTTCGAATCCCACTGGCTTGTACTGCGCAATCCTCATTGGCAATCTCAATCAATGTGTGTGCAAATCTCATGCACAGCTATAGTCACAACTAATAGTAGACTCACCCTTTCACCCACCTCTAACACTGGTCTCCACTGAACTGTCCATGCATTGCAGTTAACTGATGTATTATTTAGTTGATTTATGAGTTAATAATTAGTGAATTAATTAATAATTAATTCACACCACTCATCCCTAGTGTATTTATCAGTTAGACTAAATACAACTAGTTCAACTAAGTTAAACCGAACACAACTCCACCAACTGTCTCATCAACTCCACCAAACTCTGCCACATGATTTCTAACTGAAGTCAACCATGCAATAGCTCAACTAACCCTTAGGAAAAGCGTATTTCCTTCTGTCAGCTGCATGTGCCACATCCAAGCATCAAACTGAAGTGCTCCAAGAGGATAAGATAATGTTTATAATCTAAATATTATTAAGGGTTAATAATATTTGACTGTTCTATTTTTAGCCCGGCAGTCTAAAAATAGATTCCGCCCAATGTCTAAAAATAGAGGTCCATCTATTTTTACCAACTCGACCAATCATCCATAAATAGCATCTTGAAACTCATAGACCATGATCCATATGTCTAAAAATAGACTTTGCGCCAAAAATAGCCTACGGGCCCACTTAGTGAAGGTGACTTCATTTCACTAAGCTCCATCATCTTGTTGCATTTTCAACACTCCCTCTCAACAAGATATGGATTATGCACTTAACCCACATCACATATACGTAATTATTCGAATTTGCTCTGGTAGGCACCTTACCGTCAAGATATCAACATCCTGATCCTCCGTGGGAATGTATGAAAGTAACATGATTCTCCGCTGCACACAATCTCTGATATGATGGTACCTGATGTCGATATGTTTGGATCTATCATGAAATACTGGATTAGCCGAGAGTTTAATGCAACTCTGGTTATCACAATAAATCACAGTAGGCTCCAAGTGTGACCCGAACAACCTGACCAGAATCTTCCTCATCCATATAGCCTCGCATGCAACCAAGCAGCGCCGCTATGCACCTCCACCACCTCTGCTTCAGGCCAGTGGCCACGGGGCTCTGCTTCATTGTGCCAGCAGACAAACCCATCCGTCTGAAGATCCCTCCAGATGTTCTCTTTCTATCCGTTGGGCTCCCTGCCCAATCTGCATCTGTGAAGCCACACAGCTTCACCTCATCCTCTTGTTTGTACCACAAACCATATCCCGATGTGCCTCTAAGATAACGCAATACATGCTTGCCTACCTTCTAGAAGAGCTTGGTAGGCTTAACCATAGCTTGCGAAAGCTGGTTAACAGCATAGCATATATCGGGTCGTGTATTGACCAGATACATAAGCGACCCCACCAACTGTCGGTAAACAGTGGCATCCACTACCTCCACTAAAGTAGCATCCTCCTTCCTCCAACCTCCAAGAAGAGGAGTATCAACAGGCTTACAACCATGCATGTTGAACTTCTCCAGTATCTCCCAGGCATACTTACCCTGAGAAACAAATAGTCCATCACTGCGCTGCAAAATTTCCAATCCCAATAAATAATGAAGGAGGCCCAAGTCCTTCATCTCAAACTCTCTTGCAAGATCCTCCTTGCATGAAAGTATCAACAGTTCATCACCCATCAAAATCAGATCATCTACATACAGTAAAATGATCAACAACTTCCTCTCCACCACAATCTGGTACAGGTTAGGATCTTCCTCACTCTTGGAGAATCTAAGTCTGGTGAAATAATTGTTTATCTGTGTGGACCAAGCACGAGGTGCTTGCTTCAACCCATACAGTGCTCTCTTGAGTCTGCAGACATGCGACTCGCTGTTGAAGATTTTGAAACCTTCAGGCTACTCTTTGTACACCTCCTCTTCAATGACTCCATTGAGGAACGCAGTCTTCACATACATCTGATGAATGTGCCAACCCATCTGCGCTGAGAGAGCAAGGATCGTTCGTATGGAAGAATACCTTGCGACAGGTGAAAAGGTCTCCTCATAATCGATCCCCTCAATCTGTGAGAAGCCTCGAGCAACAAATCTTGCCTTGTACTTCTCCACACTCCCGTCAGCTGCCTGCTTCACTTTGTAGATCCATCGTGAACCCACCACTGATTTCCCTTCCGGTCGCGGGACAATCTCCCATGCACTATTTCTGACAATAGAATCATACTCTTCCACCATGGTATCTACCCATGCGGGATCCTCCATAGCTTCCTCTAAAGAGGATGGCTCTATCATGACACATTTCTCCACAGAGCCATGTATCATTCTGGGTCCAGGTGACGTGCTCTATCCCTCTGTCTGCGCTGGGTGCTCCTACAACCTTCTCTGCATCTTGAGCCAGTCGCTTAGCTTCTGTAGTGCGCTTCCGCCCTCTGATGGTTGGCGCTGCTTGAGTGGTCTCTTACACTCCATGAACCTCCTCTTGTGGCTGATCCACATCCTAAGACTCATCCTTAGGAACTAATAGCTCCTCATCTGCATGAAAGTGTGGCTCCCTCTCAAGCGAACACTTCATGGCTTTCTCCTCATGAAATTTTATATCCCGTCGCACAACATTCTTGCGACTGTCTAGCAAATACACACGATATTTGTGGGGCATATCAGTGTACCCCACAAATATCCCAACCTCCGCAGTCGGCTCCAGCTTCTTCCTGGCATCCTTCGTCACATGAATGTAAACAGTTGAACCAAAAATCCTCAAATGGGAAATATCAGGCCTCTTACCAGAAAATGCCTCCTCGGTGGCACTCATGCCAAGTATCTTGTGAGGACAACGGTTACACGCCTGCTCTAGGTATTTCATTTCTCAGCTTACAAGTGAAGGGGTAGGCCCTGATCATGCAACATCGCCCGTGCAGCACCCACGATCATTATGTTCTTTCGCTCAGCAACCCCGTTCTGCTGTGGGTTATGGGGTGCGATGAGCTCTCTCCGAATCCCTTCTGCGCTGCAAAAGTCCTTGAATTCAGCAGAGATGAATTCACCACCATTGTCGCTCCTAAGAGCCTTCACATGCTTCCATGATTCCTTCTCAACCATTGCCTTGACCTCACAGAACTTTGAGTATGTCTCGATCTTCTTCTGCATGAAGAAGTCGACCTGCAGGAATAATCGTGTAGTCACATAATACCTATGCTTTGTTGTCGAAGCTGCGAAAAGGTCCACACATGTCTGTGTGAATTCTCTCAAGGATCATCGTGGCATGACTATCCTTCTTGTGAAAGGTGGCTTTCAAAAAATTTCCCAAGGTACACCCCTTGCACTGATCTGACTGCGCAAGAGTGCCCTTAGGAAGCCTAGTATAAATCTGCTGCAGTATCTTCAAAGCTCCATGGTGAAGGTGGCCCAATCTCCGGTGCCACAACTCGCCATCATCCCGGCTCACCACTCCTTTCGCCTTGCATGCCATTGTTGCGCAGCCATCTATTTGCAACTAATAAAGGTTCTTGACTAGAACTCCTATCTTCTGGGTTTCTCCAGTTGTCTTACTGCCCAGGAAAGCCTTTCCTTCGCTAAAGACAACATCGTACCCCTTGTCTTCTAACATCGCCACAGAGATCAAATTCTTCTTCAATCCTGGAACATGCATCACATTCTTCAATACAAAGGGTTTACCAGACTCCCTCTTAAAGGAAATGGTACTGATATCGGTCGCACTGTATCTACCATCATCGCCCATCTCGATGTGCACTCCAAGATCTTTCTCCTCCATATCTGAAAACAATTCCTAATCTCCGGTCATGTGAAAAGACGCACCACTGTCCAAGAACCATACTGATCCCATCACACTTGAGACCAAGCATGCGATCAGTGAAAAATCTAGCTCAAACTGCGAGGCTAAGGCCTCTCCTGCTGCAGATCCAGCAGCATGCTTATTTTTCTTCTTCTGCGGACAATTTGTGGCATAATGTCCGTGCTGGTGACAGTGAAAGCACTTCACCTTGAACATGTCTTGCTTCTTGCCTTTCACACCGGAATGAGAAGCTTTCTTGCTCTTCCCCTTCTTTGCTTTGGTAGCCAAAGCGAAATTTTCTTCATCAGGTGCCTTTGATGAAGATACGTCCCTGGTAGTCCGCCTTATCTCCTCTTGCATGAGAT
Source organism: Pinus albicaulis (assembly GCA_034641835.2). Taxonomy (NCBI): domain Eukaryota; kingdom Viridiplantae; phylum Streptophyta; class Pinopsida; order Pinales; family Pinaceae; genus Pinus; species Pinus albicaulis. The sequence continues at coordinate 328,280,991 of CM076580.1, forward strand.
CCGACCAAAGTCGCTCCCATCCTAGCAATTTCTCCCGACCCTTGACAGAATCTTGATAGGCATGCCAACTCTTCGGAAGACCAAGGAGAGCCAAGCTCACCAATTCCTCATCATATACAGTCACCCCCACACTTCCCAGCTCATCCCTGCATTGGATGAACTTCATAAGGTACTTCGGCATACTGTCGCGTTTCTCCATCTTTATGTGTTTGAGTTTATCCTTGAGCGTCAACTTCCTTTGGTCGCTCTTGCTTTGGAATAAATCTTTCAACGCTTTCCACATCAATTATGGAGAATATTTTCCATGCATGCTGGATACAATGTGATCCTTCACGCCCTCCAATAGAATCCTTTTACATTTTTCCATCTTCTTTTGCCAAGCCTCAACTTGAGCAGCATCAGTAGGCTTTGGGACGATGGCTCTATGAACTCCCCTTCAGCTTATTATCATCTAATACTGCCTCATTCTGTCCTTCCATGCAATAATTCGAGTTTGATTTGCCCTCGAGGGCATACTCAATACGCAATGCGGTGAAGAATTTGACTTCGACACCAGGACACGTGGCCCAGGTGGAATTCCAAATCCTGGCACCAAATTGAATTCACCGGCTCAAACTCAACATGTTAATACGTGAGAACAAATTATTTCTAGCGGTATTGTAGAAATTTCTTTGGATATATCACCTTTCGAGAGGATGGATCCGAGCTAGGCTAACCTGCTTAATGGCTAAATCTCTGAAATAATTGTAATCACTGTAATAGATCCGATGATCAATTCTGCTCTGATACCATGTAGAAATTTGAATAACAATTGAGTTATTCACCGAGATTATCCTAATTACACACTATTTAAGCTTCATGCATAATACATAACCTCTTCAACAATTAATCATCAATATGCAGAAATAGAAAGCAGTCGCATGCGCTCATTAAAACATAATCAAGCACACATATCAACACAGGATGTAATGGGGAAAGCAATAGCTGAAAACCCCTAAATATCTATATATTATAATGATAAAGAACATGTAACAATACATAGCACAAAGCTCTCATAGCTCTCAGCACTATCTCCAAAAGTTACACACAAACTAGTATAGAAAGTGAACAAGTCACAGGTTCAAATCTCCTCCATAAGTCTTCCTGCCTCTACTGCGCAATCCAAGTTGTTTAATGATGAGATCCAAGTTCGAATCCCACTAGCTCCAACTGAGCAATCCTCATTGGAAATCTCCATCGGTAATGACAATGCCAGAATCTCATGCACGGTATAGGTCACAATCGATAGTAGACTCACCCTTTCACCCACCTCCTAACCTTTGGTCTCCTTTAATTTGTCCATGCATTACGATTAAGCGATGTATTCTTTAGTTGATTTATGAGTTAATAATTAATTCCCACCACTCAAGACTAGTGTATTTTTCGAGTTAGACTAAATACAACTAGTTCAACTAAGTTAAACTGACACAACTCCACCAAGCTTGTCTCATCGACTCCACCAAGCTCTGCCACATGAGTTCCAATTGAAGTCAACCATGCAATAGCTCAACTAAACCCAAGTAATAGTGTAATTCCTTCTGCTAGCTGCATGTGCCACATCCAAGCATCAAACTGAAGTGCTCCAAGAGGTTAAGATAATGTTTATAGTCTAAATATTATTAAGGGTTAATAATATTTGACTGTTCTATTTTTAGCCCGGCAGTCTAAAAATAGAAACTGCCCAATGTCTAAAAAGAGGTCCATCTATTTTTACCAACTTGACCAATCATCCATAAATATCATCCTGCAACTCATAGACCATGATCCATAGGTCTAAAAATAGACTTTGCGCCAAAAATAGCCTGCGGGCCCACTTAGTGAAGGCGACTTCTTTTCACTAAGCTCCATCATCTTGTTGCATTTTCAACAAGAAGCATGCTTCTAAATCTGGTGTGAAAGGCAAGAAGCAGGACATGTCCAAGGTGAAGTGCTTTCACTATCACCAACACGGACATTACGCCATTAATTGTCCACAGAAGAAGAAAAATAAGCAGGCTGCTGGAACTGCAGCTGGAGAGGCCTTAGCCTCGCATTTTGAGCTGGATTTTTCACTGATCACATGCTTGGTTTCAAGTGTGATGGGTTCAGTGTGGTTTCTGGACAGTGGTGCGTCTTTTCACATGACGGGAGATCGAGATTTGTTTACTGATCTGGATGAGAAAGATCTTGGAGTGCACATCGAGATGGGTGATGATGGTAGATACAGTGCAACCGGTATCAGTACCATTTCCTTTGAGAGGGAGTCTGGTAAACCCTTCAGATTGAAGGAAGTGATGCATGTTCCAGGATTGAAGAAGATCTTATCTGTTTGTGGAGATGTAAGAAGACAAGGGATATGATGTTGTCTTTAGTGAGGGAAGGAAACTTTCTACTAACGTAGTAAAGACGGCGGGTAGACCGGAGGATAGGGTTTGAGTTAAGAACCTTTATCAATTGTGAGTTAGATAGGCACAACGGCAATGGCGAGGGAAAATTAGAAGAGTGAGTGTTGGGATGAGGGCGAACTGTGGCACAGGAGATTGGGGCACCTTCACCATGGAGCTTTGAAGATTCTGCAGCAGATTTCTACTGGGCTTCCTAAGGGCACTCTTGCGCAGTCAGATCAGTGCAAGGGGTGTACTTTAGGGAAGTATGTGAAAGCCACCTTTCACGAGAAGGATAGTCGTGCCATGACGATCCTTGAGAGAGTTCACACAGACGTGTGTGGTCCTTTCTCAGTTGCTTCGACAGCAAAGCACAAGTATTATGTGATCTTTGTTGATGATTTCTCTCGAAAGTGCTGGATCTTCTTCATGCGGAAGAAGAGCGATACATTCGCGAAGTTCTGTGAGTTTAAAGCACTGGTCGAGAAGGAGTCGGGGAAGAAGGTGATTTCTCTAAGGAGTGATAATGGTGGTGAATTCATGCATGGTGTCGAGGACTTTTGCGGCACAAAAGGAATTCGAAAGAGCTCATGGCACCTCATAACCCACGACGGGAATGGGGTTGGGTGGAAGAAGCAGAATGATCGGGGTCGTGGGTGCTGCATGGCGATGTTGCATGTCAGGAACCTTCCAATACACTTGTGGGGTGGGCACACTCCGCATGCAACAACGTGGTTTATGTGAAAATGGTTGTCCTCACACGCCGTTGTCCTCACACGATGCTTGGCATGAGTACACTCGAGGAGGCATTTTCTGGTAAGAGGCCTGATATTTCCCATTTGAGGATTTTTGGTTCACCTGTTTACATTCATGTGACGAAGGATGCTAGGAAGAAGCTGGAGCTGACTGCGGAGGTTGGGATATTTGTGGGGTACACTGATACGCCCCACAACTATCATGTGTATTTGCTAGACATTCGCAAGACTGTTGTGCGACGGGATATCAAATTTCAGGAGGAGAAAGCCATGAAGTGTTCGCTTGAGAGGGAGCTACACTTGCATGCAGATGAGGAGCTATTAGTTCCTAAGGATGAGCCTTAGGATGTGGATCAACCACAAGAGGAGGTTCATGGAGTGGAAGAGACCACTCATGCAGTGCCCCGGCCATGGGCGAGCCTTTCATAGTGGGCGGCGGCTCAAGATGCGAAGAAGGTTGTAGGAGCACCTACATCACAACGCAGATAGAGATAGTCACCTGACCGATTTACTGGATACATGGCTCTTATGAGTAAGTGTATCGTGACAGAACCATCTTCTTTCGAGGAAGATGTGGAGGATCCTGCATGGGTAGATGCCATGGTGGAAGACTATGATTTGATTGTCAGAAATAGTGCATGGGAGATTTTCCCAAGATCGGAAGGGAAATCAGTGATAGGTTTGAGATGGATCTACGAGGTAAAGAAAGCTGCTGACGGGAGTGTGGAGAAGTACAAGGCACGATTTTTTTCCTAGGGCTTTTCACAGATTGAGGGGATCGATTATGAGGAGACCTTTGCACCTGTTGCAAGGTATTCTTCCATACGAACGATTCTTTCTCTCTCAGCGCAGATGGGGTGGCACATTCATCAGATGGATGTGAAGACTGCGTTCCTCAATGGATTCATTAAGGAGGAGGTGTACATAGAGCATCCCGAAGGTTTCGAGATATTCAGCAGCGAGTCGCATGTGTGTAGGCTCAAGAGAGCATTGTATGGGTTGAAACAAGCACCTCGTGCTTGGTACACATGGATAGACAGTTATTTCATCGGACTTGGATTCTCCAAGAGTGAGGCGGATCCTAACCTATACTAGATTGTGGGTGGAGGGTAAGTTGCTGATCATTGTACTTTTATGTAGATGATTTGATTTTGACGGGTGATGAACTGTTGATACACTCATGCAAGGCTGATCTTGCAAAGGAGTTTGAGATGAAGGACTTGGGCCTCCTTCATTATTTCCTGGGATTGGAAATTTGGCAGTGCAGTGATGGAATGCTTGTTTCTCAAGGAAAGTATGCCCGGGAGATACTGGAGAAGTTCAACATGCATGGTTGCAAGCCTGTTGATACTCCTCTTCCTGGTGGATGGAGGAATGAGGATGCTACTTTGGCGGAGGTAGTGGATGCCACTGTTTATCGAAAGTTGGTGGGGTTGCTTATGTATCTGGTCAATACATGACCCAACATATGTTATGTTGTTAACCAACTTTCACAAGCTATGGTTAAGCCTACCAAGCTCTTCTGGAAGGCAGACAAGCATGTATTGAGATATCTCATAGGCACATCGGGATATGGATTATGGTACAGACAGTCGGATGAGGTGAGGCTATGTGGCTTCACGGATGCAGATTGGGCAGGGAGCCCAACGGACAGAAAGAGATCATCTGGAGGGATTTTCAGTATCGGGTCGACAGCAGTTTCTTGGTATAGCAGGAAGGAGAGATCCATGGCACTCAGTTCAGTAGAGGCCGAGTATATGGCAGTGAGTTTGGCTGCATGCGAGGCTATATGGATGAGGAAGATCCTAGTTAGGTTGTTTGGTTCACACTTAGAGCCTACTGTGATTTATTGTGATAATCAGAGTTGCATGAAACTCTCAGTTAATCCAATATTTCATGATAGATCTAAACACATTGACATATGATATCATCATATCAGAGATTGTGTGCAGTGGAAGATCATGTTACTTTCATACATTCCCATGGAGGATCAGGATGTTGATATCTTGACGAAGGCACTCACCAGGAGCAAATTCGAATACCACAAAGGCAGGATAGGGGTGGTAGATAATCCTTACCTTGTTGAGAGGGAGTGTTGAGATTCCAACAAGATGATGATCTTAGTGGAAATAAGTCACCTTCACTAAGTGGGCCCTCACTAAGTGGACTCGTAGGCTATTTTTGGCACAAAGTCTATTTTTAGACATATGGATCATGTTCTATGAGTTGCAGGATGCTATTTGTGGATGGTTGGTCAAGTCGAGAAAAATAGATGTGTTACACAGTAATTTTTCACCGTCCCTGCAATCCCCGTACCGCACATTGGAGGGCTCATTTTGTGACCTGTGAGTAGAGACAAGACTTGAAAATACTTTCATTTCATCCCTCTGAAGATGAGCTTTCATTGCCTTGAAGACATCTCCCTGCAAAAAACCCTAAAAATAGCTCTTTTTCCATTGGCGCGGTTCCACAGTTCAGCCCTCGCGCCAAGGTGGAGAATCCTCCAAAGAGGGTGCGCCAATGGGCGCTCTGTCACAGAGCCGCACCCGTGCCAACCATATTAAGAGGTGTTTTTTAAAAATAAATGGCGGAAGTTTCGTCCTAACAAATTCTTGGACTGATATCTATCTTGAGTTGGGAGGTTTGGCTACGAATTTCCATAGAGAGGAAGTGGTTTTCCACCTCTCATGGAAGCTTCCTTGATGATAGGGCCAATCCCATAATTACAGGGATCCCAACTCCCCTTCCTCCATCTATAAAAGCTTGCCCATCTCCATTGCAAGCTAATCTCCGAGTTCCCAAGAGCTTTCACATCCTTATGCTGCAAGAGCCTTCTTGATTCCCTTAAGGCCAAATCCAAGCAAGGAGACTATTGCCAAGTATCCGGAGAGAGAGGCTTGTCCCATCCTTGACAGGCTTTATTGAGACATGTTTTGCTGACGACTCGCCAAAGGAGAGTGCTGTGTCGAAGCTATGGTTGTATTCTTCTTTTGACTCTTTAGTGATAAGTGACTATTGGTTATGGTTCCACTCTTGTCCTTGATTATGTTCACGAGTTATGTCCTCTTCGACTGACATATAGTTGTATATACTGGATTTTATGCTTGCGTTTGTGTTGTTTCTTGCATGTGTAGGTGTCCGACCACGGAGATCGTGAGGATTGTGATCCGCCAGGGCAAAGGAACGGGAGCACCACCTCTTCTACAAACGACAGCGTTGGATTCCAGGTAAGCCTTCGTCGCAAGTCGGTTTATTTACGATTAGGAACCTGCACTGTAGCGTGTTTGATTGTTGCTAGACCCGATCTGGGCTAGTAGGGATCGCCTCTATCCGCAGAGGGGATTTACCTCTTCAACAATTTGGCAACCATACTGGGGATTCAACTTGTTGTTTGATTTGTAAGCTATAGACGGAGCTTGAAGTACAGCCAGATAGCCTTCGAAACGCTTTTGCTCTGCATTAGCAGAGTAGATCAACGCTGCTTTAGTCAATCTCCGGTTTAGTTTATGGACTGAACAACTTGGAGTGTTGTCTTCTCTTTTCAGTCAATTTCTTGGTCTTGCTTGCTTGGTCATCTCTTTGGACTGCTTTTTTCTATTTGTTTGGCTTTGTTTTAGCCTTGTCATCACTTTTCTGTGTCTGAGATTGCTTGTTTTTCATTTTCCCATAGTAAACTCGGCTGGCGCGCTTTTCAGCGTTACAGTCGCGCCCATTGGCGTAGGTTGCCTGTGTATCACCCGCGCCATTGCCTTTCTGGCTCTAATTTCAAGCTCACATTCGCACCAATCATGTGAACTATTAGGGTTTGCTGTGTTTCTTGCTCTCTGGGACTGACTTGTGATTTTGATCTTATTTTTTCGGCTGTTTGAGTGCACTGGAGTCTAGTTTGACTGATTGTAACCTCCATCCTTTGGTTGTTTGCCTATTTCTTTCGATTTTGCATTCAAGCCCTAGGGCATCTAGGCGCTTTTGTGAGTCGAGCCTCCCTTGGGAGTTTTTGGTTTTAGTTCATTCAGTCGACTTTCAGATTGCTTCCTTGCATTATTTTGACAATGGTCTATCATCTTATTGTGCTTTTTGAGTGATTGATTTCGTTTTCATTCGAATTTATCTTTGCTTCATTTTGGGCCTAGATTACATGGCTCATTAGTGTCTTTGGGACTTTTCTTGGTTTTGAGAGACTTTTGGTCGATTTGAGATCTGATTGTTTGTGCCATTGAGTGAAATCTGCTTGTTTTTTCTCTCTTATTATCATTTCTCGAATTGCTTCTCATTTGTTTTCGGTTTGTTTAGTGCATCTAGCTATCAAACATTGAAAATAAAAAAAATCTCTTTTGCTTTTGATTGATTAGTGAAAATTAAAATCTTTTCGGTGTTATTAGCAATTAGTGACTTTGAAAGAAAAGTTTTTAGTTTCATTAGCTGCATTAGAGATATCACTGATTGTCTTCTGATCATTTTTTTTGTGTAAAAAGCTCTCAACTCTTCTGTAGCTAACTTTCATTGAACGAAATGATATACTATGGCATGTAGTTTTGCATTTAGGAGATTTTTGAGACATCACATTCGTTAGGGCCTGAAAACTGAAATGTAATTGAAGATAAAATTTAAAATTTACTCAATTTACACTAAGGCAGCATTGAAATCTAACGAAACACATTTAGAGGTCTAGGCTAGAGACGCGTTCCAGCGTCTTAAAACCTAGTAGCTATCGTTTGCCTCTTGGCTTTAGACAACACTATTACAGACTTGTGCTCCCCGTACCGTCACGTATATAAACGGAGACCCCACTAGGTTTCAATCCTTTATCCATAGGAAGCCGAGTCTGTCGCCCTATACCCATGATACACCGAACACAGCGTTCGGGGAGATTGCCTGCACGTACAGAAAGTCCTTGGTTGATTTCTCTTTCATTATTAAAACCAAGGTGTATATTGCAGTTCACGGTTATTTGGTACACCCTTTTGCCTAGTATTCCTGAGTAGTCATTTGATCTTTTCTGACTCCCTAAATTTGAAAGGATCACCAAGCGCTTGTCCTTTCACACTTGTGTCAAATCTGAAAGAGATAGATTCACCTTTTCGACCGTTTCTCGACTCTTAAAACATGAAACGGTGAAGTTTCTTATTTCTCAATGTGGTAAAAATTAATCACCCACGATCACACGCCTTGTTAGATTCTGCTTGTTGGTCATTTGATTGTGTGTCTTGACTCTTTTTCAGCCTCGTGTGTGGTTTTGAGTTTTGATGGCAACTTTTTTGGAGTTTACCAACCAAGGAATCCCCTCAGATGGGAATCCTGGTCATTTTCCTCCTTTTGAGAATGTTGGTGCTCCTTACATGGCAACGTTGTCCCTTCCTGGGTTAACTGTTGGGTTGCCTGTTTGGTTATTTTCAACCTCTGTGGTCTCGAATGTCTCAGCTACTGTTCAATCAGTTCCTCTGCCTGAGCAACATCATGTTGATTCCAAGGTGGACCTCTCCCCTTCTTCGCCTATTTCTGCGTCCTCCTCTTCTACTTCACCTGGTGAAAGTCTGGATTCGAGTAACCAGGTGGCTAATAAGAAGAAGAAGAAGACAAGGAAGAAGAAGTCTGATAAGAGAGAGGCTAAGGATGTAGCTATTGCTTCCAAAACATCTCCTCTTGATAAACCTTCCAACCCTCCACGGAAAGTCAAGTTCCCTTGCATGTTGTGCACGGGAGACCATCTTCTTCGAGACTGCCCTGGAATTCCCAAGGTTCTTGAAGCATGGTCCAATGGTCGCCCGTCGTTGCCTTTGGCTTCCGGGAATCAAGTTGGGGGCACATCTTCAGATAGTGCTGGTAAAACTCTTAAGAAGCAGGGTAAGCTTACCAATCCCTGTAAGTTGTGTGAAGGGCACCATGCCATTCACATTTGTCTGTATATGGATTAAGCCAAGCGAGTTTTGGACAACTTGGCTATTTTTGTGCCGTGCCTCATGGCTGGTTATAAACGACTTTCTTTGAGTCTTCCACCAGCTGATGCCATGATTGGTCAAGAGTCATCCTTGGTCGATCCCGCTCCCCCGGAAATTCAAATTCAGGAATCTGTTCCCGACCAACCATTGGTCGTGGGATCGGTTGAGCTGGCCCCGTCTACAGTACACCAGGTCTTTTCCGTTGAGAGTGGATCTGACACCCCTCAGGTTCTTCTTGTTTCTTTAGATTCTTCAGACTTGGAGAAGGATTCTCCTGTCCCTATATATCAAGAAGTTTCTCCTCTGCCTCCTGTGATGGAGGTCTCGGAGGATTCCCCTCACACCTTCGAGATGGAGGTCGTGGAAGATGCTCCTTCTTCTTCCGTAACACCAGGGGAAGACCTTCTCGGTTCGATGGTAGCCCCTCCAAGTAGTTTGGTCACTTCCTTTGATTGGAGTCGATTTGCAGGATACCGCCTTCCATCTTATGTGCCTTTCGAGATCACAGTACAGGATTTTGGTATGGTCGTACCCAACACCATTATAGACGAAGGCATGTCTGTTAGTGTTCTATCCTCAACTACTTGGCAAGCTTTCGGTTCACTACCGCTTGCGCCCGTTACACAGAATCTGTTGGCATTTAACAAAAGAACGAGTCAACCCTTAGGGATCCTTCCAAGATTACCTGTTACTTTGGGAGGTAAAACTGTCCATATGGACGTGATGGTTGTTCCAGGCCCCTTGGATTTCAATCTGATTTTTGGGCGTGATTACACCTATGCCATGGGAGCGCTTGTCTCCTCCCTTTTTCGTGTGGTATGTTTTCCACATAAAGGACGGATCATGACCATTGATCAGCTTTCGTTCTTTGGTCCTGATGTGGCAACTGCTCGCCATCATCCCTTCCTGGTTTTTATCCACCTATTGCATCTGCCCCACCGCAAGTCAACTATGTGGCTACCTACCCTGTGCCTGTACTCAGTGATAGTGCCATTGTGCATCAGGTGCTGGGGGCATTAGGTCCTGACTTCCAGGATGTTTTCCTTCCATCGGGAGTGGAACTCTTGGAAGCGTTGGCTTCTTGTTCATTATGATGAGGTGTTCTAGAGCGTAGTTCTTTTCCTTGTGTCACGCTCCTTAAAAAATGAAACAAGCTGTTCGGAGCACAATTCGTTTTCTTGTGTCAAGCTCCTTAAAAAATGAAACAAGCTGGTCGGAGCACAGTTCGTTTTCTTGTGTCAAGCTCCTTAAAAAATGAAACAAGCTGGTCGGAGCACAGTTCATTTTCTTGTGTCAAGCTCCTTAAAAAATGAAACAAGCTGGTCGGAACATGGTTCTTTTCCTGTGTCAAGCTCCTTAAAGAATGAAACAAGGTTGTTGGAGCAGAGTTCCTTGTCTTGTGTCAAGCTCCTTAAAAAATGAAACAAGATTGTTGGAGCAGAGTCCCTTGTCTTGTGTCAAGCTCCTTTAAAAATGAAACAAGGTTTTCAGAGCAAAGTTCCTTGTCTTGTGTCAAGCTCCTTAAAAAATGAAACAAGGGTGTCTGAGGATAGTTCTTTTAACGTGTCAACCTCGTTAAAACAATGAAACACTTTCCTGTTCAATTCGAGTCTTTGATCAGATCTCGTAAAATCCCAATTGAGTCTTTCTTAGATCTCGTAACTTGAACCTTCACTCCATCTGCCTTTCATATGGATTGAAGCTTGGGGGGCATGTACCTCGAATTGAGTCATCATGCTGGGGGCATGCTTACTTTTTCAAGCATAGTTTGTTTCCGTTTCGAGCTTGTGTAAAACGAAACCGGTTTCAAGCATAGTTTATCTTTGTTTCAAGCTTGTGTAAAAATGAAACCAACTTCAAGCAGAGTTTCCTTATTTCAAGCTTGTGTAAAAATGAAACCATTCCCATTTTACCTCTTGTGATTGCCATTTTATCAGCCCGTTTTTGCCAGATGAGCCTTGGTTTTCTCACTCCATCGTCACTATCTGCTGGGCCGATCATATTCTTTCACTTGGTTGTTTTACCTGTTCCTGAGGAACTGTTGCGATGAGTGGTCTTGTTAGCCAGCCTCTTGACCTTTATTTGTTCTGAGAAGTTCCACCATTACCGGAACCAGTAGCTACCCTTTATACCACTCGTTCCTCTAGGTGGAGTCATCTTTCAGCTCTTTTCTGACTCTCTAAACATGAAAATATTGTCGAGGCCCTTGTCGTTTCGATCTCGTTAAAGTGGCTACGAAACGAAATCTACCCAGTATACGTTTACCCCTTTTTCGGGCTGGGATAGATTATTTACGAAAAAGGAATACCCTAACCTATCGCGACTAGGAGGTTTTCTCAGATATTGTTTTCTACCTTTTCGGGTCTGAGGAACTATCTACGAAAATAGACTTTTGGAGTTTACTTTTCCGCTGTCTTTTCAAACTCTCCAAACATGAAAAGACGTCGAGTTCTCCCTTTGTCAGACTCGTTAAACTCTGATGACATTGGATTCAGACGTAATGACGTTATTCGAGTTTCTCCTTCCTAGGGCTCGTTAAATGTACTAGGATGGATTCATCCGAAGGATGGATTTATATGACAAGCATATGGTATCCTCTTCAAGCTTGTGTAAAAATAAAGAGGTACTCACCGAAATGGTGGGGAAAATGGAACCAACATCATTGTCATGTCGGCAGTATGTCGCTCTTGGACATGGCACTTGTCTGCATTCGTGTCGGGTTGGGGAAATCTCATCTCGTTTTTCACTTGCCTCCGTGGGTTTGGGTAATCCCTTTTGACCTCTCATCTGCTATTTGCCTCATCACTATGACCTCTGATCTTTTGATTTCAAATACTGCCAAGTCCACTGTCGTGCCGTTCATATGTTCAAGAGAAGTTTACCTCTGCAAATATCAACCTCCCTATGATTCTCATCTGATCGTGATTCACAAAAAACATTATGTTTCTCTGTCTCGTGTCGATGATGTGGGAAACACTATGGCCCACCTTCGATCAAGATCACTTCCTATCGACTCCAGCTCATTATCCGGGAAGTTGATCTAGAGACTCCCTTCTGGTACCTTGGAGCCTGCATGCCTCAATGGCAGGTTCTTCGCAGTCGACGCGAGGTTTTCATGATCGACCTTCGATCGAGTGATTCTACGGGTGTTCGACACCAACTCATTGATTCACATGCCGTAGATTGTACCTATAGTACCTTGAGGGCCATTGTCATTATTGGTGGTACCTCTCGCGCCTGTTAATAGCTTTCATCATTGGCTGGTAATCAGACGATGTTCTTGCATGTTCGACTTCAGCTCACATATTCGCATGCTTGAACTTGTACTTTGTTCGGGTCGAGATGGAGTGCAAGACCCTGGATTGTGTCTGTTGTAATCCAGGCTGTGATTTTGTGGATTATTATGATTGATTAAATGACTCACTTACTGGATGGCTGTGACCATACCTGAGTCTATTTATCGATCCTCACTGGATGGCTGCGTCCATACCTTGGATCTAGATTATTGTATACTCTGTTATGGATGGTTGCGCCCATACCGCATATATATCATGTATCTGAGATATTAGTTGTATTTCTTCGCGCAAGTTTTCCAACGGCGGAGTTTCCAGTTGGACACGTTCTCATAAAGCATTTCACCCCTCTCTCTCTCTCGGGCCTCATGCTTTAGGGGGCATCTGTTACACAATAAATTGTCACCGTCCCTGCAATCCCCGTCCCGCACATTGGAGGGCTCATTTTGTGACCTATGAGCAGAGACAAGACTTGAAAATACTTTCATTGAATCCCTCTGAAGATGAGCTTTCATTGCCTTGAAGACATCTCCCTGCAAAAAACCCTAAAAATAGCTCTTTTTCCATTGGCGTGGTTCCACAGTTTAGCCCTCGCGCCAAGGGGGAAAATCCTCCAAAGAGGGCATGCCAATTGGTGCTCTGTCATAGAGCCACACCCATGCCAACCATATTAAGACGTGTTTTTAAAAAATAAATGGCGGAAGTTTCGTCCTAACAAATTCCTGGACTGATATCTATCTTGAGTTGGGAGGTTTGGCTACGGATTTCCATAGAGAGGAAGTGGTTTTCCACCTCTCATGGAAGCTTCCTTGATGATAGGGTCAATCCCATAATTATAGGGATCCCAACTCCCCTTCCTCCATCTATAAAAGCTTTCCCATCTCCATTGCAAGCTAATCTCCGAGTTCCCAAGAGCTTTCACATCCTTATGCTTCAAGAGCCTTCTTGATTACCTTAAGGCCAAATCCAAGTAAGGAGACTATTGCCAAGTATCCGGAGAGAGAGGCTTGTCCCATCCTTGATAGGCTTTATCGAGACATGTTTTGTTGATGACCCGCCAAAAAAGAGTGCTGCGTCGAAGCTATGGTTGTATTCTTCTTTTGACTCTTTAGTGATAAGAGACTATTGGTTATGGTTCCACTCTTGTCCTTGATTATGTTCATGATTTATGTCCTCTTCGACTAACATATAGTTGTATATACTGGATTTTATGCTTGCGTTTGTGTTGTTTCTTGCATGTGCAGGTGTCTGACCACGGAGATCGTGAGGATTGTGATCCGCTAGGGAAAAGGAACGGTAGCACCACCTCTTCTACAAACGACATCGTTGGATTCCAGGTAAGCCTTCGTCGCAAGTCGGTTTATTTACGATTAGGAACCTGCACTGTAGCGTGTTTGATTGTTGCTAGACCCGATCTGGGCTAGTAGGGATCGCCTCTGTCCGCAGAGGGGATTTACCTCTTCAACAAGATGGAATTCTATTTTTTAGACATATTGGGCCGAATCTGTTTTTAGATTTCCAGTCTAAAAATAGATATGTCAAATATTATTAGCTCTTAATAATATTTGGACTATAAACACTATCTTATTCTCTTGGAGCACTTCAGTTAAGTGCACAGATGTGGCACAGGAGCTGACAGAAGGAATTACGCTATTCCTGAGGGTTAAGTGGAGCTATGGCATGGATAATTCAATTAGAACTCATGTGAGAGAGTTTGGTGGAGTTGATTGAGGAAGTTAATGGAGTTGTGTTCAGTTTAACTAATATAAACATAGTTGAGCTAGTTGTATCTAGTCTAACTGATTGATACACTAGTGAGAGTGGTGTGAATTAATTAATAATTAATTTAATAATTATAAACTCATTAATCAACTAAATAATACATCAGTTAACTGCAGTGCATGGACAGTTTCAGTGGAGACCAGTGAAGAGATAGGTGAAAGAGCAGTGTGACTATCAGTTGTGACTATACTATTGCATGATTTGCAACAACTAGTGATTGGAGAAGCCAATGAGGATTGCGCAGTACAAGCCAGGTGGTTCGAAGTTATTTATGAGCCATTCTACAACATTGATTACGCAATAGAGGCTGGCTATCAGGTGGCAGAGATTGGAGCATGTGTTTTGCTAGATCTAGCTTGATTAGTGTGTAGAAATTGGAGGTTGTGCTGAGAGCTTGTGAAGAGCTTTGTACAATTATTGTTACATGATCTCTATGACATATAATATACAGATAGTTGGGGTTTTCAGCTTTAAGCTTTCCCATGAAATACTGTGTTCATATGTGTGAATTTTTATGGTTTTAATGTGCGCATGCAATTGATTTTATTTCTGCATGTAATGATCAATGGTAGAAGAGATTTTGTATTGTGCATGAAACTAAAATAGTGTGTGATCAGGAGAATCTCGGTGAATAATATATCAGTTATTCAAATTTCTACAGTCATGAGTTTAAGAGACTCTTCAGAAAGAAGTATGTGTCCGAGATATATTATGATGGAAAGTATAAGGATTTATACGAGATGAAATGGGTTCTATGAAAAACGAAGAGTACATGAATCAGCTTCTGGAGTTGTTGAGGCATGTGCCTTACCTCAAGGATGAGAAGAGGAAGGTTCAGAGGTTCATCAATGGGTTTCCTTGAGAATTTAATGATCAGATTGAGTATGATCATTGGAGGAAGTCACTGGGAAGTTGAAGCATTGTTATGATCAGTCAAAGCGCAAGACTGAGCCTAAGCGCAATTAGAAAGGGAATGAGAAGGCTAAGATTAAATGGCCTTTGAAGCAATAAATACCTCAAGATGCAGATGAGAAAGAAAATGTGGCTCCTTAAAAGAAGTTCAGTTTAGCAGAGAAGGGACATGGACCTTAGCTTGGAGAGTAGCAGAATAAAGGTAGTGGTAGAGAACCATTGCAGTGTTGGATTTGTCGAAAGGATCATTGTAAGAAGGATTTTCCTGTTGTAATAGGGTGGCATACCTCAAATATATAGTGCTCAGGAGGCACAAACATTTTAGGATGTTGGGCAGAGTATTCCTCGGATTTATGCAGCATTTAATAACAAGCATGTGAATCACCATGCATCCATTATTGAGATGAAACGTAAGCAATGTGATCAATTTGTTTCCATTTTTATTGATCTGGGATCTAGTTATAGTTACTTTAATCATGACCTAGTGGATAAGTGTGGCTTGAGTAAAGAAGTGCATGCAGAGTCTTGCATGGTCAAGTTGGCTACAGGGACCAAGAAAAGTGTTCATCATTGGGTGAGATCTTGTGAATTTGAGCTAAATGGTATTCCTACATCAGTACATCTAAATGTGCTTCCATTGGGATCATACAATATGATTTTGGGCATGGATTGGTTGTACCTTCACATGAATAAGGTAGATTGTTATGAAAAGTATATTGAGTGTTTGGATGATGATGGACAGAAGAGAATCTTAAAGGAAAAGAAGAATCTTGCATCAGTGAAAATGGTTACAAATATGTAGGAAAAGTGCATTTGCAGGAATGGTGTGTATTATCTGTAGTGCATGTTTCCAGTGAAAAAGGGAAGGATGTTGAGGATGTTGAAGTCTTGAAAAGGTATCCGATTTTATAGCAGTTTTAGGATGTATTTATGGTATATATTTTATAGCTACTGCCTCATAGGGAAGTAGAATTTTTCTATCGAGTTGGTACCAAGAGCAGCACCAACATCAAAGGCACCTTATAGGATGAGCACTCTGAAGTTGGTGGAATTGAGGTTTCAACTCAAGGAAATGCTTGATAAAGGATACATAAGGCCAAGGGTGTCACCTTTGGGTGCACTAGCATTGTTTGTGAAGAATAAGGATGTTAATCTCAGGTTGTGTATTGACTACAAGAAGTTAAATAAGGTGATGATCAAGAACTGGTATCCATTTATGTTGATTGATGACTTGTTTGATCAATTGAAGGGAGAAACAATGTTCTTGGAGATTGACTTGAGATCAAGATATCATCTGGTACGCATCAAAGAAGAGGACATCTAAAAGACTACATTTTGTACCAGGTATGGGAATTGTGATTTTTTAGTGGTTTCTTTTAGTCTTACTAATGCTCCAGCTACTTTCATGTGTTTGATGAATATTGTGTTTAGTCCTTGTCTAGACAATTGTGTGATAGTGTTCATTGATGATATATTGATATATTCTAAGAAGGAGGAAGAACATGCAAAGAACCTGGAATAAGTGTTGATATTGTTAAGAGAGCATCAGTTGTATGTCAATCTTATCAAGTGCAGTCTATTTCAAGTTAAATTTCATTACTTGGGAAATGTTGTTTCCAAGGAAGGTATAACAGTGGACCCAAAAAATATTAGAGCTATCATGGAATGGCTAGATCCTAAGAATGTGGATGAGGTCATATCCTTCATGGGATTAGCAAGTTATTACAGGTGGTTCATCAAGATCTTCTCATGGATTTCCTATCCTATTACATCTTTGCAGCAAAAAGGAAAGAAGTTTGAATGGACTAAGGAATGTGCAACTAGTTTTTAGCAATTGAATCATTTGCTTACAAATGCTCTAACCTTGAATATTACAGATCCAAATAAAGAGTTCGTGTTATGTACAAATTCTTTCAAGAGAGGACTTGGTGGAGTCTTGATGCAGGAAGGACAGGTGGTATTCTATGAGTCAAGCAATTTGAATGAGCATAAGAAGAAATATGTGACTTATGATCTTGAGTTGGCAGCTATCATTTGTGCCTTGAAGATGTGGAGGAATTATCTTCTTGGCAGGATGCTTATTCTTATGAGTGATCATAATGAAATGAGGAACTTATTTTACCAACCCAATCTGGATATCATGCAAGCTAGATGGTTGGTTAATGTCATTGACTTTTATTTTGTGATCATGTACATCAAGGGAAAGGAGAACAGGGTTGCATATGCTCTCAATAGGAGAGTGTAGGTAAATCGTATCGCAATAGTGAGTTCCCGTGGGAAAAAATTTTAGGAGAAGATCTTTCAGGCTAGACAACATGATGATAGGTATCAATAATTGAATCATAAGTTATAGCAACAAGGTGAAGGTGATAGGGATGAGGAGTATCATCTCTCTGGAGATGGCTTAGTCAAATTCAGGAATAGGATTTGTTAGGTTCCCGTGATTTGGCCGATTGGTGAGCCAAATGGCGATGTAACATCAAACCAAGCTTTGGAGCCCAAGGACCTAGCCTTCCTGGACTCAGAGAGGGCTCTCTCTATAGGTGTAAGGGATATCTGTGTGTTTGCTTGTTATGTTCTGATTTTAGGCTAGTTATGGAGTATGTTTTTTTATTTTTGGTTTTCTAAGTTGTGAGGGATGAAACTGATCAAAGATATAACATAGATAACAAGATGTAGATAAACTAGGCTATGGGGTCAAAAGGTCAAGAAAACTGTTAGATGACGATAGAAGGCTGTTGAAAGGCCGATTTGATTCAAGGTAGAAAGGATCTTTGGGCAAAATGGAGTAAATGGACATCAAGTTTGTGAACAACAAAGATTTTCAAGCATAACTGGTTCGATAGATAACATAAACATGGTAAAGAAAAGCCCTTAATCATGCAAAATGTAACTATAAACTAATCAACACATCGAAACAAACATTACAGCCATGCATAGAAGTATAAGACCCTCTAACTTTGGGAAATGGCTATCAGACTTTTGGGAAAACACATAAGACAGACTAACAACTCAAAATACTATGCCGGAACGCCTAAACACAGTCTTTAAGTTATTGGGCACTTTGACAAACAAGCTTTCATAGTTTTAGGCAAAGGGCTAGATCTGGACTAGGCCTCCTTGGTTCAAACAAAATGATAATATAATCAGTCAAAGAGATAGTTTCATGGATGGGACTATGGACAGTGATAGGTAAGCAGGGCACACCATACATCCTACTCAACATGCATAGAACTATGAATGAAACTAGCAACAAT
This sequence comes from Pinus albicaulis, assembly GCA_034641835.2. Taxonomy (NCBI): domain Eukaryota; kingdom Viridiplantae; phylum Streptophyta; class Pinopsida; order Pinales; family Pinaceae; genus Pinus; species Pinus albicaulis. Next base: position 328,299,331 of record CM076580.1, read on the forward strand.
ATCCTCAAGTTGTTAAAGAGCAGTTAAGAATTATTTAATGCAACTAAGGAAGAAGAAAACATAAAAGCTATGAAGATTCAGGAAATTTGAGGTGCCTCCATGGGCATATCTCAAATTTATTCTCCACTGATCTATAGCAAGCAAGAAACATGTATCATGAATGAAAACTAGAAGACAACAACAAAGCAAGAAACACTATACCATTCTACCATGTCATGGAATCCATCAACAATCCTTCATCATCCATCTAAGAACATTCAAGAGGCAATCCAAAAGCATAGCACAAGTATTTTCTCCAAAGCTCATATGACCAATATATTGCTTCTCTTCTCAAGTTCAGCCTTGTTTACAATGAGAGCTTGTGGAATAAATAGGCTCAAGTGAGGAAAACCTCATGGTTCAAATTCCATCCTCATTGGCCTAATCAAAATATCTAAACTTGTCCTTGAGGCTTTGCAAAGCCCAAGGCACAAAAATATCTCATAAAATATCTAAAAAATTCTAAAAAAGGAAAAATAATTGACTTTGCATCATTTTCCATGTGCAAAAATAGCTAAACGCACATTTGGAAAAAGCAGATTTTAGAGGTTCAAAAATTACAAAAATACTTCAAATTTTCATCAGCAAAAGGTCCCCTGACTTGCCGGAAACATTTGGCAGCCTTCCTGATGTCTAAATGAGGCTCATGATAGCTCGTTTGAAAGCTCTAAGTGTCTACTTTCCGGCGCAACTAAAATTTCTTCAATCCGATGCCCAGAAGTCCTTCAAATCTGCACCTGTGTGTAAAAAGCCAGAAAATTACAGTCTGCTGATAGACCGGGCATAGTGTGCAAAATGCGAGCCTTTTTCGCTGTTTTGAGGGGGAAAATGATCTCCAAATGGTCTGAAAATCACTGAGGGGGTACTTATGAAATTATGGCATCCAATGATACTATCCTCCTCCTTTGTCGAATCTCCAAAATGAAATGGCGAATTTCATGAGTTTTGACCAAAAACTCAAAAATGCCAAAAAACCAAAACATGTCAAAATGTGCCCAAAATTGGTGTGTATGACCCTCAAGGGTCTTTGGAAACATGTTCTGAAGCTTGGGCCCAAACTCCAAGTTTAAAGGTGTTTTTCTTTCTTTTCTTCTAGAAACTGTTGTCTTTGATCATCATCCTTATGCTGCTGAGTTGCTGTTGTTCAGCACTCTCTTCCTCTTTTTCCTGCTGCTACTCATCTTTACCACTATCATGCTGCTATTTTTCTGCGTCACCTTCACTATCCATCACTGTTTTAATTAAGGTAAAATGGTTTCAGATGCTGTGTGAGATGCCCTCCTTGCTATTAGGTTTTTATTTCCTCCCAGAACACAGTTTTTCCTTCCTTTGTATATCACTCAAAAGGTAGAGTCAATAACCATCACATAGTCAACAAAAGGAATAAACACAGTAAAAAAGGTCACTGTGTTATAGGGAGAGTCATCCAGCTCCTTGTGTTGATGTGAACACAATAGCCCTGTGGCAGTCAGACAGCAAAGCTCCTTTAACCAAAACACTGCTTTTGTATCCAATATTTCCTACCCACAGTCAAACAAGAGCAACCTCCAAATGCAATGGTAGCTCTATTTACTGAAATCAGATTTATAGAATAAAGAGGTAATAGTGGTTATTTGCCCTTTTTCAACCCACAAAGATGCCTTTTGAATCAACAACACTTACATAGTGATTACTTTCATAGAATTAAACCCACTGTTATGTTTATTTTAGATATTGTTTTCCTCTTCTTGGGCATTGTTCTGCACCTTTTAATGTTGTTTGGAGGGCAGTTGGTGAGGTTTTTGAATCATCAATAGGAACCCATCATTTGGCTATGCTCACTGCTGGGCAATCATAGTTACTGCAAGCCCTGATTTTTAAACAACACCTTAACCCTCCTTAATACTGTTTTTATGAAGTCACTGTTATTTTTAAAATAATGAACAAAACACCCTTTAAACTGATAAAAACACCTTTCCCAATTAACATCTTCCTTTGTGAGATCACTGCTTCTCTTGGCTTTGATGGACATGGTGCTCCTTGAGATCATTGTTTTCAAGGACTCTTTCAGATTTGTCAAATATCTTCTACACACACTCTGTTTTGTTTTTAGTAATTTGGAAAACAATGATGAGTGTCCTCTTACCAATTTTGCAAAATCAACGGATCAAATATTTGTATCTCAATGATTTTCTCCCTTGAATGAGAGTCTTGAGCAGGATCTTGGGGAATTTGGGAACATTTCAACACCCCCCTACGTGAAAGATCAGCCTTGTGAGGATGTTTGAACCTGTGTGCTGGATCAAGATTTTGCAAAATCGGAGGTTGGCCTTGATCATGTACAGAGGATTGGAACTGCTTCATCGAAGTTGGCAACAATAATTTGCTGTGTTTTTCTATATTGGCACAATTTATATGTGATGAAGGATACCCAGGTACCCTTGTTTCAAGAATATGATTATGGAAGTATTCAAACCTTTTCCTGTAGGAAACTGATCTGTTTTACCTGTATTTAACCTAGTGCCCCTACCTAAACTCACCCCCTTTTCAAAACAACTTTTAATCATAGTGTTTTGTTGGCTTGGACATTGTTCTGTTGCTGAGAATGCATATTGCATTTTCTACTTCATACTCTGGCCATACCCTCCCTGAAACTAGCTTGAGTAAATCTTGATGATGTCAAAAGAGCACTCATGGCATAAGTAATATGACCTAAAGTGTTGAAGTGAGGCCCATGTACTGCTTTACTCCCTGCAAAAGAACCAATCTCAAGTTTTTGTTCTTGCTGCTCTTGAAACACTGCCTTTCTTCTTTTGTATGCCAATCAACAAGCAATTCTAACAATAAGTGCACAGTCAACAAAAGATACACACAGTCAAAGAGTCACTGTGTTTGGGTAAGGTTACCCAGCTATCTATGTTTTTTTTTTTTGGTGTGAGAACATAAACAGCCCTGTAGTAAGCAAACACCCTTCTAATCAAGATAGTATTCACTTATTCTTCACCCACAGTCAAATAACAACACCTTCAAACTGATTAAACTGCTTTACTCATTTAAAGTCTGCTTGATAGAATGAAGGAGAAAACACTGATTTTTTTCCTCTTTTTTTTTTTAACACACAGAGGAGACCTCTGAAATGACAAAACCCTTATACCATGGTTACTGCTGTTTGAAAATAGACCACTGTCTCATTTGTTCAAATACTAGGTTTTCTACCTTTAAATAGTGCTTCTACCTTTCATCATTGTTTTTTAGGGTAGTTTGTTAGGTTTTTTGAAACCAATGAATCACTCCTACCAGTCTCCCACTATGACAACCTTTTTCAATAACATTTTAACAAATCACTTTGACACCCCTACCAAGACCTTCACCCTTTCATCAACACTTAGTCCTTTGAAAAACACAGCTTTCAACATCTTTTTAGAAATTCAAAAATACTAAGGATGCACCTAGAATACCTCAAAACTTCGATGGAAATCTTTGCTTGACTAGTTGAGCAGCTTTGGAAATATTTTTTAAGGTTTTTTTGATGAGTTTTCCAGGAGTGCTGCGCGCTGCTACAGGAGCGCCGCGCAGCAGTACATTCCTTTGTAAATTTTGTGCACAGGAGCGTCGCGCACTTTTCCAGGAGCGTCGCGCAAGTTTGCACCCAATTTTGAAGGCCTTCCCAGTGTCAGAATTGGGCGCGAGATGGCTCGTTGGAAAGATGTGGAAGTATAATTTCCAGAAAAACTTGAATTTTTCCATTTGGAGTCCATTTGATTGTTCAAAAATTCATTCTCCCAACACTGGTCAAAACTGGTGAATCCTGGTGCAGAAATGCATAGTGTTGTTTGTAAGCCACTTTTGGATGCCTTCCTTGTGTCAGAATTGGGCCCGAGATGGCTCGTTGGAAAGCTAGAGAAGTATAATTTCAAAATAGTCTTGATTTGTCTCATTTGGTGTCCATTTGGGTGTTCAAAAACTGACTGTCCCATCACTGGTAAAAAATGGTGAATGCTGGTGCAGAAAAACATAGCGTTGCTTGCAGGCTACTTTTGGATGCCTTCCCGGTGTCGGAATTGGGCCCGAGATGGCTCGTTGGAAAGCTAGAGAAGTATAATTTCAAAATATTCTTTATTTGTTTCATTTTGTGTCCACTTGGGTGTTAAAAAACTGACTGTCCCATCACTGGTCAAAATGATGAATCGTGGTGCAGAAATTCTCCCGTGACATATGAAATTTTCACATTTCTCACAAACCATGATACCTGTATAGAAACTGAATGAGGTTTTTCTTCTTGAACCTATGAGGGACAAAATCCTCTCTCACTTTTGTAAATTTCATCTCTGTTTTGTCAGAAAATCATTTTGAATCAAACTGCCCGGGCGCTCCTTAACCCTAATTTCACTGTGGCAGAGGTATTATGATTCAACAACCATGAAAATTTTACTATCCCTTTGTATTTGCTGAGATGAGATATTTGAGCCTATTTTTGACTGTGGGGGATGGCCTTTTTGACAAATTCTTGGCTTCCTTTTGACCATGATGACAGAGTTTGTTTTGAGATCAAGACCCCTTTTTACGATTTTGACTATCAGTTTTCACAACCTTTCTCTAATGATGATTGCTCAACTTGCACTGATATGGTACCTTTGGCCCTTAAATAATGAACATGTCTATATCTATTTTTAAATCCTCTGCGGAATCTGAAAGTAGGCTAAATTCCCCTTTTTTAATATTATGAACAACTGAGTTTAGTTGAATTTCCTCTTGAGGAGATAAGCTCAGATTTCCTTTGTTAAACCATGATAAGCATATTTGAGAAACACCTTTTTATGAGTAGAGAGACCAGTATTCATTAAAACATAATCATCATTAGTTTCTTTTCCTGTGTAATGACACAACTCATCAACCACTCTTCAATTTGGTTTTGTTTTGACTGCAAACTGTCTTTTGAGAGAACAGTTGTTAAGAGATAAGCTTGACCTCTTTGGATTGTAGTGGTACCCCTACTTTCCTTTTGGTCTCTTACCTTGCTTCTCTGTTTAGTTATCCTTTACTGTTTCTTAGCACTCATCTTTGATCAATCACACCTTGAAGACAGTCAATGCCCTGGCCCTCTACTTATGAATGAAGGAGGCCTTTTAATTGGCGATATGTCTGATGACATTTGATGAGCATGCTTGACAGGGTTCTTCTTATGTATGATGGCAAGCAAACAAATTTGAAAACATCACTGCTTTCACCTCTACCTGCAATCATCATTTTCCTTTAGAAAACCCTATTTATTGTTTCACTATTTATTAAAGACAAGTTTTCCTTTCAGTCAGATTGCAATTCTTCAAGTCAAACCATGGCCATCGCCCTCTGCTTATGGATGAAGGAGGCGCCTTAACCTTCTTCTTATAGATGAAGGAGGTTCTTGGCCATGACAAATTACAAGTCTGTTTGACAGTGCTGTCTTTCTTTTACTGTGTTATCATGCTGAATGAAGCTGCAAGAGTTTGATGAGTAACTCCTGGCCCTGCAGATGTATCTCAGGCTCATGTTCACATTGAGAAGCAGCTGTTCTTCTAATGTGGAGTCAAGCATTTAGTCTTCTGAGATGATGACATGTTTCCTATCTTTGTACAATCCATAAAACACTGTAAAACACCTAAAATCAGCTTGAGACTGTGGTCTATGTATTGCTGGGACTTAGGGGTGTGTAAGTGGCGCGACTTAGAGCTATGATCAATTTCATTAGCAGAGTGGAAGGTCTGTTATGACTGGTCTGTAGCAGAAGGAGGTTTTTTGGCTATTAGATGGTTGCCAAGGGTGAAATGCTTAAAAGCGCCACTTCCTAACTTAGGGGGGTTTTTCGAACAGATTTGGATTGTCTCTTTAGAGCTGATGGGCAGACTAGTATAGCTGAAGCTGGATAGGGTTTGATAATGGGGTTTCATCTCGTCATGGGCGAACTGAAAGGTAAGAAGGAAAAAAGTTTTATGGGTGTTTTCCCAGCTGGAAAATATGACAAATTTTGGATCAGCTGTTAGAAAACTTGGCTATCAGAACTAGTCATCACCAACAAGTAAAAAATTACAGATGACTAACAGGATTTATGTGACAAATAATAGTGAGCTAAAGAATATTATCTTGAGGGAGTTTCATGTCAAGTCATATTCAGGTCACCCAGGATATCAGAAGACATCGAAAACAATTAAGAAGTTCTATCATTGGCCGAACTTGAATAAATAGGTGGTTGAGTTTGTTTCTATATGTATGGACTTTCAGTACGTAAAAGTAGAGAGTAAGCATCCAGTTGGTTTGTTACAACCAATTCTGATTCCAGAGTGGAAATGGGAGGTCATTTCCATGGAATTCGTTACAGGTTTTCCAAGGACATCAAAATAGCATGATTCCATCATGGTTTTGGTTGACATGTTAAGTGAGGTAGCTCACTTCATTGCAGTTAAGTTTACTCATTCAACTAGTGAGGTAGCTCAGATATTTATCAGGGAGATAGTGAGGTTGCATGGTGTTCCCAAGAAGATTATATCAAACAGAGATTCCAACTTCAATTCCAGGATTTGGAAGGAGTTGTTTGGAGGTTTTGGGGTAGAGTTGACTTTCAGTATAGCTTATCATCCACAAATAGATGGAAAAACAGAGAGGGTTGACATGATTCTTGAGGACATGTTAAGAATGTTATATGTCATGCATCAATTGAGGAAGTGGGAGGAGTATTTTCCACTGGTAGATTTTGAATATAATAATGGGTATCAAGAGCCCTTGAAGATGAGTCCATTTTAGGTTCTTTACGGGCGGAGTTGTAATACTCTTACTAGCTAGATTGATCTAGTGAACAGGGTGTTTTTTGCAATGGATATGTTGGAAGAAACAGAACAGGAAATGCAGGTTAGTAAAATTAATTTTAAGGAAACAAAAGACATAAATAAGATTTATGCAGGTCATCACAAGGCATTCAAAGAGTTTTAGGTTGGGGAGCGTGTGTACTTTCACATGAAGCCCATGAAGAGCTCCTTGAGGATTGGATGACGTCCCGAGTTGGCACATTGGTATTGTGGGACTTTTGAGATCCTTGAGAGGATTGTACCAGTGGCCTATAGACTTGCAGTGCCTCTGATAGTGAAATTTCATGATGTTTTCCATGTTTCATTGCTTAAGAGATATGTCTAGGAAGTTGATCATGTTATTGATTTTCTTGTATTATAGATGTAACTAGAGAGAGAGAGTTCCATCCATAACCATAATGCATATTGCAACAGAAAAAATTCATGCTCTAGAACCTAGAAATAGAGCAAGTTAAAGTGCAGTGGAAGCACTTTGGACCCGATGAAGCTACATGGGAGATGGTTGATTAGATGTGGGCTTTGTAGCCTTCATTATTTGTTGGTTCAAGAAAATGATTTTTTGGTTTATGTATATGTATATGGATGTTGTTGTAGATACCACAATGAGTTTCATTATAAAGCTCCAATAAGCGTCATGTTTTTTTTTCTTTCAGCGGGATATCATTGTAAATATTGTATCAAGCTATGTAATAAATCTCCATAGGTAGTATGTTTTGTTTTAAGAGATTTTTTGGTCATAGGTGTCATAGAAAACCAAGGATGATTTTCCCCATAAAGGGGAGGGGTTTGTAACAATCACGAGTTAAAGTTCATGTAATAAAGTTTAATAAAGGAAAAATAAGACCAAGGTCATGGGACATATATTCCAAGTTGAATGTAGGGAAATTATTATAGTGTGCATCACTTTTGGTTTAATAATGGCTATGGAAATTGGCAAAGGCACTGGAAAAGGAAAAGAGGAAATAATTGGCATTTATTTATGATAAATAAAGGAAAATAGGAGAAAATAAAGGTGAAGGGACACAAATTTTCATGCTAAGGAATTTAATGGAAAATGAGGAAAATAGAGACATCAATAATAAAAAGGCATCAGAGAGCCAGTTCACATCTTTTGTCAGTTTTGGCTTGGATCAGTTTTTACAGAGAGAGAGAGAGAGAGATTTCTCGAAGAGGATAAAACAAACAAGCAAGCAATAGAAGGAAAAGGGAAGCAAAGGAGAGCCAAGGAAAGCCAAGGAAAGCAAGGAAAAGGATGGATCAACATCTTCAATAGGAATGTTTTGGAGGTAACAGGTTGCATGTGTGATTTCCTAGCTGAGGTGTGAATGCATGGTACATGCATTTATTTATTTTGTTCATTTGTTATCACTGGCATGGGATTTTACTGGTTTGACAATGGTCTCAACATTGCCTTTCCATTTCCTGGATAGTGACGATGTGATGGGATTCATTTCTTGGTTAAGCTTTGGATTGCCATAAGGTTTTGGAACCAGGTGAGGTGGTCTCAGGGAAATTCCAAAGGGTTGGGGTGGAATTTTTTTTTCTCTGGGAAGCCTTCGACAGATGGGTGGAGATAAGAAAATTCCTCAAGTTATGGTGAAGAAATTCTAAAGCATTCAAACTTGGTTTGGTTTTGTGATCTTGGGACTAATTTAGATGAGCATATGGTAGCTTGAGGGTGGAGGTGGTTTAACCTATGGATTCACTTGGTTTTTTATGTTTTTTTTTTTCTCATGAGATCCCACATTCATGCTTGGAATATGGCACAGGGGTGATTGGATGAAAGAAATATTTGGTTTAGCTCAATCTATGGTCGGGTGGTACATGGAAGTACCTGACTTAGTTGGCTTTTGCATAAGTTAATAAGAGTTATTTTCCTATTGTGATTTATGAGAAATTTTACTTTTTATTACGTTGATTTGATGGTTATTTTTTCATGGTTAATATTTTGGTTATAAGCATGGTTTTATGATGTGATCTAGCTATGGCTCTTGTTACGCTTTGATAAATTATCAAATAGTTGATGAATGCATGGACTAAATAGTGTTTTTGGAGCTACTTGAGAGGGAATTATAACTTCTTAGTGATGTTTAGATGAAGTTCAGAGATTTATACTCATATATGCATTCATGACCTATAGATTGCATGTTTACCATATGGTTGATGAAATGTCTAGTGTGTTTTCGACATTCTAGGTCAAGCTCTGGCTACAATTTTGAATGTTTGGATTTGTTTTCACATAAATTAGGATTATGGAAAGTTAGAATCAATTATGGGGAGTGGTCTGGAGGCTGGCCTGAAAAGATGGCACAAATCCCAGAACCACGTGCTCAAAACTAAGGAGTTTAGGCCAACATTACATGGAATCATGCCTATGCGTGTAGTTGGAAGCCTATAATCGCACTCTTGCCTTGTTATGCATGCGGATTTGGTGTTAGTTTAGTGAAAATAGTGTCCATCTCAAGGATGGACCACTTGGGGTGGTTTGAAACCTTCTGAGTGATATGTGGTCTCTAAGGCTTGTTAGTAAAGTTTTTGATTTTTTGTCCCCACCTCCATAACTAGAACTTGGAGGTTAGTTCATGTCATAGTAGAAATCTGCTTCACATTTTCCCAGAGGGCTCATAAAATCAGGTAAATGTGGGGAGGGGTGTGCTACATACGATATCATAATTGCAAGCATATGTCTTAATCTCAAATGGATGTTGCAAGTATGGTAGTGTGAGGTATAATGAAGAGTAGAGGTGGCATTTTATATCCTTGAATGCTTTATCTTGTGATTCATATATTTAGAAACACCCTTAGTCACTTTACCTAAAGTAAAAGTGATATGAAATAATTCCACCATGTAATTTTGGTAGAGTTAGGAAGGCCTAAGAAGCTATAGATCTCTATTAGCATCTTCGGGGTTGTCCAATCTCAAATGAATTGGATATGGGCTAGGTCCACATGCAACCCATGTTTATCCATTATGTATCCAAAATACTAAATTTTTTGCATTCTAAATGAAAAATTTTCCAAATTGACATACAATGTCACAGGGTGCTCGAGGTCCGTTGAATGTGTTTCAAATGTTCTTCCTAAGTTCAATTGAAGATAAATATATCCTCAAAATATACAACCACAAAATAGTTTATGAAAAAACACAGGATATCATCCATCATCCTCATGATTGTTCTTGAAGAATTATTCAAGCCAAAGGGAATGACCAACCACTCAAAAAAGGCCTTCTTAGATTTGAAAGGTGTCTTCCATACATTGGTTTGTTCAATTGGAAGATGGTGGTAGCTTAACTTAAATTAATATTACTACATAACTTGGCACCCTTAAGTTTATGAAGAAGATCATCAATATTACAGATTGGGAATTTCTTCTTAATAGTAATTGTGTTCAAGGATCTATAATTAATATAGAGTATCCATGTCATGTCCTTCTTTAGGAATAAATAAATTGGGTTTCTACAAGATGAGGAGCTTGGTTGAATGTATCCCTTTTACATGAGCTCATGAATCCAAATTTTTGTTTCCTCATTCTACAAGAGAGAGAATTTGTATATTGGCCCATTATGGCAAGGAGCACTAGATATCAAGTCAATTAGCACTAGCAGTGTAGAGGAACCCTCACAGGTGAATCCAATATATTTATGTATGCTTCTACAATATTTTCCACCTATTTTTTTGTGTAGAAAATCCCTATGTTGAGCCTATGGTGGTTACAATGACCTTCCTTTTACATTTTTAATGAACCTTGAAGAGGAAAAAAAATGCAATATGAGATTTCATTGTGGCACTATATCGTTGAGATCAATGAAATTTTGATAGTCATACTTGCCTCTAGTACCCTATAGAACTAACCACTTAAAGTAAAAATGACATTACAGGGATATGATTCATATACAACATGAAATTTACACAATAAGGCCATCCTAAAAGAACGTGACAAAATTCAAGTGGGGAAACATCACACAATACCTCATATTTGAAGGGCTTGATGTTGTAGGATAGGAAACATTGTGGTTTACCTGTATGTCTCTTCCATGGCTCAACCAACCAATGGTGTATGGCTGGTTGATGGAATTGTCGAAAGATTCAATCTCTTAATCACCTTGGCCAATATTAGGTTCTTCTAGCTCCCACTATAAATAATAAAATATAGTGGGGTCCCCATCACCCACATCTATGAATGAAGAGGAATCCCCCCTTCTCAAGATCCTTTGATAATTCTAGTTCGATAATTTTGGTTGCAATGGTAGTGATGGGTTTTGCATTGATTATATACTTTCACGTATCCTAATTTGAATCAACATCTGAGTCATACTCTACTTTGTTTTCTTAATCTTAGCCAACAATAATTTTTTCGAGTGACATTCATCATTGGTGTGCCACTAGTTTTTGTGGAATTCACAAAACTTTCCAACGTACTTCAAATTCCCATTACCCTTCTCTGCCTATGAATTTGGCTTGTTGTCTTTAGGTTGGATCTCCTTGATCTATAAAATTTTCTATGAGTTAGGCTACATTATCCAATATTTTTTTGCAGTGTGTTTACTAACCAAAACTACCACTTATTCCTCTACTTAAATTTATAATAAATTTCGACAACATATTGATAAGTGACTCCCATCAACTAGATGTCCAGGAAATCCATATCCATTTGGATGTACCTATGTAGGCCATTACAATAATTTAGAAATATTTTTCACTTAGAGTCTCTAATATTGAGCTTTGAGCACAAGATATAAAAAAAAATGGTTTATTTCAACACCATCTAGTCTCTCTCCTATCGTAGAGTTGTCTAACTCATGCACTGATCATTGTAGTTCCTTATAAGGTATTATTTCCCTTTTAAGGGCATAAACAAAGCAGGTTTAAGCGGGTGTTGCCTTAAATATTGTAGACTCATATTCATTGTATATCGCCCAGTAACCTTCCTACCAATCTTTGACATGGCAAAGGGATTTTAGAAGTGTGAAGGTGATCTTTTCATTTCCAATATTTTTTGGATAAATTAATAGCCCTCTAAGAAATTTAATTATTTCTCCAAATCATTTATATATATTTGGCCTTCAAATAAGGGGTTATCAAAGTTAACATGTACCTTAAATTATGTCTCAAATCCAAAATTATTGTTTGTTGAAGGTTCCTCAGTCAATGTTAGTGATCATTGAAGGATATGGGTGAAATTGTGCATCATCTCATTCCTATGTTTCTCAAGTGTTCCTCAAGAAAAAAATTGATAGGATATACCAATCTATCATATATGTTTCCTTCCACAATGGGAGAACACTTGTCTTTGCCTTAGAACCATTCCAAAGTGAAACTAGCTTAACATGCAACTCTCTATACCCTGACCTTATCAAGGACACGCACTAAGAGATAGCAAGGAGAAGATTTATCTAATACCACTAATCCAAGTTGTACAATGAATGAAATGAAAAGTAGGAAAGGAAATGAAAAAAACATAGAGAGAAGTGTAACAGAGAGCATAGTAATATAGTGAAACCCAACTTCTATTAATAAATAAAGTAACATAATATTATAGGGCACAAATTAGTGGTATCTATCTCTGAAGATAGAGAGATGGAAACTACACATATTCACAAAAAATTATTACAAGAGGCCAAAAGAATATAATTTTAACATAAATAAAGAATACTAAATGTATAAAACTCTAACGCTAGAAGATGAAGATGATATGAAATTGTGAGAACAAAGTATTTCTTAAACAAAGATTGACAGTAGGGGGCTTTTACTAGTTATTTCACCTTTACTAGAAAGGATGAAACCAGAAGCTTCTGGCCCACAAACTAGCTCTGACTAAAGAAATAAAATGTAAACACTGAAATAGATCCGATCAATGAAATTATTTGTTTATGTGCAAAGTATTCATTAATCAAAATTTTATGTGTGAATAAGCAATTTCAAGTATTCTGCAAATGAAGTAATGTGGTTTGAAGTGAAACTGAGGATTTGTGTTCACTGTATAAGTCTGATTGGGATAAGTGTACCTATGAAAAGTTACCGTTTAATGTAGTAGAAACTGAAATATAATAGCAAAAATGCACAGCATAACAGAAAGCATTTGTTTAAGCAGTTCACCCCTCTCTTGGGCTACCTTTGCTGGGTCCAAAAGCCTCTAATTAGGCTTTTCCCTTTTTAATTAATGCTCAAATTAAGAAATATACTATGTATAAAGCCTCAAAAGGAAAAATTAGCTGCATATTCAGAAACAGAAGACTGAAATCAGTATAAATCGACTATTCATTCACCTCCAATGGATGAGTATAGTCCAACACAACTGATCTTTCATTAGGCCCTGGTGGCTCCTCAACCAAAATCACTGATAAAATCATTGATAGAGTGCCCTGATGGCTCTGCAACCTATCCCAACAGCTCCAGAATGCTTTAATACCCCAAAATCAAAAAACAATTCGTCCCAAAAGGACTTCCCTAGCCAAAGTTATGGCTAACTGAAGTTTGCCCAGTGTCACCTAGAAAAACTCCACGAAATGTGGAGAACTGGAGTTAACTCCAGTTAAAAATGGAGACGGGCGCTAAATGTAGGGGTTTCGCTGAATTGACCGCCAAATTTGAGGGCTGATAGATAAGCCCCATGGGACCGCACCGATCGGACTTCATTAAATAAACATTGAGTTATAATCGGCGTGGATAAGGTTTAAAACCGCAATATTAAACGTGGTCCCGCTCCTCCCGCCGATCCACGGGACCACGACCCAAAGTTATGCGCGCCAAACAACATTCAAATTTTAAATAGGAATTCATGCGTAAGTTTATTAAAAGCTGCCGACATGACCCAACGGTCAGACCGTTGCGTTGTTATCTGCCCGACCCGGTTTCAAATCCTGCCCGCGACCAAACAAAATTTTTGAACACCCATTTCAATCCACCTTGGGGCCACGTGGCGGCCTCCGAGCTGGCCACGTGGCACCCTTTCATTGGCTGCCACTGGAATATTCCATAGAATATTCTATGGAATATTCCACGAAATATTCCCAGAATATTCTGTGGAATATTCTTTTTTTAATAAAATAATTTTATTATAAAGTCAAATTTTGTCCATCCTTTTACTGAAATTGGCAAACCTCAAATCTAAATATCTTTCTCATACGGCGTCAGTTTTTAGTGTCGTTCACGTCTACAGGATCGTTTTTCTGAGCTCTTTTCATTCGATATGATTCAGACCAATTCTGAGAAACTTCATTTTTGAGAATTTTTCTACAAGAGACTTGATCTCCTGATCACACCTCCCAAATGGGAAGCTTTTGGACCCTCAAAAGCTTTCAATTACCTGTTAATAAGGTGAGGATATAGCCTTCTCACCTGTTCCAACTCCATCCAATTTGCTTTGCTTGGTTTACTGCCTTTCAAACCAACCCTTAGATAATCAACATCTCCCCTCCTTGAAGTGCGTGTCCTTCTGTCAAGGATTGCATCTTCTTTCAACTCATCCAAAAATTCTGGCGAGAAATATTCTATGGATGGTAGCTGAACATGATTTTCAGAATCATCAATAAGAGGAGGTTCATACAAACGTAAATTTTCCACATTAACAACGGAATACATTTGCATGTATGAAGGAAAATCTAGTTGAAAAGCATTATTTCCAACTTGTTTAAGGATTTTGAATGGACCATAATGAATAGACTTCAACCTTTTACCTTCTCCTTGCATTCTATCCTTACTTATATGCAACCATACCTCATCTCCTTCCTGAAACTTGTGATCAATTCTATGTTTGTCATGTCTTTCTTTGTACTTTCCTTGACTCTTTTCAAGTTGTTCTTGAACTTGCTTATGAATGAGCTGAATTCTTTCAATGAACATGCGAGCTTTGTCAATGTCACTATGCCCATCAATGGAAATATCCTTCTCAAGAATGAATTCTAATGGTGACTTAGGCAAATATCCAAAACAAGCTTCAAATGGCGAAGTATTTGTAGAAGAGTGCTTGGCCCGGTTGTAAGCATGTTGAATGTAATGCAAATGCTCACCCCAAAGATTGGGATGCTTGCTGCAATACCCTCTCAAAAGATGCACAATGGTTATGTTCACTACCTCTGTTTGGCCATCTGTTTGCGGATGGAAAGCAATACTCTTCTTCAACTTGGTGTCCATCATCTTCCATAGATTGGACCAAAAATTCCCAACAAATATGGAATCCTTGTCACTAACAATAGAAGTAGGCAAGCCATAATGAACCCATACATGTTGAAAATATAAATCAGCAGTTTGTTCAGTAGTTATAGTTTTCTTACATGGCATAAGAATACACATCTTGCTAAAACGATCAACTACTACAAAACGATAATCATGTTGCTTTCTAGATAATGGTAATCCCCCAACAAAATCCATAGAAACACTTTCCCATGGTATAGAAGGTACCGACAATGGCGTATACAATCCAAGCTTCCTATTTCTAGGCTTGCTTGTAGCACATAATGAACAACCTCTAATGAAACGTGTAACACTATCTACCATGTGAGGCCAATAACAATACCTCTGCAGATGTGCCACCGTTTTGCTTACACTGAAATGACCAGCAATAAGAGAAGAATGAGCTTCTCTCATCATGCTTAATATCTCTCCCTGTGGTATACATAACTTTCCCAAGTGAAACAACAAATTGTTATGCAAATGATAATCATTCTCCTCAACATGATTCCCTTTACTCAAGTTAGCATACACCTCTTTAAAATCTTCATCTGATGCATACTGTTCTATGTAGCTTTCATGCACAATAGAATCATTCTTAAGAAAAATACTAGCACTAATAATAGGCCTTGAAAGAATATCAACAAATTTATTGAGAATACCTTTTTTGTACCTTATTACCAAGTGAAATTGTTGTAGGAAACCCATCCATATGAAATGTCATGACTGCTGCAATTTACTGTGCGATTGCAAGTATTGTAAAGGCTGATGGTCGGTATGCACAATTGTTTCTTTGCCCATCAAATAGTGCTTCCACTTTTTGACACTTCGTACCAACGCATAAAATTTCTTATCATATGTAGGATAATTCACAATAGCACCATTAAATGTCTCAGAATGAAAAGCGATAGGCTTACCATGCTATAAGAGAACTGCACCCATGGCATAATCACTAGCATCTGTCTGAATCAAGAATGGTTGTCTCAAATCTGGTAATGCAAGAACCGGAGCTGAACTGATCTTTTCTTTCAAATATTTGAAAGCTTTTTGTTGCTTACTTCCCCATTGGAAAGCACGCTTCACACTTGTCACTGCATGCATAGGACCTGCTATGGCATAAAAGTTAGCAATAAACTTTCTCCAATACTGAGCTGCACCCAAAAAAATTCTTACCTCTGTAATGGACTTGGGAGTAGGCCAATTCACAATAGCTTCTACTTTGGAAGGATCAATTCTCAAAGCGCCTCCACCTACTATGTGTCCCAAATAAACCAAAGAAGTCTTTCCAAATTCACACTTTGACATCTTAAGAAATCACTGATTTTTCTTCAAAACATCAAGTACTTTACTGACATGCATGACATGATCTTCTATTGTATTGCTGAAAATCAAGATGTCATCTAAGTATACAATAAAAAAATCATCAAGAAAAGTACGTAAGACATCATCCATTACCCGCATGAAAGTTGCAGGTGCATTGCATAAAGCAAACGGCATCACAAGCCACTCAAAGAGTCCTTGTTTGGTTTTGAAAGTTGTATTCCAAATGTCGCTTTCTTAAATTCTCACTTGATGATAACCTCTTCTTAAGTCTAAATTAGTTAAATATCTTGCATCTTTCAGTTGATCTAACAAATCATCTATTCTTGGAAGTGGGTAACGATTTTTTACCGTTATCTTGTTCAAAGCTCTGAAGTCAACACACATACGCCAAGTTCCATCTTTCTTTGGAATCAACACTATCGGTGACCCACATGGATAAGTGCTTGGCCTTATGAAACCCTTTTCCAAAAACTCTTTAATCTGCTTCTTTATTTCAGCATTCTCCATAATAGACATGCGATACATGCCTACGTTAGGAAGAGGACAATCTGGATGTAAATGGATTTCATGCTGAATCTCCCTTTTAGGAGGCAAACCTGTTGGTTCCTGAAACATCTCATGATGTGCATCAACTACATCATATAAATCAGGTTTAAGCTTTGCATCACAATTTTCAAATGACTCATGATTCACATCAACCTTTGGCTTGACCATAAGAAGTAGAAAACTCTTGCTTGAATTGACTAGCCTTTTTACCTGTCCTACATTTACCATTGCTACATTTGTCTTCTTGCAATGAGCTCTGAAAATAAACTCCTTGCCATCTTTGAAAAGATGATATTTGTTTTCATGGCGATAGAAGATCGCTTTCCTGTCAAATAAGTGAGGACTTCCCAAAACAATACCAGATCTATCAAGCAGCACCACATCAAGTTCAACTGTGTCAATAAAGTGTGCAGTTATTGCAAAGAGCAATATGCACTTCCTTGAGACTTGCAAGTTGGCATCCTTGCATATCCACCCAAGTGGATAAGGCTTCAGATGTGGAATGGTCTCAAGTTTAAGCTGCTTGACCAAGTCTTCAGATATGAGGTTAGCTTGTGACCCACTGTCAAACAGTGTGTCAATTTTGGTATGTTTTGAAACTACCCTCACAATTTAATTCTTTCTTCCTCATTAGGAGCTTGTGTATGACAGTTTGAAGAACTAACACTTGCTTGAGTTTCAATTTCCTTCCCTTTCAAACTTTTCAAACCCATGGCTGCAATTTTTTTTTCGTCACCTGAATCATCACCTAAATCTTGTGGTGTAGTTGTAGTAGCTGCGTGTTTCTTCTTTCCCTTGTTTTTGTTAAACTGGTTTCTTTTTTCAGGATGAAGTTTCCAACAGTTTTTCTCTTCATGGCCACTCTTTGAACAATTTTTACAAATGACCTTTTCACCCTCTTGTTTGATAGATGCATTTTTCTTGCCTTTTCCGTTGTTTTTCTCTTTGTTCTTTCCTTTGAAAGTCTTGTTTCTACCCTCATCAAAAGTATTCTTTCCTCTAGCTTCTAAATGTGTAGCCTGCACACAGACTTCATCTAAGTTGGTAGGATTGAACATTAGGATAGTATGTTTAAGGTAATTGTGCAAACCTCCTATGTATTTCAACAAGGTGTCTTGACTTTGTAAGTCTACTCCAAGTAGAAGTTCTCTCCTTCTAAACTCTTGGGTATAATCTTGCACATTTTGACCCTTAAGTTGCCTAAAATTTTTCCAATTCATGATTGCTTTCTGAATATGAGCAAGAGGATAAAAATGTTTCTTAATAGCTGTAATAAACTCATTCCAAGTTAGATTTATCTTACCATGTTTTTTTATTTCCTCCTTGGTCTTGGCTTCACACCAAACCAAAGCTGCTCCATCCATTCTCAAAGAGGCTAATTGGATTTTTGTGTCATCAACATGCAAATTCTGAATTCTTAGATAGACTTCCAACTGTTTAATCCAGTTATCCAATTTTTTTGCATTCACATCACCATTAAACATCGGAAACTCAAACTTCACATCAAGTTTTAACAAAGGATTTTTAATAGATGTTTTTGTTTTGTGTGACTGATTAACAGAAGTTGAAGAGGATGATGTGGAGGAAGAGGATGACGATGGAGATGGTGGATCACCATTTCCTCCATTCCCTTTATTAGACTCATCTTTGTCTTTCTTCCCTCTTGAAGAATCTTCTTCTTCTTTTTGGTTTCTAAACCCTTCTCCAGCAATCCTATCATTTCTCTTCTGGTATAGGATCCTAACCATCTCAGTCATGTCCAAGAAAGCTTTTCTAAAGACTCCTTCTTCTTCCTTGGGATCCATTTCCTCATGTACTTCTCCTTCTCTGGAAGACATGTTTGTGGCTGATTCTAAGGCTAATGAGGATGAAATGGAAGGTGGATATAATGGCACTCTAGCCCTCCTTGGTTGAGGATTAACTTGTTCTCTAACCAATTAACCTTCCCCTCTTTTCAATTTCAACCTAGTAAGCATCAAATTTTGCAGAATAACACAATATTCTTGCACAAATTTCACAAAATCTTAAGTAAACCTAGAGCTTTGATACCAATATGATCTGAAATTGTGAGAAAAAAGTATTTCTTATACAGAGATTGACAGTAGGGGGCTTTTACTGGTTATTTCACCTTTACTAGAAAGGATGAAACCAGAAGCTTCTGGCCCACAAACTGGCTCTGCCTAAAGAAATAAAATGTAAACATTGAAATAGATCCAATCAATGAAAGTATTTTTTTATGTGCAAAGTATTCATTAATCAAAATTTTATGTGTGAATAAGAAATTTCAAGTATTCTGCAAATGAATTAATGTGGTTTGAAGTGAAACTGAGGAGTTGTGTTCACTGTATAAGTCTGATTGGGATAAGTGTACTTATGAAAAGTTACTGTTTAATGTAGTAGAAACTGAAATATAACAGCAAAAATGCATAGCATAACAGTAAGCATTTTTTTAAGCAGTTCACCCCTCTCTTGGGCTACCTCTGTTGGGTCCAAAAGCCTCTAATTAGGCTTTTCCCTTTTTCATTATTTCTCAAATTAAGAAATACACTGTGTAGAAAGCCTCAAAAGGAAAAATTAGCTGCATATTCAGAAACAGAAGACTGAAATCAGTATAAATCGACTATTCATTCACCTCCAATGGATGAGTATAGTCCAACACAGCTGATATTTCATTAGGCCCTGGTGGCTCCTCAACCAAAATCACTGATAAAATCATTGATAGAGTGCCCTGATGGCTCTGCAACCTGTCCCAACAGCTCCAGAATGCTTCAATACCCCAAAATCAAAAACAATTTCGTCCCAAAAGGACTTCCCTAGCCAAAGTTATGGCTAACTGAAGTTTGCACAGTGTCACCTAGAAAAATTCCACTAAATGTGGAGAACTGGAGTTAACTCCAGTTAAAAATGGAGACGGGCGCTAAATTTAGGGGTTCCGCCGAATTGACCACCGAACTTGAGGGCTGACGGATAAGCCCCATGGGACCGCACCGATCGAACTTCATTAAATTAACATTGAGTTATAATCGGTGTGGATAAGGTTTAAAACCACAATATTAAACGTGGTCTCGCTCCTCCCGCCAGTCCACGGGACCACGACCCAAAGTTATGCACGCCAAACAACATTCAAAGTTTAAATAGGAATTCGTGCGTAATTTTATTAAGAGCTGCTGACGTGATCCAACGATCGGACCATTGCGTTGTTATCTACCCGACCCAGTTTCAAATCCTGCCCGCAACCAAACAAAATTTTTGAACACCCATTTCAATCCACCTTGGGGCCACGTGGCGGCCTCTGAGCTGGCCACGTGGCACCCTTTCATTGGCTACCACTGAAATATTCTGCAAAATATTATGTGGAATATTCCATGGAATATTCCCCGAATATTCTGTGAAATATTCTTTTTTTAATAAAATAATTTTATTATAAAGTCAAATTTTGTCCATCCTTTTACTGAAATTGGAAAACTTCAAAGTTGAATATCTTTCTCATACGGTGTCGGTTTTCAGTGTTGTTCACGTCTACAAGATCGTTTTTCCGAGCTCTTTCCATTCGATCTGATTTCGACCAATTCTGAGCAACTTCATTTTTGAGCATTTTTATACAAGAGACTTGATCTCTTGAATCGTGTAAGAACCACAAGCCTCCTTAATTTTAATTCCATTCTTTTAGAATTTGGTTTTAGAAATAGAGATATGGGGGGAGGATTTCAAACTCCTCAAAAATATCTCACTATTGCCAAGGGACTCAAGCTATCGTACCTACACTGGTCGCGTTATACTTTTAGATAATTAGGGTATAATGGCGCTCGCCAACACCAAATTATTTTGGACAGTCACACTATCTACGTGGAATATTTTGAAAAAATAAATACACCCATTTCCATGGATGATTTCCAAAACTACTTCGATGAAAGCTTCTAAAATCTATTTTGAACGTGTTTTGTAGGTGTTTTTAGTAGAGATGGTCATTGAATGGAAATAATGAGGCCACAATGTGGAATACCACCAATCACTACAATACCAAAATTTCATAAATGCATTGCACAATTATGGTTTACTGAAAGTCTACCAGACATCAGGGTCGAGAGTTCAGCTGGAGTTGCTCTAGTATTTGATTGGACTATGGGATGTGGACCGACAAATATTCATCATTGGGGACCAAGAATTAGAATTAGATGTCATGGACATCTATTTCATTACACGCTTGTCCAGGAGAGGGAAAATAATCCAACTCTCTGGAGCTCGCACAAGGGTGAGAGTACCATTATGCTCATCCAGAGACACTGTCTTGGGGATTGAAATACTGAGAGCGGGAAGATAGTGATATCCTATATCAGAGTGCTTCCCTTGCAAAAAATCCTTCATTGCATAACTAGAGTGGCGAGAACCCAAGAATTGCATGAGGCAACGAAATCTCAATTCCAGTACACGTTGGAATTTCTAGCCCCAATGATGTTTAATTGGTGTGAGCGGTTATTGGCCAACATGAAGAGCCAATTAACCAAGTGCAAGACATGGTGATTAAAAAAATTTGGGTATGGGTCTATTCTAGTGACCTTTTTCTTGGAAAGAGTACCATTATTTTAGTATTAGAGGTTGGAGATCCATGATCTAGCCTTGAGCGACCCGAGACTGATGAGCTAGAGCGAGATAATGCCCCAACAGGGTGGGGGCTAATAATGCATTTTCCTACAACGTTTTTCAATTGGATGCGTCATCAACTCATCATGGTTGAGGACTTTGCATATGAAGACATCGACTTCAAAGGAGATCCAGATCTACCCATTCCACCTGGCACACAGTGGACTGATGCAGGTAAAAATTATTTTTTTAACATTTTTGACTTTTTGAATGTTTTGGTTATGTATTCTGAAACATAAAGCTATGAGTTTTTTACATATACGGGTCCTTAGAGACTACCAGGCATTTCATCGATTGAGAGGAGGGTAGCTCGCCCGGTAGAGGATGTGCCTTACGAGGAGGGAGTAGATACACCAGCCAAGTTAGAGCAGATCTTGGTAGGCCTTATGAGAGGCATCCGAGAGTATGCTACCTTTGATGACATTCCTCTTCGCTTTCAGAGGCATACGGTCAGGGTTCCAGGCAGACTATGTCAGCTACTTTGGCGAGTGATTCGAGTAGTCACCTACTATCATGAGCAACATGTGGGTGCATATGAGCCCTGTTTTTATATTTTTGCACTGATATAGGCTCAAAGAGCCATTTTTGTAACATAACACTTATTTTTTTACATTTTGGATGTAATAAACTTGACAAACCTAATATATATATATATATATATACATATGCATGTTTCTACGGCTACTTGTGTTTCATAATGATGTGTTGGTCTTTTACATATTACGCAAATGTATATCTAATACATGATTTGATAATGTATCTATTAATGTGTTTAAACGTCTTGGAATATGTTTATATGTTATAAAATCAAAATGCCTTTCTAATAATCAAACACACAAATACATACGCAAAATTTGAGGATTTTGCAAAGAATAATGGCCATTTCACTGTAACACAACGAGTTATGAGTCTAACTTACCAACCAAATCTTTAATCCCAATATCAATAGCATCTAATAACAGCTTGATGACAACACTATATTTGGAAATGTTGTTATTTTTTTTACTCAAAAAAATACCTTTTAAATTAATCAACTCACCATCAGGGGCAAAGAGTTCCCACGTTGCAGAAGGTAGGTTTCATGTGCTACCACAAGCGCCATCAACAAAACCAAAATAATCATTCGATATCTGCAAACCAAGTGGAACACAAGGTAAGCAGAGGAAACATGTCTTCAAAGCAAACAGTCACACCAAAAATCCAATCAAAGAACACTAATGAATAAAACACTAATGTACAAAGTATCACACTCATTATTAAGAGTAGTTTTTTTTTTGGATATAGCCCATTTTGGAGCTCAGCCAATGGATTTCCTTCGTAATCTGCTAGCTCATAGGCTCCTATTTCCAATACTCATTGAATGATATAGGTACCATGCCACATTGGCTTGAGTTTTCCTACTCCCAATTTATCATGGGCTTGGTTATAAAGCAAGACCAAGTCACCTTCGGAGAAAACACGAGGGTTTATGGATTTTTCATATTGAGCTTCAACTCTTCTTTTATGTGCTTCAATAACTAAAGAAACAAGCCTTTGGGTCTCATTGAGATGCTCGAGGTAAAGCAAACGTTCCTCTTATGGTGAAGTAATAGGAAGTATTTAGATATCTAGCTTCAGAGAAGGAATCTCACACTTAATTAGGAGTGTGGCCTCTAGACCATACAACAATTGTAATGATATGAACCCAGTCGCAGTCTTAGCAGAGGTTTTGTATACACACAGTCCTGAGAAGAGCATGAGATGCCAATCTCGTTTGTGCTTCCCAATGGTGTGTTGAAGCATAATCACTAAGACTTTGTTGACAACCTCAACTTAGCCATTGGCATATGGATAATAAGGTTTGGAGCTATCGTGATGTAACCCCAACTGAGTAGTGAGATCTGTCATCATATGATTGCGAAAATGAGAGCCATGATCAATGACAATCACTTTTAGGACACCAAACTCAGCTATGACATTATTGAACATAAATTGCACCATAGCTAGACCTTCATTATCATATGTAGGCATTTCTTCAACCCATTTAGTGAAATATACGAAGAAAACGATAATATATCCAAGACCCCCAACCAAGCAAGGGTTACAAGTCATGAAATCTATGCTCCATTTCACAAAAGGTCTAACGATCACAACTAGGTGCAAGAGTAAGTGTGGGGCTCACTCTTTCTGAGATTAGACTTGGAAATCATGGCATTTTCGTACTACAAAAATATAGTCTTTAAATATAGACGGCCAAAAATAACATGCACGAAGGATATTTTGGGCGGTAGCATAACCAGACATGTGATCACTACAAGCCCCAAAGTGGTAGTCATTGATAGCTTTCTCAACTTCCTCGAGATTCAAACATAGATGGAGGATGGAGTCAATACCAGTGAGATATAGAGTATCTCAAATGATATGGTAAGGTTTTGACTGGTAGTGAATCCGTCATCTCTTGGACTGTGATAGATCTGGCTGAAATGTTTGGGTCTAGATATAGAAAATGATGTCTCCATACCATTGGTCAAGATTACTAATGAAAAAGAGAGTCTCATTTGCAATGGACCCATCAAGAGAGGGATCATCCATAGTACGAAGATCACAAATAAACTTAGCAAAGATCGAGGATTTCTTAGACTTAGCAATGGTGAATTCTAAGTCGAACTCTTGAAGGATGAGAATCCATTTCGAGTACTTTCCCCCAAGTAACTGATGTGTGATAATGTAATTCATGGGGTTGCAATAAAAAATCACCAAGGTTTTGCACAAGAGAATGTAGTGATGAAAATGTTGAACAACATGGACAACAGCCAACGCAAGTTTCTCTACATGAGCGTAATGGGTCTCAGTATCAAAGATATTGCAGCTCAAGTAGTACACTACATGTTCTTGACCATCATTTTCATCCTGAACCTGAACCATATCAATAGTGTTGTCGGAAGCAGCCAAATACAGACAGTAATCGCTGTGATAATCGTGAGGATGCAATAGATGAGCACTGATGAGGGTTGATTTCAACACAGTGAAGGAGCTATAGGAAATTTTGTCCCATATGAACGAGATTCCCTTTTTCAATAAGTGAATAAAGCCTTTGGAAAGCTGAGTATAATTCGGTACGAAGCGATGAGTAAAATTGTCTTTCCCCTACAAACTTTGCAGTTGATGGATAGAAGAGGGACGAGGAAAATTGATGATTTCCTCAACTTTAAGAGGATCGATACGGATGGCTTCTTTGCACACCACGAAACCCAAGAGTGGACTGGATTCAATGCAAAATGCATACTTATGAGGATTAAACCTGGTATTATAGTGTCAAAAGCGAAGGAAGATAACTCTGAGCTATTCCAGGTGATCTCGATGTTTCATAGAATGAGCAGGAAGGTTGTCAATGTATGGTTGAGCTATCTAATTTATGTCATGAAAATCATATGACATAGCTCACTGTAAGGTGCCCCTGGAATTCTTCAAGCCAAAAAGGAGATTTTTATAGGAAAAATCCCCCCATGGATAGATAAATGTTAATCTGGTTGTAGCCAGAAAAACCGCCCATAAAAAAAATATCACTCCCAGCACATTCATCAATGATTTGGTCGATAGAAAGAGTGGGATAATTATCCTTAGGACATGCTCAATTGATATCACGGTAATCAATGCGAACCTGGATGGTCCCTTGTTTCTTATTAACGAGAACAATATTCGAGACTAAATCTATCAATGGTATAGGATAAATAAAATTGGCTTTGAGAATTTTTTCAACTTCACCCTTTATGGCAGCAGCCTTTCTTGGGTGCACAGGATGACAATGTTGATGAACGGGCTTTGAATCTGGATAGGTGGGACTTTCATGCATAATGATACTCAGATCAATTCTAGGCATCTCTTTTTATGACCAAGCGAAGACATCAAAGAACTCCTCAAAAAGCTCAGTGTGGATCTTGATATCATTGGGAGAATAAGATGCACTGATATGAACTTTCTTGACAATCCCTAGCTTGATAGAGATGTCGATCGGAATGATTGGCGTAATATTTCCCATGCTCCCTTCAGACAACACTTCATGAATCAAGATCAGATTCTGAAATGGATTTGTCAGTATATAAAAAGCATGGGATTCCAGATAGGTGGAGATGTCACCTGGGATTGGGAGAAATGGGGAACGATGTTGTCCATCATCCCATGGATATTCTTCGAGAGACATTACATCTGTGATAATTTCATCAGTGGGGAAAGTCTCATTCAACGGATCATGATATTCCCAAGAACCAAATGAGGGAGACTACCATAAGTGTTCAGAGAGGAAACCAATTGATTGTTGGTTCTGGATGCAGCCTCCAAAGCCATGAGAATACTTTGATACATTTGTTCAGCAGGGCTTAGAGGCATATCATCACCAAAACTCTTAAGTTGGTCGGGGTTGTGAAAATTCCATGGATCATGACCAGACGATATCATATTGATAATGGCAACATTCGAGGCGGGAGTGGAAAGGTTCCCATAAGGGAAAAGTATTTGAATAGACCCACCCAGATTTTCTCATAGCGGGTAGTGGTATTCCCAACATATGGAATGTTGCCTCTTGAAGAATCAGAGTAAAAGAAAGGCAATTGAACAACATTAATGATTTTTCTCTCATGAGGAAAAAGAGGACACGAAAAAGGGTGGAGACCACACAAACCATGGCTTGGATCCAACTGCATCTAAGAAGGAGATTATAATTCAAGTTCGCGTCTACCACCTCAAATTCTAAGGTTATCGTTTTTCCCTCCAACAAGAATGGAAATTCTTTGAGAATACCATATGGCCAAGAACCTCTACCTTAGAAAGCTTCCAGGTATTACAGGAAATTACCAAATGGAAGAGAGTCGATGGCTTTCCATCATGCCACAGACATGATGCAAGTTGAAGTGCCTTCATCAATGATAGCCCTATGAATTTTCTTTCCCATGATGGTAGCTTGAATCAAAAAAACCACCTGAGATGGGATGCGAGGAAAAAATTTCTCGAGATAGAAAGTGATAATATTATAATCTACAGGATAAATCCCTCCAATAGAAAAAATTAGTGCCTTCCGTTGTGATGGACACGACTGAAGGACCTCCAAATCTAACATTGCTTAAGGCACTTGAGCTAGATCATATATAATGTTGTAGTGTTACGTAACTCTCACATTCAGATTATAGGACAATTTCTGAAGAACACCTTTTGGGGGTGGTCGGATGATGGAGTCACTACTAGTTATCTCAATATGGAGAGGACTAGAAGCAGGAGGCATGGAAGAGGAAGGGTGAGTTGTAACTTCCGGTTCCATAGGAGCCTTGGATGGATTGGGGTAGTCTTTCGATCTCCTCGTAATAACAATAGGTTCTGTTTCAGCTATGAAAACATTATATTTTCCAGACCATTGAGCTTGATCTACCATTTGCATTTTCTGAGAAGGGAAAGTTTCTTTCAAGATAGTCAGAGTCCTAGGTGCACCCTTCTGAAGATGGGAAACTTCGACACGCCGAGGACAATCCTTGGTGTAATGATCATCATCACATATCAGGCAAGGATATTTAGGTTTGCATGTGGAAGAATCGTGAGCAGATGACTTTTTCGAATCATGTTTAGGTTTATTGGATTTGGATTTTCTTTTACCTTTTTTATTACCTTTCGAGGATTTGTTTGCTATGGTAGATTGGACAACATTTACCTCAGAGGTTTTACCATGATTATTTTGTTTATTAGGATTGGAGGGTGCAATGACAGTAGTGTAATTAGACTTTGAAGAAGTTCTAGGCACATTACTATCAGTATGATCCCGATAACATCATCCATCAGAGGCATGGTAAGAGATTGAGATGACGCGATGCATCAGATAAGAGCTTGTATAGAGTCCCAGATTGGGAATTAAATAAATTGAGGTATTGGGCTCTGGCGATGAATTCCTCTTCCATTACACATCCACCCAAGGAAATATATTTAGAAATTCTAGGAACGAATGATTTTGTAAACCATTCAATCAACAACTGATCGAGGATCTCGAATTTTATGAGGCGAAAACAACGTCACCATTCATGTATGTGATCCGAAATTTGAGTAGCAGTTGAATACTTGAATCAAGGGAGAAGGTGGGTGTCAGTTTCATACCAGATAGGTAACTGGAAATGAGTGAGGAAAGCCATAGCCAAAGAATTGAAATCGAAGAAAATTTCTCGAGGGAGCTCAATATACCACTTGGTCATAGTACCGAAAAAAGTACGCTGCAAAAGACGAAGACAAATAGAATCTTCGACCCAAGAATTAGAAGATCATTATAAGTGGTACATCATGAAGTGGGTTTGGGGGTCTTCCCCAGCCTTTCCTTCAAATTTAGGACAATCTCATGGAATCTTGGTTGGAATTTGTGACCAATGCAATTGATGCTAAATGGGGTCATTTGTAAGCTTTGACACATCCGACAATTCCAATGTAGCCAGAAAAGGAAAGGGGGGATGGTGAGTACAAAAAGGTAGCAGGTTCCAACCTAATTAATACATGTTATGTCCTCAATAGATAATATTGTGTCCTGAATATGCATATTTTCCCCATTGCTAGTAAGGACCTTGTTGTAGCGGGTGCTAAACATAGGGACCCTGCTGGGGATGTTGATAAATTCCCTACTGTATTTGAGGTTTCAGACCTTGCAGAATATAAAGTCCTTTCTGAACATGAGGTCCAGCCTGTGGTCCCTACTGGACATGGGGTCCAGCCTGTGGTCCTTACAAAACATAAGTTCCAGCCTATGGTCCATTTGGAACTGTTGGTACTGAGGAATATGTTGATATTGAGCACCAGACCAAGGTCCAAGCTAGGGTTTCTGGTACTGACCATGAGGACATGACTGGTATTGAGCACCAGGTTGACCTGAAGGGAGATTCAGACTAGTTTGGGTGTAAGGACAAAAGTGAGGATTAGTTACAATAGCACCTGGGAAGTCGTCATTGGACATACTTCTGAGAGGCACTTGGTTTAATAACATACTAATATTGTACGTCCAACTATTGAACATACCAATGAGGTATGTTATGTTGTTTAACATACGGATATGGTATGTTCGATTGCTGAAGGGGCTATTGAACGTGAGAATAATGAATATGGGTTTGGTAGAATACTAGTGTGTTTCAAGTAGATTGACCACCCAAAGGAATGGAATCTACAACAATTTTCATCTATTGTGAAGACCATGCCCCACCCAAAATAGCATTAGGTTGTCCCACCCCAAGAATGGGCCCAGAGTTTAGTGGCCTCCCACCTGAGAGAGGAGGTACATAAAGAGGATTACACTACCCCCAAAAATGGAAAAAACTATAGATTTTCCACTCAATGGGGAACTGCAGTACTCTTAGATGGAGAAAATGGGGTAGAGAATCCAATCGAAACAATAATTTGAATAATAGTGATTGTAGTTCGAACAACAGATCAAGACATGACAACCGCATTTGAAATGAACGGGACGGAAGATGGAGGAATACCCGTTGACCAAACAGGATCTAGAAATAAATATGTGATGCCGGAAGTGATCTAAAAATGGGTTGGATAACTTGTTATGTTTTTCAAGAACCTCCCACTCAGCTAAAGAAATAAATGATCTAGCTTATACTTGACAATTTGCGGAATTTATGCTTGAAAGAGGTGTATGATTTTTTTAATTTTTTGAGTGTCTTAAGTCCATTTCTTCTTGCTAAAATTTAACATGTATAACAACAACATAATGCAGAAATAAAACAACCACACATGACAGCAAAATTAATCTAGGAGTTCACCCGAATATCATGGGCTACGTCTCCTTTGAGCTTTGTCATCTTGACTTGGCTCTTTTGGATTATCGTAAATTTTCTATTAAAAGTTCCACAATTAACTCCAATGGTTACTGAACTGAACCAAAGGGCTTATAATACCATCTATATCCCTATCATGGATGTCATCACTCTACAAACAACTTTAGGCTCCCTTAGACTCGATTCCTTCTTTCGCTGCACTGAGCTACAGTGTGATTATGTATGGCACTAACTCCAATTTTTTTTTTGTCCCTAAAACCACACCTACTGTCTCCAACACATATTAAACACCAAATATTGACTGATTGTTTTCTCAAAACGAGCACTGCATCCCTAAACTAGGCCTTCCCACGGTTTGCCCAGGGCTGACCAAAACTTCCATTCAGCCTCTAGAGCTATAGAAGTCATAAAATGGCTCTAAAAACTTATTCATTGGATTCATAATGCAAAAATTAGTCAGGATAGACTATTTTTTCATCAAAAATGGCCTCCGGCTGCTACGGTTTCGCGTCCAACACTTGTCAGCACCCCTGGGCACTAGCATCACTGAAATTTTCTCTGATGGTTTATCGACCTCTAGAAGTCCTAAAAATATTCTTCAACCTCCATCAATGGATTCATAATGTTTTTTACAGTCAATAATGACTATTGGTTCGCTGCATATGGTCTCTAGCAGCTCTCGCTAGGCCTTGAACTGCTGCTGGAAAAATATGGCACTGATGGCCCCTGGAACTTCACTGAATCATATCGGCCTTCAAAAGCCATCTACAAGCTCTAAAATCCATCTCATTAGATTCATAAAATCTGAAATATCCAAATTTGACTATTGGATCTCTGATAAGGCCTTTAGCTCCCCTGGCTAGGCCTCAAAATGTTGTTTCCCCTAGTGGCCCAAGTGGCTCCTTGAACTTCACTAATGAAAAAACCTACTTAGAAGCTCTCTGATGGCTCTGTAACCTACTCAATCGAGCTTGGAATGTTGGAGATAGTTGAAGTTGACTATTGGCACTCCAAAATTGGGCAAATATAGCTCCAAATAGAGTCAAAACAAATTTTTTCCCTATGTCCCTTAAAAAACACCACTAAAGGTGGAGAGACTGGAGTTAACTCTAGATAAGTTGGAAAATTTTCCAAAATTAACATGCCCGCTCCAAATTGACCACCAGGTCTGAAGGTAACATTTATCATGATATTTATAGTTATCACATGTCGCATAACACGTAGTTTTCAAACCACAATTGTCGGAGGTTTTAGAATGGTGGAGAAAAACATGGCATCGACGGTTTGTTAGAAGGGATGGGCACATGGCCCTAACCCCGCAGTTTTCCATAACCGAACCCTTAACCGCCAGTGGAATTTCCACATTAAACTACATGTGAACACGTTCAAGCTATTTTTAGTTTGTGGATGGTGGTTAGTTAAAACCTGGGTTCCAGCGCTAGGCCACATGGGGGAGGGCTGGCCCTTCGAGGCTGGCCCTCCAAACCCCCAATGCAATTTACACCAAACTTTAAATAAAATTGCACTTCGTTGTTGGTTAAGTCACACAGCTAGGAGGATTGGTAAGACGCAGGCTTGGTGGGAATGAGGTCCAGGGTTTGACCCTGGTCGCCTAACAAAATTTTGCAAGACCACTCCAGGGCCACGTGGCAGCCTTCGGACCTACCATGTGGCAGCCCTTAATTGGCTAAATTTAAGAAAAGTCAACCCAATATCAAATCACACGATGCCACTTGTCATGGCCTGATTGGACCACATGGAATATTCCATGGAATATACCAAGGAATATTCCAAGAATATTCTAGGAATATTCCAGGAATATTCCCTAGAATATTCTCTTTTTTTATTTTCCCAAATCCAAGTCAAACTTTTTCAAAGTCCAATTTTTGCAATCTACTGGACTTTTCAAACTACAATAACTTCTTGATATGATTTCGGTTTTTTGAACTGTTCACAACGCCGAAATTAGGAAGATGAGATCTATCTGGTTGCTCAGGTTTGGCACACTTCTAAACACTTTGAATTTTGAGCTATCATTCTGGTCCATGATCCAGTTCTGATCACATATCTCCATTAGGAATATTTT
Source organism: Pinus albicaulis (assembly GCA_034641835.2). Lineage (NCBI taxonomy): Eukaryota > Viridiplantae > Streptophyta > Pinopsida > Pinales > Pinaceae > Pinus > Pinus albicaulis. The sequence goes on from CM076580.1 coordinate 328,330,736, forward strand.
GGACCCAAAAATACTGATATATTGATCTGTACAGTAGATGAGACTACAACACCCTCTTATTTTCAGCCTCGAAACACTTGCCTTGCATGGCTAGTGCCGTTGAACCACAACTTGAAGGTAGTCGACACTTCCCTTCCTAGATGTGCTTGTCCTCATGTCAAGAATTGTCTTCCTTGCACTCACTCAAAAATTTCTGGCGATAAATTTGGAGAAGGTAGCTTAACATCGTTGCCTTGATCATTGGTCTAAGGTGGCTCAAAAAAACATGATATTACAGCATAAAACATGCATACATAATCGAAATTTGCATATGTATAAATGAGTATGTCTTACTGTGTTAAGAAGTCCAACCACTTCTTACCAAGCCACTTCCACGACGACTTTTTCTACTGCAAATATTCTTCATGTGAAGCTTTCGTTTTCACATCAATAATGGAATCCTTGTTTCCATTTTCACCAGTCTTTCTGTCGTCTTGTTGTGTGTGCTTGGGACAAATCTTTGGATTCAATGTCCAACATTGGGAGACAACATGTCCCCTCTTCTGGAAATATGTGCAAATCTTATGCACCTTCTTTGAAAGTTGCATTTGCTTCATCTGCTTCCTGTATGCCTTCTTCCTCTTCCATCATCTCGAAATATCATGTTTAAACCGACCACAATATGCACAACAACTCTTTCTTCCATTTAAGCATGAAAAATTTTCATGCCTTGCAGAAACATAATCAAATTGACTATTGGAAGGTTTATACCTCATGTGTTGCTTTGCATGTTCATCCTTTTTCTCCTTCTTGATGAGATGAACTAGTAGAGGCTCCAGCTTTCTCCTGAAGACTAACATCATCATTATTGTCTTGAAAACTGTCCAAACTCAGATGCTTGCAATAAGCTGCATGTCTACAATCTTCTTGCTATAACAAAGTCTTAAAGAAATGGCAATCAACTTGAAAAAAATCTTGACATGTTCGTGATTTATAACTTGGAACAAAATTTCTCTTTGAAGTTTCCTCACATGCCTTCATGGCTTTGGAGTCTTCGCCATTAGATTGCACATAACCAAGACCATATTTCTTAGGTCGTTCCTCAACCAAAATAGAATAAATCATGCCTTGTGCATGATTTCCTAAACCCTTGACTTCATAGACCATTTTAAACATTAACTTGGACCCTATACCTCTTGTGTGCTTTTCAAATGAACTAACACATATTTCTGGTGAGGAAACTAAAGACAAATTAGAATGAATTACCTCTGCTTCACTCATGTTCTTGGTTAAAGCCTCTTCAGCTTGATGGAGCTGCATCTCCATATCATGCATTCTTAGAAGAATTTCTTCCTTCTCTTGATCCATAGCAAAAAATTTCTCACGAATTTTAGTGCTTTCTCTTCTATCTTCAAAAAGAATCAGCACCATGTCCTTCAATATGTAGAAGTCACGCTTCATGTCTTCATCGAAGAATCTTGTGAAGGAGGAGGATTTGGAAACCTCACATGAAGAATTTATCATCATGAAAATGAACTTAAAAAACTTCAACAAATTTCACAAAGCTTTCAAAACAAATGACAAATCTTTTGAAGAAAATGGTTGTAGAGACAAGCTCCTATTCAAGAAGCCAAACAACAAAAAACTGACCAAAGGGTTTGTTCTTCAAGGATGGCCTTGAGGTCATTTGGGTAAGGAAGATTCCTTCATACTTTTCTTCCTTATTGTCCTTTCATGGACTAAGCTAACAATATCTCTCCCTTCAACTCCAACAAAATCAAACAACAATCAGTTTGCAAACAGTAAAATAGTCAATCTTTTGCACTGTTTAAACACCTTTCAAGTCAAACAAGAAAGCTATTGCTACATCAATCAAGCAATATATTGCTCTGTAAATCAAGAAACCAAGTGCTCTGATACCAACCTGATCTAAAAATGGGTTGGATAACTTGTTATGTTTTTCAATAACCTCCCACCCAGTTAAACAAATAAATGATCTAGCTTATACTTGACAACTTGCAGAATTTATGCTTGAAAGAGGTGTGTGATTTTTTAGTTGTTTAAGTTTCTTAAGTCCATTTTTTCTTTTTTAAATTTAACATGTATAACAACAACATAATGCATAAATAAAACAACCACACATGACAACAAAATTAATCTACAAGTTCACCTGAATATCATGGGCTACATCTCCTTTGAGCTTTGTCATGTTGACTTGGCTCTTTGGGATTATGGTAAAGTTTCTTTTACAAGTGACACACTTAACTACAATGATTACTGAATTGAACCAAAGGGCTTAGAATACCATCTATATCCCTGTCATGGTTTTCATCACTCTGCAAACAAATTTAGGCTCCCTTAGACTCAATTCCATTTGTCAGTGTACTGAGCTACACTGAGCTTTTGTATGGCACTAACTCCTTTAGAATTTTGTTTCTACCCCTGAAACCACAACTACTGTCTCTAGGACATATCAGACACCAAATATTTATTGATCGTTTTCTCAAAATGCGCACTACATCCCCAAACTAGGCCTTCCTCCATGGTTTTCCCAGGGCTTCCTGAAACTTCCATTCAGCTTCTCGAGCTCTATAAGTCATCAATTGGCTCTGAAAATCCATTAATTGGATTCATAATGCAAAATTTAGTTAGGATAGACTATTTTTTCATCAAAAGTGGCCTATGGCTACTCCGGTTTCGCCTCTAACACCTATCGGCACCCCTTGGCACTAGGGTCACTGAAAACTTCTTTGATGGTTTTTAGACCTCTAGAAGTCCTAAAAATATTCTGAAACCTCCAGAAATGGCTTATAATTTTTTTTACAGTCAATAATGACTATTGCCCACTGCATATGGTCTCTAGCTGCTCTGGCTAAGCCCTGAACTGTTGCTAGCAAAAGATGGCACAAATTACCCCTAGAACTTCACTGAAGCATCTCAGCCTTCGAAAGTCCCATAAAAGCTCTGAAAACCACCTCATTAGATTTATAACATCTGAAATATCCAAATTTGACTATTCGATCTCTAGATAAGGCCTCTAGCTCCCCTGGCTAGGCCTCAAACTGTTGTTGCCCCCTAGTGGCCCCTTGAACTTCACTGATGCAAAAACCTACTTAGAAGTTCTTTGATGACTCTAAAATCTACTCCATTGAGTCTATAATGTTTGAAATAGTCGAAATTGACTATTGGCATTCCAAAATTGGGCGAATGTAGCTCCAGATAGAGCCAAAACAAAGTTTTTCCTAGTGTCCCTTAAAAAACTCCACTAAATGTGTAGAGATTGGAGTTAACTCCAGTTAAGTTCGAAAATTTTCCAAATTAACGCGCCCACTCCAAATTGACCACCAAGTCTAACATTAAAATTTATCATGACAATTATAGTTGTCACATGTCGCATAACCCACAGTTTTCAAACCACAATTGTCGGAGGTTTTAAATCGGCGGAGAAAACTATGGCATAGACGATTTGTTAGAAGGGTTGGGCACATGGCCCTAACCCCACGATTTTCCATAACCACAGCCTTAACCTCCAGAAAACGTTTCACGTTAAATTACATGTTAACATGTTCAAGTTGTTTGTAGTATGTGGATGGCGGTTGGTTAAACACTGGGTTACGATGATATGCCACATGGGGGAGGGCTGGCCCTCCAGAACCCCAACACAATTTACACCAAAATTTAAATAAAACTACGCTCTATTGTTTGTTAAGTCACACGGCTAGGAGGTGTTGGAGTTCCCATGTTTTGGCCAGGTTGACAAAGACCAAAAGATGAGACAACATAGAACCACTTTCAGACCTTAGGATCTAGCCCTCCTAGGTCCAGAGAGGGATCTCTCTATGATTATCAAAGGATATATGTCTTTGAAGTTCTAAATTATGGTTTTAGGCTATTTATAGGCTCAAGATTGGTTATTTGATTGTTTGAGTTTGGTTGTTGAGAATCAGGAAGGAAGGTTTCATCATAAGACAAGGATGTGTAAAGAAGGAAGCTAGGCAAAGGTAGATAACTCAGGGAACATCAAGGCCATTGGGCAATGGAGTCAAGAAAGGATTTACTTATGTTCAAGGTGTAAGCTTCAATTGGGCTAGTCATCTAGAGCATTTGGATCTCAAAGACTGATTGGTGGGATGGAACACGAAGTGATGAGAATGAAAGATGGAAAACCATCTGATTCTGTCTATAAATCAGGCCAGAGGTCATTTAACTCCAGACCTGCTTGGACAAAACCGTAGGCAACACGAGGGATCCTGAAAAGGTTTATATGGAAGGGAAGGTCATGAAGAGGCAGCGACAGGCTTTACACCTCCCAATGTTCCTAACCTCTTTCAATTAAATCTTAACAAAAACATCTGAATACCGATTTTACCAACTTGCACATCAAAGAGTAGGCAATAATCATCCACTACACTGGTTTAGTCAATTAAAAACAATATTCAGACACACATATGAGCAGAAAACATTCAAGACTGAGAGAGCTGGGATATAAGGTACCTAACAAGGGTAAATCTTATATCATGCATTCAGATGTCAGTCAGAAAGACATGAAATGAAATGGAAATAAACACGAGAGAGATAGGAAGAACACCACCAAGCTACTTGTAGATCGGGTTCCAATGGCTTCCCTTTATCATGTTTTAACTCACCAATCGGGTACATCCTTGCCCAAAGCTTTTACATTCAGCTTTGAATACATCATGTTTCTCGGCCTATCAACCTGCAGCTGTGCTACTGATTAACAGCTCAGACAGGCTGCTGATTGGCAGAAGGCAAACTAACAACAACCTTTACAATTCGTTCTCAGGGATTTTATAGGAGAAGAGGAAAAGCCCTAGAGAGTAGGAAATACAATAAACGAATGTCATTCAAGGCAGAATCGGCGGAGTGTCTCACGCCCATGCTACTTGGCTTGTTGCGTATTGTAGGTACTCTGAGACTGGTTCGGAGATTTACGTCGGAGTCCGATTTTGTCCTGCGGTGTTCCTTTGGAGACGTTTCCCGGCACAGACTCGTGTGCTCTGCTATTCCCAGCCACAGTGAAAGAACCCATTTGGATGGAAGTCTGCATGGCCCTCCATGCTTCTTTAATGCTGCTCGGCGGTCCCCGGAGAAGTTCTGTCAGTGCAATTTATTGCTTATGGGATCGAGGAAGTATGGAGGCGCTGTAGGAAGGTGTACATTCTGGAGGAAAACGCGCTCTGCTGTCAGGTAGCGCAGTAATGGCTTCCTGGTGCGCTCATTGGTCTTCAAACAGTGCCTTAATTCTTAGAATGCAGGATTAACATGTTAATCCTCAATTACGGGCTCGAACCCTCCTCAAATCCTGCTTCTGCTGCTTCTTTGGCCGCTGAATTGGCCTCTCTGTGTTGTTTCGCATCATAAAATAAACTATTAAGACAGAAAGCGAGTGGTGGCGGAGAATCTGATGGAGGCGGTGGAAAGAAACGGCAGGCAGTCAAAACAGTGGAGATGCGGACGGAGGAGTTAAACTTACGAGCGATCGTTTGATGGTGGTCTCGCCTGGACCGTTGGAGCTAGATGCAGGGACAAAGATCAACGGTGGAGATTGAGTGAGCGGGACTATACACAGGATGGACAAAAAACATGAAATGCAACGGAAAACGAGCGTAAGAGTGGGACCCAGTGGAGGCGGAGGGCGATTGAACAAGGACCGTCCGATCTGGGAGAGACGAACGGTCACGATGTAATCGCAGCATCGCGATCGGAGCGCACAACATAAAACTTCCGATTGCGATTGAGAGGGAGGACGCGATTGAGCGACAGCCGTCGGATCACGGATTGAACGGACGGACGGGATTGAATCGGGCGGAGGAAAATATTTGGTCGGGTCGGGCAGCCTCCGATGCGGCGGGGAAGATCAACGGTGGAGAGTAATCGGAGGGGAAACAAGAGGACTTGCGATCAGCGATCGGAGCGCTATTGCGATTGAGCGCAGACCGTAGATCTGGGCGGAAACGGACGGTGGAGATTTAATCGGAAGGGCAATGCGATCGGGAGAGGACTGTGATCGGAAGCTGCGATGACCGTCGGATCTGGGGAGAATGGACGGCTGCGATGTAATCAGAGGACCTCAATCGGGAGGTGCGCGATGAGTGTTGCGATTGCGATCGGAGGAACGGGTGCGATTGAGCACTGACCGTCGGATCGGCGGGGAGATCAACGACCAGGATTTAATCGGGGCACGCAATCGGAGGAGGAGCAGAGGGACTTGCGATCAGCGGAGGGCCGTCGGATCGTGGGGCAGATCGACGGTGGGGAGGACCATCGGAGGGGTAGTGCGATCAGCGCGGGACCGTTAGATCTGCAGGGGAATGGACGGCCCAGATCCAATCGGAAGGTTTCAATCGGAGCGGCACTACTGCGACTTGCGATTGCGATCGGAGATGGGTTGCGATTAGCGGCCCGCCGTTGGATCTCCGCAGAAGATCAACGGTCACGAACGGGCGGAGGGTTTACGTTATAATTTAATCGCATTGGGACTTTTGATATTACCAAGGGTTTTTCCCCCCCGCCGATGATTCCGATTGCGATTGGCCCTGGGACTTAAGCGCTTGGTCCTGGGGAAGGGTCACGTGTGGGGAAGTGGTTAAGGGGCTAGCGGGAAAGGGGCCGAGCCTTATAATAAGGTCGGGATATGGGTTTGGCCCCCTTTTAATGGATTTTAATGGTGAAGGAGGGGAACGATAGGGAAATAAAGGGGAAAGAAGGGCAACAAAGGTTGGGGAAAGAATTTTAAGGGTATTTTGAGGGAATTTGGAGGGTAAATGGGGAAATAGAAAGGGAGAAAAATGAGGGATAAAAAGAGGCTAGATGGGGGAAAAATAAAGGGGGGAGGGAATCTTTCGGCATTTTCTATCGGAGAGAGGGCTTTAAAAGGGAATCGACGGAAGGGCAGCAACATCAAAGGATGAAAGGGCACAAGAGACTTCAAGGGGAGCGCGCGTATTTTCGGGGAAAAGCATTCCTTTAGAGCTCAACCAAAGCACGTAGCCCCTAATTGCTTGTCAAGAGATTCATGGGGGGCCCCAACAGGTGGCTTTCCACAGGGGGTGGCTTCTTTTTGAAGGGACAAAACCGAAGATGATCTCTTTGGTAAATGGGGAAATAGAAAGGGAGAAAAATGAGGGATAAAAAGAGGCTAGATGGGGGAAAAATAAAGGGGGGAGGGAATCTTTGGGCATTTCTTTATCAGCAGAGGGCTTTAAAAGGGGAATCAGCAGAGGGGCAACCATCAAAGGATGAAGGGAACAAAGAGGCTTCAAGGGGACTGTATTTTCAGGGGAAAAGCATTCCTTGAAGACTCAACAACACATTAGCCCCCTAATTGCTTGTCAAAAATTCATAGGGGGGCTAACAGTGGCTCCACATGGGGATGGCTTCTTTTTGAAGGAGCCAAGAAACCCGAAGATGATCTCTTGGTGTAGGCCAGGTGCCTACTGCTTGAACCATCCATATCTCTCTTTGATCTGCTGCCACAAACCATGAAGACATCCAAATCAGCAGAAACATTTTCCCAACCAATCTACCTACCCAAACTAGAGTTCTAACAATCTTCCCCATGGGTGCATTTGGATTAGCAGACCCTTTGCATTTATTTGCAGAACAAAAACAAACCTATTCTAATTCTACCCTTATTGCTCCATGAGGCCAGATTAGACTGTTGGCCTCATCTTCTCTCTCTACCTACACTACTACCTGTTGAGATTAAACTATTCAACAGGTTTCTTCACCTACATTCTAAGACAGGAAATTTAAACACAGCCAAGCCAGGATTAGACAGTCTGACTTGCTGGGCAGAAATTGGAAGAAAACACAACTGTGAAGGCATGGAATTCCACAACTGTGAAACATCCTTCTTTCTTTCTTGTGACTCAGGTTTTGAGCATGCTTGAGTCACTTCTATCCTTTTCTCTAGCTCTGATCTTTGGGTTGGACGTTCCTTTACTGCTGATCCAGATTTTGAGCTTGTTAGGACCAGCTATTCTTGCTCCCTTTTGGCTCAGATTTTGAGTTTGCTAGAGCCAATTCTTTTGCCTCAGAGGTTCATGTTTTGAGCACGTCTGAACCTCCCTTTTCATCCTGCTTTTTTTGGAACATTTTCTTCACTTTTGCTGAAAATGAAAATTTGCAACGGTATATACAATGGAAATGGAACATGGAAACGGAGAATTAGCAGAGATAGTGTTTGAGCATCCTGCCGTTGACAGGACCCCCACACAGTTCTGTACCATTAGTTTCTTGCAAGAAAAATGCATTAGGACCCACAGTGGCTTGAATGATGAACGGGCCTTGCCACAAGCTGTCGAATTTGCCATGTTTGCCTTTATCCTCTCTTCTTGAATCCCACTTCAGGACTTTGTCCCCAACTTTGAAATTTGCTGCTTTGGTTCTTTTGTCAAACTGCCTCTTCATGTTTTCCTGCAATCTGATAGCTCTGTCATAAACTTGCTCCCTTGTTTGCTGGAGATGGATTGTTGCATTAATTCTCCTTATCATGCTGTCTTCTTCTGATTGGACCTCTTGAATAAGCTTTACTACTGGTACCCCAAGGCTAGTGGGGAAAACTGCTTCTGTCCCATAAACCAGCTGAAAGGGTGAGGTGCCAATAGACTTCTTTGTAGTGAGCCTGTCTGCCCACAAAGCATGTATCAACTTTTTATGCCAAGACCTCTTGTTCTCTTCCAGCAGCTTCTTAATGATGGTAACCAGGCTTTTGTTTGATGACTCAGCTAGGCCATTACCCTGGGGGTAATAGGCAGTTGAATGTCCAAGCGCAATTTCGTACCTGTGACAGAAATCAATCATTCTTTTGGATCCGAAAGCAGCAGCATTGTCAGTGATTATTTTCCTTGGGCAGCCAAACCGAGACAGGATGAAGTCTTCCAGGAACCTAATAATGACCGAATCAGTGGCATTCCTAGTGGGTATGGCTTCAATCCACTTAGTGAAGTAATCAGTGGCAGTCAAGATCCATTTATGTTGCCCAAAGGAAGAGGGGTGAATTTCTCCAATGAAGTCTAAGCCCCATTGCATGAAAGGACCTTCTATGGTGATAGGTTGCAGAGGGAGGGGGAGGAGCTTTCTTTTGCCCTCAAAAATTTGGCATTTGTGGTAGGTGAGGATCATTTTATGGACATCACTGAAGAGTGTGGGCCAATAGTAACCAGCCCTGAGTATCTTATTTGCAGTGGCCTTCCAACTCAGGTGGCCCCCACACTCCCCAGCATGGAATTCTTGTTTGATTTTCGCAGCTTCAGCTTCAGGCAAACATTTAAGCAAAAGACCATTTGGATTTTTCCAATATAGACTCTCATTTATAATGCAGTAATTTCTAGCTTTGAGTTTTATGAATCTGGCCTTTGTTTTGGACAGTTCTGAGGGGGCATTGAGGTGTGTGAGCACGTGCAGGATATCAGCATACCAAGGAGAGTTCTGAAACTGCTCCTCAATAGTTGGATAGGGCAATCCTTCCTGCTCATCCAGGGCATTCATCATGTTGATATCAAGGGCCTGTAGATTAGTTTCAGCCATCAATTGGGCCAGGCCTTGACCTTTGATCAGCTTAGCGGGTTTGATTTCAATGTCATATTCTAAAATCGTGGCAATCCATTTGCCCCTTTTCCCATCGGGGTCTTGGGACAAGATATCTTTGACCACTGTGTTTGGCACATAGGCAATGGTGTGAGAATGCAGAATATACACCCTAAAGTCTTTTAAGGCCTTAATCAGGGCATAGGCCTGCTTTTCCATAATGTTGTATTTTAAGGGTGCATCTCTTAAGGCTTTACTGAAGAAAGCTATAGGCTGTTCCTTACCTTTCGAATTTGTTTGCAGCAAAACTGCAGCTATTGTGTGGGGGGAGGCAAATGAAAAAATCAGAAAATCTTTTGAGAAGTCAGGGCTGATAAGGACAGGGGCTTGGGTGAGTGCAAGTTTTACTGACTCGAAAGATTTTTTGGCTTCAACAGTCCACCTGATTCCTGCGTCTTTCTTTAGCATTTCAGTCATTTTCCTAAGATGTTCAGCCAGGTTGGGGATAAACCTTCTAAGGAAATTGATCTTCCCAACGAACGACTGTAGCTCCTTGATGTTTCTCGGATGTGTAATTTGAAGTATTCCCTCAACTCTCTGGGGGTCTATCCTAATCCCTTTCTCGGATATGATGTGGCCTAGAAGCTTACCCTATTGCAGCCCAAAAACAGTCTTCTTAGGATTCAAGGACAGACCATACCTTCTACATTTTTCAAAAACTTTCCTCAGATGTTTTAAGTGTTCTTCTTCTGTTTTAGAGAAGATAGTTAAGTCATCCAAGTAGATAACTATAAAGTGTCCAATCTCATCTGAGAAAGCAATATCCATTGCTCTCTGGAAGGTAGCTCCAGCATTCATCAATCCAAAAGGCATTTTCACATACATGAAGGTGCCCCATGGAGTGGTGAAGGCTGTTTTGAGTTGATCTTCTGGGAGTGCCAGAACCTGGTTGTATCCTGAAAAACCATCAAGCAGGGAGATTCTTTTAGAGCCCACTACCTTCTGTAGGATATGCTCCATTCTAGGCAAAGGGTAGTTATCTTTCAAGGAAGCTCTGTTAAGGTTTCTGAAGTCTATACAAAGTCTAATCTCCCCCGTTTTCTTTCTTACAGCCACTAAGTTTGACACCCAATCAGAAAACCTTACCGGGACTATAACGCCTGCATCATACATCTTCTTAATTTCCTTTTCCACTGCAGGCAATTGTTTTGGATTAATTCTACGGAGTTTTTGTCTGAAAGGTTTCTGATTTTCCTTCAGTGGTATCTTATGTTGTATAATGTTGGTGTCATAGGCCTTTAAGTCTTCATAGCTCCATGCAAACACATCAATGAATTCCTTAAATAGGTCAATGTATCTTTTCTTCATGTCTGCAGGTATAGACTTAGCCAGCTTTATCATTATGGGTTTGTCTTTAGTGCCTACGTTACATTCTTCTATATCTGATTCTGCATGCTCTATTGTGGGCTTCTTTGCAACATCATCGAAATCGAAGAGGTCCTCTAAGGGTGCTAAGCCTCTTGGTATGTTCTTGTCTTTGGCTTGCAGCACCTCCATTTCCTCTCTATCTGCGTTCTCACGTTTTATGGTTGAATCTCCAGTTTCTTCAGAAAAGGAGTTTATTTCTATACTACAAGGCGTTTCTAGTTCATCTGGGGGATCCTCACTTGAGCAACTGTCATAAGATTTTGAGTCTGAATCAGAAAATTCAAACTCATTTCTGCCCGTCAGGAAATCTTCAACCTGTTTGTCTCCTTCAAAAACCTGCCAGTATTTTTCATTGTCTGGCACTGCAGGTCTGAATTTAGTCTGTATGATGATCTGTTGGTCAACTGGGGCCTTAGGATAGGAACTGGCCAGGCAGGCTAGTCCGTTTGCAATAGCGTTTTGACCCCTAGGAATGAACACTAATTCATAATCAACAAATGTTTGCAGCAAGTCTAAAGTGTCATTCCTGTATGCTCTTAGTCTAGGATGTTTTGTTGAATACTCACCATTCACCTGTTTGATTACTAACTCTGAATCCCCTCTCACGGCTATCTTTCGGGCTCCTAACTTTTTCAGCAGATTTAAGCCCAAGATTAGAGCCTCATATTCTGCGATGTTATTCGTGCATCTGAAATGCAGATTGACGGCGTGGCTCTCCGCGTGGTCATTTTCGGTGTTACGTAACCACACTCCTGCTCCGGCGTTTTGTCTAGTGCAGGATCCGTCAAAGTTCATTTCCCACAAGGGTTCTTTGTTTACTTCCACTTCACTTCCTCCCTCATAGCTGGATTCACTATTAGGTTGAGTTGGGAGGTCTGTAGGCTCGGTGTTCTCGTTTGAATGCCTACTTTGGGACGTTGTCTCTTCCAAGGATTCATCATTACAAAGAATAAAGGAGTCAAGATCGGTATGCACAGAGTATAATGGTGAATTTTCAGGTTTCTTGGGGCTGCTGACCAGGAATTTCATTTGGGATTCTCTATACAGTCTTCTTGATTGGCCAAATATAGGGATAGTGGCATATGAGCCATCCATCTGCATGGTGCCTTGCAGCTTGGCTCCCCATGATCTAGATAGTAACATGCCATATTTGGGTGGCACGTTTGCCACCACTACATCCATGACCATACATTTCGCAGGAATCTGAGTTAGGCTCACACATAAGTCTTTGATGAGGCCTAGGCATTTTACTCTACTCGAGTCAAAAGAATATAAGTCTTTGTAGGGTCTGGTGATTTCTAGGCCTAACCTTTCCATGACTACCTTAGGCATCAAGTTGTGTGAGGCTCCAGAATCATGCATTGCGTTGTGGAGGATCTTGTCATGGATGTTAAGACTGATATAAAAAGGTGGGACTACCCCCTCCTGAAACTTCCCCTCGATTTTTGGACCAAATAGGAGGGCGGGTTGATCATCATTCAAATTTACAGAGTCATTTATTTCCCCCAGATTTAAGGCTTTCAAAATTTGGCCTTTGTATACATCCTGAGTGGCCAGCTCAGATAATGGTACAGAGATTTTGATCTTTGCGATCTCACTTTCTAAACTGAAAGTGGATTGACTTTTGGGAATGTTCAAATCTGTTTTATTTGCAACTACCTTAGTAGCTGAATCAGTGTGTGTTTTATCATTATGTACATGTGTCGAAACATTTTTATCAGGAGCGCTAACTGAAGTGCTAGTGCTGCTAGTTAGCTGACTTTGTTTTTCATTGTTTTGGTTGTCTTTCTGTTGGTTTTCCTCAGAACTCTCTGTTGTTGATTTATTGTTTACAGCAGTGACTTTAGAAGATTTCTCAGGCCTCTTTTTGATAGTTACTTCGGGAGTTTTTGGTTTGGAAGAGTCTTGGTTCTTTTTACTCCTGAGCTCATATTTTTCTCTGACCTGTAATATGGCATTCTCGAATCCCAACCTATAATCCTCAGATTCAAACCACTCCTCCTCCCCATAAGAGGTTGAGGGTTGGTATTCTTCTGAATCACAGTTTAGGATTGAATCCTCCGTTTCGAACATGTTTATCACATTCCCTTCAGATTCCTCTATGATTCCCTCATCCTCATCCAGAAATTTTTGGAAAGGGGGAATGACTTGTTGATCTGACTCTTTCTGTCTGTTGGGAATGTTGTTGTTTCTTCTAAAGTTCTGATTTTGATTTTGATTTTGGTTCCTGTTCTGCGTGATAGCCATCTTTTCGACCACTTGGCATAATTTATCCAGATTCTTAGACAATCTGTCAATATTAGGATCTGAAGTGGAGGCTATAGTGTCATCTTTGTATGTTACTCTCTTCTCAGCTCTCAGCTTGGCCCTTTTTTCAATCAAATTTTCTTCTATGTTTACTGCCCCTTTCTGCATGTCTTCCAAAGTGGTGTACTCTTTATCTCTAAGCTCATAGGCCATGTCAGCATCAAATCCATCAGGATATTTTGCTAGGGCCATACCTTGTGGAGGTTTCATGTGTGGAGGGAGAGCATTGTAAATGTTGTTGAATCTAGTGGTGTAATCATGGACACTCTCTCCTGTGTTCCTCTTAAGGGACATGTATTCTGCTAGGATTTGACGAGGGTTTGCCCTAGTTTCCCATTTATTAATGAAAGTCTGGTATAAAGCAGGCAGATCATTGATGCTACCAGCGGGTAGATTTTTAAACCACTTTTTAACCTCTCCCCCCAGGCTCTGTGCAAAAATTCTCATTTTGATTGTTTCATCATCAATTTCCATATAATCAAAAGAGTCCTCCATTTTATCCACATGTTGTTGTGCTGTTGTAGGCTCTTTAGCAGGGAAGTGTGGGATTTTTTATTGATAATCATTTGGTAAGGGCAGTAAAGGCTGAGGTAAAACTAGAGGTGCATACCAGGCTGCCATGATGAGGTTCTGATGAGGTATAGGGTTGGCTTGAGCAGCTGGTAGTTGGATGACAGGGATGGCAGGACCAGCCGAAGTCTGTTGAGCAGACCTAGGGTGAGAAAGCCCCGAGTTTTGGAGAAAGTGGAGATCAGGTGGTGTGGAAGGAGGGGTTTCGCTGTCCTTAGTGTCTACCTGGTCTGAGACACTGAAAGACCTAGTTCTAGGTAATCTGTTTTGAAGGTCTAGGTCGAAGAAAGGGTCTGATAGAGCTGCAAGATCCTCTGGTGCCGAATTGGCTCTATGAGTGTTGCTGGAAGTAGTTGATCTCCTACTCACAGGTGTCCCTTTAAGGATTTTCTCAGGATTATCAACCGTTTCAGGTGGGCTTGGATCGGGGAAGGCTCTTGTATGGATGGTTCTGTGAGCCAGAGTGCTGTTTATAAGCCAGGCAGCTTAGCCCTGCTTGTTATTTCTACTGTGGTTAATGTTGTCTTGGGAACTGGTCTCCCTGTGGAGTCTTCATTATGCTTTGGGACTGGTCTGCCAGTGGAGTCTGATGTGAAACCAAGATAATCAGCAGGCCTACTGATCACCAGTGGAGTCCTTAACGTTTAGGAACAATGGAGTCGCCAGGTGGAGGGTTTAGGATGATTCTAGGGTACACTGTCCACCACAGTGCTCACCGTCCAAAGTGTGACTTACCGTCAACCTAGCCAGAGTTCTAAGTTTCTGAGGTTGTTTGAAATGAGAAGCACTCAGAGTTCCCCAGCGGAGTCGCCATTATGTTGGGGTTCCCATGTTTTGGCCAGGTTGACAGAGACCAAAAGATGAGACAACATAGAACCACTTTCAGACCTTAGGATCTAGCCCTCCTAGGTCCAGAGAGGGATCTCTCTACGATTATCAAAGGATATATGTCTTTGAAGTTCTAAATTATGGTTTTAGGCTAGTTATTGGCTCAAGGTTACTTGTTTGATTGTTTGAGTTTGGTTGTTGAGAATCAGGAAGGAAGGTTTCATCACAAGACAAGGATGGGTAAAGAAGGAAGCTAGGCAAAGGTAGATAGCTCAGGGAACATCAAGGCCATTGGGCAATGGAGTCAAGAAAGGATTTACTTATGTTCAAGGTGTAAGCTTCAATTGGGCTAGTCATCTAGAGCATTTGGATCTCAAAGACTGATTGGTGGGATGGAACACGAAGTGATGAGAATGAAAGATGGAAAACCATCTGATTCTGTCTATAGATCAGGCCAGAGGTCATTTAACTCCAGACCTGCTTGGAAAAAACCATAGGCAACACGAGGGATCCTGAAAAGGTTTATATGGAAGGGAAGGTCATGAAGAGGCAGCGACAGGCTTTACACCTCCCAATGTTCCTAACCTCTTTCAATTAAATCTTAACAAAAACATCTGAATACCGATTTTACCAACTCGCACATCAAAGAGTAGGCAATAATCATCCACTACACTGGTTTAGTCAATTAAAAACAATATTCAGACAAACATATGAGCAGAAAACATTCAAGACTGAGAGAGCTGGGATATAAGGTACCTAACAAGGGTAAATCTTATATCATGCATTCAGATGTCAGTCAGAAGAACATGAAATGAAATGGAAATAAACACAGAGATAGGAAGAACATCACCAACTGTTGTAGATCAGGATCCAATGAAAACTGCTTATCATGTTTAAACACTACACCAATCAGGTACATCACTGCCCAAAGCTTTTACATTCAGCCTGAATACATCATGTTTCTCAGCCTATCATACAACTGTTACACAGGAAACTTGGCTCGGGACAGAATACTTGCAGTTCGCTGATAAAACTAACAACAACCTTTGCAATTCATGCTCAGGGATCTTTATAGGAGAAGAGGAAGAAGCCCCGTTAGGAAATACAATAAACGAATGTCATTAAGACAGAATCGGCGGAGTGTCCACGCCCATGCTGCTTAACAGCTTGTTGCAGCGCTGTAGGTACTATGTGATCTGGTCCGGAGATTTCTGTCAGGTCAGATTTTGACCTCTGGTGTTCCTTTGGAGCTCTTTCGGCGCCTGGAGCTCTGCGCTCTGCTGTTCGGCCCTTTTGAAAGGAACGAACTGGATGGAAGTCTGTATGGCCCTCCATGCTTCTTTAATGCTGCTCGGCGGTCCCCGGAGAAGTTTTGTCAATGCAATTTATTGCTTATGGGCTCGAGGAAGCATGGAGGCGCTGCAGGAAGGTGTACTTTTGGAGGAAAATTCGCTCTGCTGTTAGGTAGCGCAGTAATGGCTTCCTAGTGCGCTCATTGGTCTTCAATCAGTGCCTTACTCCTTTGACTGTATGATTAAAACATTAATCTTCAATTACGGCTCGAATCCTTCTCAGATCTTGCTTCTGCTGCTTCGCTGGCCGGCTGAAATAGCCTCTCTGTGCTGTTTCGCATCATAAAATAAACCTGTTAAGACCTGGCAGTGGTGGCGGAGAAATGCAGTGGAGGCGGTGGAAAGGCGGCGGAATGATGAAAACAGTGGAGATGCAGATGGAGGAGTTAAACTTACGAACGATACGTTTGATGGTGGAGTGCAGCGCAGACCGTTAGATTTAGGTCTGGGGACAAAGATCAACGGTGGAGATTGAGTGATCGGGACTATACACAGGATGGACAAAAAACATGAAATGCAACGGAAAACGAGCATAAGAGTGGGACCCAGTGGAGGCGGAGGGCGATTGAACAAGGACCGTCCGATCTGGGAGAGACGAACGGTCACGATGCAATCGCAGCATCGCGATCGGAGCGCACAACATAAAAGTTCCGATTGCGATTGAGAGGGAGGACGCGATTGAGCGACAGTCGTCGGATCACGGATTGAACGGACGGACAGGATTGAATCGGGCGGAGGAGGAAAAGATTTGCGATTGGATGCAGGCCATCCGATCTGGCGGGGAGATCAACGGTGGAGATGTAATCGGAGGCGAGACAGGAAGACTTGCGATCAGCGATCGGAGCGCTGTTGCGATTGAGCGCTGACCGTAGATCTGGGCGGAAACGGACGGTGGAGATTTAATCGGAAGGGCAAAGCGATCGGGAGAGGACTGTGATCGGAGGCTGCGATGACCGTCGGATCTGGGGAGAATGGACGGCTGCGATCAAAGCGCTCAATCGCAATCGGGGGTCACACGAAATGGTTTGCGATTGCGATCGGAGGGGAACTTGCGATTGAGCGATAGCCGTTGGATCACGGGAAGGGTGGACGGCTGCGATGCAATCGGGAGGCGAACGAAAGGACTTGCGATTGCGATCGGAGGGGAAGGAGCGATTAAGCGCCAGCCGTCGGATCACGGGAAGGGTGGACGGCTGCGATGAAATCGGGAGGCGAACGAAAGGACTTGCGATTGCGATCGGAGGGGAAGGAGCGATTAAGCGCCAGCCGTCGGATCTTGTGACAGATCAACGGTCACGAACAAATCGGAGGATCGCAATCGGAGCACGGGTGAAAACACTTGCCACTGATCGGAGGCTGTTGCGATTAAGCGATAGCCATCGGATCGCGGGACAAACGAACGGCCAGGATCCAATCGGAAGGCCTCAATCGGGGGGCGGACTTAACATGTTCCGATTGCGATCGGAGAGGGGTTGCGATTAGCGGCCCGCCGTTGGATCGTGGGGAGATCAACGGTGCAGAACAGGGTGGAGGCTTTACGTTATAATTTAATCGCATTGGGACTTTTGATATTACCAAGGGTTTTTCCCCCCCGCCGATGATTCCGATTGCGATTGGCCCTGGGACTTAAGCGCTTGGTCCTGGGGAAGGGTCACGTGTGGGGAAGTGGTTAAGGGGCTAGCGGGAAAGGGGCCGAGCCTTATAATAAGGTCGGGATATGGGTTTGGCCCCCTTTTAATGGATTTTAATGGTGAAGGAGGGGAACGATAGGGAAATAAAGGGGAAAGAAGGGCAACAAAGGTTGGGGAAAGAATTTTAAGGGTATTTTGAGGGAATTTGGAGGGTAAATGGGGAAATAGAAAGGGAGAAAAATGAGGGATAAAAAGAGGCTAGATGGGGGAAAAATAAAGGGGGGAGGGAATCTTTGGGCATTTCTTTATCAGCAGAGGGCTTTAAAAGGGGAATCAGCAGAGGGGCAACCATCAAAGGATGAAGGGCACAAAGAGGCTTCAAGGGGACTGTATTTTCAGGGGAAAAGCATTCCTTGAAGACTCAACAACACATTAGCCCCCTAATTGCTTGTCAAAAATTCATAGGGGGGCTAACAGTCCCGACATAATTTCTCTATTTTAACCAAATCTTCTTATTTTCCTGATCTCTCTTAATTTCCATGCCCAAAATATAGTTTGTAGCACCAATATCCTTCATGTCGAATTTGGAGAGCAATTGTGTCTTCAATTACTGGATAATTTCTTTGTCATTTCCAACCAACAACATACCATCCACATACAAGACCAAGTAAATAACATGGTCACCAATTATTTTGAAATACACACAGTGATCCACTTTTCTTTTGGTGAAGCCAAGTCCTCGTATATAGGTATCAAATTTATCATGCCACATCCTTGGTGACTTTTTTAACCCATATAAAGGATTTTTTAACATGCATACTAGTTCTTTCTTACCCTTCACTGCAAAGCCTTCATGTTTATCCATGTAGATATCTTCTTCCAGATCCCTGTGAAGAAATTATGTCTTCACATCCATCTGTTCTACCTCAAATCAAATGCAACAAGAACAGATAAAAGTAATCTAATAGAAGTAGCCTTGGCAACAGGAGAAAAAATATCACCAAAATCAATTCTCGACACCTCGGAACATCCGTTTGCTACCAACCCACCTTTGTATTTATCCACATTTCCTTTTGCATTCATCTTCTTATAAACACCCTTTTTCTCCCAATGGGCTTCCTTCATGTCGGCAACTCCACCAGACCCCATGCCTCATTTTTTTGCAAGGATGTTATTTCATCAATGATGACCTCCTTCTAGAGTTTTCCAGCCTCTGAATCCACTTCCTCCCTGACAGTTTTGAGATCATCATGAATGATAGTTAGAACGATATTTGAACAGAAAGAAGATGGACTATACCTTTTTAGCGTCCTTATTTCTCTAACTAATCTTCTCATAGCTGGAGTTTGTGGCTCTTCCTATTCTGAATATTTTTATGTTGTAGAGTCAGATTCTTCCTCCTTTAGCTAAAACTCTATCTTCTTAGGTTCCTTTGGTAGAAATTCATGTTTAATAACATATTTCACCTCTCTAAACATATAATCTTGGTTGTACACAAGCTTCCTTGTTTCTCGGTTCCAAATCTTGTAACCTTTTAAACCATCCTTATACCAAATAAATATGCACCTTTCAGATTTAATATTTAACTTGGTCCTTTTCTCCTTTAGAACATATACATATGAATCACATCCAAATACCCTCAAATGTTAAAGAGAGGTTTTCTTACTAGTCCATACCTCATATGGATTCTTATCCTCTAGCACTAATGAAGGTGATATGTTAAGCAAATAACATGCAGTCTCCAATCCCTCTTCCCTAAATACTTTTCCTAACTGGGTACCACTGAGCATGCTTCTTTCCATTTCCATCAACGTTATGTTCATTCTTTCTACAACTTTGTTCTTTTGATGTGTGTATGGAGTAGTCTTATATTGTGACATACCACACTTCTTACAAAACTCTTCAAATTCATTCTTACACAGCTTTCCACCATTATCTGTCCTCAACACCTTTACCTTCTTCTTTGTCTAGTTTTCCACCAGAGCCTTACATTCTTTAAATTTGTCAAATACTTCAGATTTATTACTCAAGAAATATATCCATGTATTCCTTGAGGAGTAATATATGAATGAGACATAGTACATAGACTTACCCAATGATGGAACTGACACATGTCCAAACATATCATTGTGCACAAGCTATAATATCTTATTCGCCCTCTTAGCACCAGAAGGAAAACTCACCTAATTCTGCTTCCCATATACAAAATATTCACAGAAATTGAAATTTAGAGAGAAATTAGACATACCTTCTACCATACCATTAACATGCAGTATCTGAAGGCCCTTCTCTCCAATATGCCTAAACCTTTGATTCCATAGCATCGTCTTTTCTCCAGAGACCACTAGACTTTCTACTCCACTTTCAGGAATAAAAAAAACTGTTGCACTCATAAATAACATTAATACCAAGAAGCTTGTACATAGTTCCAATATGAACTCTGCACATTAATACTAGTGCTCCCCAAACCATCTTGCATGTATCTTTCTCGAACACTATTTTCAAACTTTCATCATCCATCCTACTTACATAAATCAGATTTCTGGCTAATGTAGGAATATCCAGAGCACCAACAAGTGTTCTAATCCTTCCACCTTGTAGCTTCATCTTGAATTTTTCATGTTTGACGATTCTAGCCTTCCTAACATCCCCTAAGGATACATCACCACCATCATAATTTTGATACTCACAGAACCATTCCCTATGGGGAGTGAAGTGAAAGGATGCACTTGATTCAATCAACCATGCCTCATGATCTACATGTGTATTTGAAGAAGAAGCCAAATACACATCCCCAACTTCATCTAAGGTGGTTTTTGCCACTACGAAAGGAGCATCATCAGATCCCTTCCCTTTCTCAGAATCTTTAGATCTGTAGTTATTTTTGAAGTGCCCTTCATTTCTGCATTTCCACCACACCTTTACAACCTTTCGTGGAGATTTAGATCTCCCTCCAAATTTGGATCTCACACTCAAAAAATTATTCTTTTTTCCATTTTGGGACCTTCCCTGTATAGATAAGGCATCTCCACTCTGACCCTCCGTATTTTTCTATCTCATTTCCTTCGATAGCAAGGCTGAGACAATTTCATCAAAATTCAAGGTAGTTGTATTGCTACCTATTGCAATAACTAGACTATCCCATGAATCTGGCAGAGAACACAATAAATTTATGTGCTTATATTCATCTGAGATTTTAATATCAACAGATGAAAACTAACTTACCACAATATTGAAGGCATTCAGATGCTCTGTCAGTGAGTCTCCATTCTTCATTCTCATGTTATACAACTTTTTCCACAAGAATAGTTTATTCACCAGAGACTTAGATTGGAACAAAGTCCCTAACTTAACCCAAAGAGTATTCATTTTATCTTCCCCAGATACATTCAAGAGTACCGAATCTAAGATACACAACTGTATTTTTCTCTTTTCCTTCTGATTTAACTTTGCCCAATCTTCATCTAGCATTGTAGTGGTTTTAGTACTCGGATCTACCACGATCCATTAATATTTATCCACTAGCAGATCCTCCATCTTGAGTTTCCACAACTAAAAACTCTAACCATTAAATTTCTTGATCTCTATCTTTCCACTACTCGCCATCTTCTTTCACTGCAAAAATTGATCCCGCAAATCTCCCACTTAACAGGGTCTACCACAGATCCGAACAAAAAATCCCTCAACACCAAAGGTGTCCCCATCAAGTTGAAACAATTCTGATACCAAATGTAGGTTTAAACTCTGTAGAAAAATTATCTACAAACGAATTCTTAAAAAATAGAAAATAAACAATAGCGAGAGCGTAAAAGATAAAGCAAATATACACCGTGACTACCAGCTTGACTTTTCATTATATTCCTTTTAGTATTACAACACACACACACACACTCACACACACACACAAATACACACACACAAATATATATATATATATATACATGTCGAAGCATTCATAAACCCCAATCCATTAACCCTTCATTAGAACATAACTATAGTTCCCTTGAATGGATCTATAAAATACCAGGAGCAGAAAACCATCATGACCAAAACCATGCCCATGCACAAAAGCATAGGCAGGTATGCTGACCTAATATAGGGCTAAGCCACACATACCCAACATGTGGTATTGATAAGCCACGGTATTAGCCCACGGTATTGTAATAAATCCTATTCACAATTTCATAATATCAATGACAAAGTGGGGTGAATATCCAAGGTTAAGAATCTTGTCATACTGTTATAAAAGATTTTGATTATAAAATAAGTTATGTTTTTTGTGCATGTGGTATTGATAAGGCATGGTATTGGCTCATGTATTGTAACAAATCCAATTTACAAGTTAATATTATCCATGGTAAAGTGTCACAGAATTAAAATTCTTGTCATAATGGTATAAAATATTTTGACTGTTAAATAAGTTATCGTTTTTGAGCATGTGGTGTTGATAAGCGATTATATTGGCTCATGGTATTGTAACACAAATGAAAAATTAATAACAAAATCAAAATATAATTAATTATTTTTTATTTATTTTTATTACTTTACCATTTTATTATTAATGGAGCCAACATTTAAATGTTTAAGTCATTCAACCTCTTAATATTACTTTAAATTTTTTTTTTTTTACTTTTAACTTTATATTAATTTTAGATGAACCAACATTTAAACTTACCTCTACCCTATATTTATGCCAAAGGCATTTTACTTGGCTTAGGGTGGGCAAACATTGTTCACCCCAGCCAATTCTAGATCTTGAATTTATCCCTTCCAGTCAATTAAATATTTCCATATGTTTATCCTTCCAACCAATAAAAAATTGCCATATGTCCAGATTCTTTCCAGCATTCAGCACAAGTTCCTCTCTACTTGGCAGGTCTTCACTAACAAATTATGTATGGTATAACACATGGCCTTATAGCTCACTCATTGTACCCTTCTCCTCAAGCTGGTCAGTCAAGCCTCATCCCGCATTGAATTTGAGTCTTTACTATGTGTCTGTATCATAACAGAGGAATGATGTTGTGGTGAAAAGACCCATGATCAGGATGAGATATTGATTTTCCTGGAAAATAAGTAACTGGGTCAAAGCTAAAGTAGACATGGGTAACATATTTGAAAGAGATATGACCATATTTTAATTGGAAACCAACACATTTAAGGTGAAACAGAGGAACACCGATACTTATGAAGGATAATTGATTTGGGGTTTTTTATCCATCTTAAGGTGAAACATAGGAACAACAATGCTTACAAAGGCTAATTGAAATTTTTTTTTTTCTATCCATCTTATAAGTCTATGGTATTAATAATGGGTCTAATCCAATATTCTGAACAATAAAGGGGAGAAGAGGAAGAAGTTGAAGAAGAAGAATCAGTGGAGGAGGGGCATAAAGGGAACCTTGGAGAAGATAAAAAGAAGGTTATGGAACAGGAACCAGAGGTCCTACCTTTCCATCCCTCTACATCTCCGTCGTCACCAAAAATTTCATTTAGTGGAAGCCCTTACATGGGTCCTTCTGTGAGGGTATGGGATCCTTACAACATACAACATACTCACCCTCATTTCTTTATCACCTACTGATTCCACTTCTAGTTCTCTTTAATCGAATGCTTTGAAACATTCTAGGTGGGTGCCTATGGAGGATGATCTCATCACATAATTTTATTTGATCAGGAATGCTAAGAGCACCACCACTGATAAGCCATAATAGATTGGGGGTAGATCTCCTTCTGCAACATTGAAATCCAATGGGAAGAGGCAAGTCAGGGCTCTGGGGGTGTTTCTCAAGTCACAGGAAATCATTTTCAATGCAATCTATTCGTCCCCACTTGACTGTGCCAAGCAAATTGCATTGTCCATTTTCCAGGAACTGAATTTTTCACAAGAGAAGTTAGAATACTTTGATTCACTAATAGAGATGAGTGAAGGACAATGGGAAGGCTGCCTTCGTTCAAATATTTACACTTCTGAATTTCTTAATGTGATTGACAGATCTCAGCCTAACTTCCA
Source organism: Pinus albicaulis (assembly GCA_034641835.2). NCBI lineage: Eukaryota > Viridiplantae > Streptophyta > Pinopsida > Pinales > Pinaceae > Pinus > Pinus albicaulis. The sequence continues at coordinate 328,354,396 of CM076580.1, forward strand.
TGCACCTGGTGGAAAGTCTCAACGTGAAGTTATGTTTCATGTTATTTAATTTATAAAAAACTGAGTACTAACTCCTAAGGAGGGTTGAAAATCTAATACAAAGGAATTCTGGATAGTTTCAAAAGCAGATCAAATGCTCCGGGAGTCAAAACTCTCTAATTCAGGTTCATCCTGTTGAAGATGGAGATGATGTTACTGTATCATAGTGTGAATTATTTAATAGGAAAAAAAAATAGGAAGAAGAATGTTTGGTAAAAGCAGGCTGTAGTTTGTCACTACAGGAGATCATTAGACTGCAACTGATTCTTCTTCCAGAGAAGGCATCAATTAGAGGTAGTAACTGGAACAAAGCAAACAAGCCACTCAATGTGTATCCATCTTCATGCATGGGATGGCTATTAAGTGCCTTATCAGGGGATTTCTTTGGTCTATTCTGACAATGACACATAGCCTGTGTATTGACAACACATCCATGACTATTGAAAATTTATAGGATCAATGATACTTCACATTTGAGGCTTCTATAAGATCATTTTCTGTTTAGAGGCAACGAAGGTTGTTGCCTCATATTTATGGATATATAATTATGTCAATTCAATTGGTGCGCTGGCATAGCTGTTATATAACATTTGAAGCACATGAAGAAACTCCATTTTGATTTTTATCCTAAAATTTTTAAATCGAAAATAAAGGGATTGGATTGGCCAACAGAACGGTTGTCATGCACTTCAGTTACAGTTGTTCACACTATTGAAAAAAGAAGATTGCTTCACCAAGGATGAATGTAGTATTGGCAATATTTGAAATTAGCTTCAAAGGGTTAAATTGAAGCTACCATGATACATTTATGCTTCATCTTCTTCAGTTAGTTTTTGGTTTTTAGTACCTCTAAGTTAAGGTGATTCATATTTACAGATGCATTTTCCTTGTACATTCTTAACATGAGGAGCTTGAAGAATCCATATTCATTAATAGAAACCATAGAGAAGCATGGTAGTTCATCCATATTGGAATCACAAAGATTGATTTGAGGCATAGTGGGCATCTGAGTTGTAGGGCAGAAACAACAGTTGCGAGGGTGAACAGTTGTTGTTGTCTCCAAAAGGGAGAAGCGCTATTGTTGTCACCAGGCAGTGGACACGGTGCTAGGTTTTATCTGTCAACCCACAAACATAAGGAAATGTTTTTCTTCTGATTGCAAATGGCTTATTACACAAGAAATATTAAAATGGGTTTTCCCTCACTATTAAAATGCTTTTGCCCTCACTAGGTCTAGATTTTGAATCCTTTGAAGTCGGTTAGAGGAATAAAATCTCTACCCTTTGTTATGAATCGATTGAATTTTTAAATTCATGTATTGAGATATGTAGTCATCTAAGTAATAATGGAAGTCGGTTCGAAGGATCATCAGTTTCTTTAGTACATTGTTTAATTAAGGCCTCTGTGGCAGCCATTGATGCTCGCCTCCAAACCCTTGTCTTTGATCTAGTGAGTGGCATGGTGAGGCTCTGGTTAAAGAGATTCCTAAGATTCTACAGTCAGATCTCATGGATAAAATGACCAGCTTTGTTTCCAATGTTGTGTAGACCAAATCCGTTGTATAGCCTCTTAGAGATCGATTCGATCACGAGGCTGTGGACGAAGCCCGTAGCTACGTTGAAGAGATCAAGCGAATATTTCTTGGCGATTGGAAGAAATTTTCATGGAGAAGGCCCCAAAATGATGTTCTCGAGGGGAATGAATATCATTTCGAGATATTTTAGCTTGAATGTTTGGTACAATCGTGTTTAATATTTTTTTAGGTTAGTTTAGATGCACCCTTTTTTGTTGCTGATTAGAATGCAGATTGTTGGAAATATTAGTTCCAACTGCAACTTTGCAGAAGGATGAAGAATTAATTTTTTTATGGGAGAAAGATGTTGCAACAGTAGTAGTCTTAATTTTTTTTTCTTGCATGCCATCTCACATTTAAGTGCAAATTTCAAACCACGCCATCCCTGTTTTAAACTTGGACACCCATCGTCATTACTACAATCCATCAACCATATCCTTTTTTGCACTGTTTCATTTGATTTTAAATGGGCCAGATAAGTCCTATGGAGCCCACATTCCACGTCCTTGAACCCTCGACCAATCACAAGTCGTTCACACAATTCCAAATTCTAGTCACACAACCCATATTCGGACCCGATAAGGAATTATAAGCTCAATTAATTTTTATCACACATCCATAGGCTGATGTCACACCAGACCAAATTGGGATGCAATAATTTTATGAAAGGGAGTTTAATTTTTGTTTGATGTTGACCGGGGTCCACCATCACCCAATGGCACATTGTCACACCTGTTAAAGTCTACCCACATCAACGATCATGATTATCATTGATCTTAGATCAACGGTAATCTATAGGCACAAACAAGTCTGCAATTTAACTGGAGGGGTGCCTCCGGAGGTGACTCGACCATCGTGCTTTGACTAGAGATCGATGACTATTATTCACTGTGGGATGACAAGCCCGATGGTCAGTCCAGACCATGAAGTCCCTCAGCAGTGACACACCATGAGGAGTCGAAACAGCCTGCGAGTCGCTTAGTGGATGCAAGGGTCAGTCTGATGACCCAAGTATAGGTTGAAAAACTGCATTGAATTAGATTATGTTTTTCATTTTCATATATATGTAATGTAATTTTTGTTCTTATGTAATATGAAGGTAGAATCTGTGTGCATATTGAAGATAGACAACAGATTTTGCAACGTTGTGTGTGAAGTAGCTTGAATTTTTTTTTTTTGATCCAGAACATTGCAGTTCTGAAGACTCACATTTTGTAATAGATTTTCAAAGCATAATGAAATACTGGTTTATGCATCTCTATCCAAAAATTCATTTTTAATTGAATCTCTATGTTAAAAAGAGGAATTTCATTTCCTCTGTGTGTTTGGAATTATTCAGAAATTTCAACATGGTATCAGTGCTAGTCCAGGCTCTTTGAAGTTGTCAAAGAAGCTGAAGAAAGGAGATTGTTGCAACTTTTGACCAGCAGTGTGAAGGCTTAGCAAAAGAAAGGTATTTTACAAAAAATAGAGTTTTTTTTTGTTGTAAAGAGTGCAGTCTAGAGAAGTCTTTAAAATACAGAGTTTGTATCTTAAACAAAGAGACAATTTGTTTGAAAACACAGTCAAGTTTTAAAAGCATAGTTCAGTAAGCTAGCCATTGTAGGAGCCATCACAAGCATGAGTATAGAAAATAATCAACTCCCACAGTTCAATGGGAAGAAGTATGACTATTGGGAAATCATAATGAGAGCCCTGTTTGCCTCTCAATATTTATGTAAGCTAGTTGAAGATTGTTTTAAAGAAGTAGTAGATGAACGAGCTTTTAATCCCTTAACACAGGCAGAGAAGGGTTTGTTGAAGAGGAATAGGAGGAAGAACTCAAAATCCATCTTCTATCTCTATCAAGTAGTGTATGAAAGTGTATTTCCAAGGATTGCAGCAGCTAAGCGGTCCAATGATGCTTGGGATACCCTCCAGATAGCCTACCAAGGAATGGAGAAGGTAAAGAAAACAAAGCTTCAATTGATGAGAAGGGATTTTGAGGTCATTTGCATGAAAGAGTCTGATAAAATAGACTCATTCTTTACTCTACTGATTGGGTTGGTCACCCAAATGATATCTCATGGAGAGATAGTAGAAGAAAGAAGAATAGTAGAGAACATGTTGAGGAGCTTACCCTCAAGGCTTGATGTGATAGTCACAACCATTGAAATGACAAAATATCTCTCAAAGTTTACAGTTGATGAGCTTCATGCATTGTTTATTACACATGAAAAAAGATTCAGTAGAATAATAAAATCATATTTGGAGCCTGCCTTTAAGACCCAAATGTCCTTTGGAAGAGGAAGAGGTCAAGGCAGAGGAAACTACATAGGAAAAGGAAGAGGCAAAAGCCAAAATGGAGGAGGAAGAAATAGCCCTGCAAATACAAATGGAAGGGAATCAGTCAAAATCATAACTAAGGCCAAGGCAATAGCTAGCAGTGTAGAAAAAACCAAGCACATGGAAAAAGTTATGGTAAATCCCAAGTCCAATGAGATTACTGTAAGAATTATGGCCATTATGCCAATGAATGTAGGAAGAAACAAAGTGACATGGGTAATAGACCCAATGGTAATTTTAATAAGGAAAATATTAGTCAAGAAAATTTTCTTTTACCATGTAATTTGGCTGAAGAAAAGAGTGAGGATATATGGTTTCTAGATTCAGGATGTAGCAACCATATGACTACAAACATTTCAATGTTCTCCATGTTAGATAAAAATGTGAAGTCTTAAGTAACATTTGGGACAGACAGTAAGATCTCTACCATGGGAAAAGGCAGAGTAAGTGTTTTGACAAAGAAAGGACAAGGAAGATCCATATCAGATGTATATTATGTGTCTGGTATGAAGTGTAACCTCTTGAAAATTGGAGAACTCATTCAAAAAGGGTACAATGTTTTCTTTGAAGATGATGTATGCACCTTCATGGATAAACCACCAAGTAAGCAATGCATATCATAACTGAATATGACAAGGAACAAAATTTTCCCTCTCAAGGTGAGAGTAGATTTGAAGAAAGGAGCTGAAATGGCAGCAGTGACACAAGAGACATTCCAAAGAGAAGAAAACGATGAAAAATTGTTATGGCACTTGAAATTTGGACATATCAACTTTGGAGGTCTGAATTTTTTGCATAGAAAAGGAATGGTAAAGGGATTACCATTTATTGAGAAACCAGAAAGCCTATGTGAAGGCTGCATCTTGGGAAAAACAACACAGAGAAAACTTTCCAGCAGGAAAGAGCATAAGGGCAAAGGAACCCTTAGAATTTTTCCATTCATATTTGTGTGGACCAATGAAAACACCATAATTAGCAGGCAGCCATCATATGCTGACCTTTATTGATGATTTAACAAGAAAAACATGGGTTTACTTTTTGAAATTTAAAAGTGAAGTGTTTGAGAAGTTATGCCACTTTAAAAATCTTGTAGAGAATCAAAGTGGGCAACATATTAAGGTCTTAAGGATAGACAGAGGAGGAGAATATATCTCAAAATAATTTCCTTGTTTTTGCAGAGAAAATGGGATACACAAGCAATTTACAGCAAGGTATACACTGCAGCAAAATGGAGTTGTTGAAAGGGAAAATAGAACCATCATGGACATGGTAAGAAGTACGTTGAAGGAAAAAAATTTGCCAAATCAGTATTGGGCTAAAGCTGTACATTGTGTAGCATACATCTTGAATAGATGCCCAACCAAAGATGTAATGAACAGAGTTCCAGAAGAAGCATGGAGTGGCATAAAGCAGTTTGTCACCCACATGAAAGTTTTTGGTTGTGTGGCTTATGCACACATTCCAAATCAGCTAAGCAAGAAGTTGGACAGTAAGGGGGAGAAGTGCATATTTATTGGATACAATGAAGAATCCAAAGCATACAAATTATATAACCCATTCACCAAGGAGTTTTTTATAAGTAGATATGTACAGTTCATTGAGGAAGAAGCTTGGGATGGAAGCATTGAGAAAATAGTCAATGTAAAAAGTTTTTTGTCTCATGATGATAATGAGGAAGAGAAGGCTGAAATACATCCCTCATTAACATCACCACCTCCACCAACACAAGAAAAACAAGGGACAACACAAGCATGAATGAGAACACCCTTGAGAAGTGATGACAGTGCTTATCCAAGCACATCACAAGGAGCAGACTTGAGTGCTTCTACAAGCACAGGTTCAGCAAGTGAAAGAGGAACCAGATTCAGAATTTTGAATGATATTAATGAGATACAGGCATCAAATGAAGGTATGAACTCTTTATTTGCATTGTATTGTCATGTAGATGATCCTATTCATTTTGAAGAAGCTGTAAAAGATAAGAAATGGATAGATGCTATGGATGAAGAAATGAATGCCATAGACAAAAATAAGACATGGGAATTGGTTGATCTCCTAAAAGGCAAAGAAGTCATTGGAGTAAAATAGGTCTACAAGACCAAAAGAAATGTTGAAGGTAATATTGAAAGGCACAAGGCCAGACTTGTTGTCAAAGGCTACAAGTAGCAACAAGGAAGAGATTATGAAGAAACATTTGCACCAGTTGCAGGAATGGAAATAGTAAGAGAAATGCTATCCATAACAGCACAACATAAGTGGAAAGTTTACCAAATGGATGTGAAATCAACATTCCTAAATGGAGTATTGATGGAAGAGGTATATGTTGAAAAACCTCTGGGATATGATAAATCTGGCCAAGAGAACAAGGTATGAAGATTGAAGAAAGCTCTGTATGGGTTGAAACAAGCACCAAGAGCATGGTATAGTAGGATAGATGCCTATCTACTGGAAAATGGGTTTGAAAAATGTGAAGGAGAACCCACATTATACATCAAGGAGAGATATGGTAAGATGCTCATTGTAGTTTTGTATGTTGATGATGTGATCTTTACTGGTAATGATGCTTACCTCATTGAGAATTTTAAAACAGTCATGAGGGATGAATTTGAGATGACTGATATGGGATTGCTCAGATACTTCTTAGGAATAGAAGTAGAGAAAAATGAAAGTAAGATATTTATTTCTCAAGCAAAGTATGTTAGAGAAGTTCTACAAAGATTTAACATGCAGTATTGCAAGGCAATAATTCCTCCTACAGTGATGGGATTGAAGTTAAGCAAAGAAGACAACAGCAAGGATTTTGATCCAAGTTTTTATAAGAGCATAGTTGGAAGGCTTATGTATTTGACTGCAACTGGGCTTGATATTATGCATGCTATGAGTTTAATTTCTAGATTTATGGAAAGGCCAAAAGAGGCACATTGGCAAGCAGCAAAAAGAATTCTAAGGTATGTGAAAGGAACAAGAAGGTACGGTATTTTATACAACACTTTGGAAAATTTTGAATTAATTGGATATAATTATAATGATTGGGCTGGAAGTATAGATGATAGGAAAAGCAACTATGGTTATGTTTTTCATGTGGGTTCAGGAGCCATTTAATGGGCTTCTAAGAAATAGCCAATTGTGGCTTTATCAACAGCAGAGGAAGAGTATGTGGCAGCTATAGCAGCAACATGTCAAGCAGTTTGGATGAGAAGAATGCTGAGGAGTTTGTGTCATGAACAAGTAAAAGGCACAACAATTTATTGTGATAATAGCTCAGCAATAGAATTGTCAAAGAATTCAGTGTTTCACAAAAGAATTAAACACATTGATGCCAAGTATCACTACATTAGAGAGCTAGTGAACAATGGCAAAATTGTTTTGAAACATTGTAGAACAGAGGAGCGGTTTGCAGACATTTTAAAAAACCATTGGAGAAGAAAAGTTTTAATTAATTGAGGAAGTGTTTGGGTATAGAAGAGAATCCAACAATTAAAATTTAGGGGGAGTGTTGGAAATATTAATTCCAACTGCAATTGTACAGAAGGACGAAGAATTAAATTTTTAATGGGAGAAATATGCTGCAACAACAGCAGCCTTATTTTGTTTTTGCTTGCACGCCATATTTTTCAGGAAATAACTCCCTAGAGGTTTGTTGGGTCAAAACCTCCATAGATCAGGTCATGCTATTCAAGAAGGACTCACACAACCACACTTGTATGCTAAAACCTAGATAACATCGATAGTAGAACTCACCTGTAATCCTACGTTTGATGTAGATCCCGCGGGGTCCAAACCCCCAGCAACCCTTCTTCCTCCTCAACCTGAAAACCAAGAAGAAACGTGCACGGAAATCTAGTTGTACAGCATATATTTATCCTAAATGTCAGTGAAATCCATGTGAAACATCATATAAACAATAATAAATGCTTAAATAATAATCTTTTCACATATGCAAGTAGATATTAACACGTGAATTCAGGAACAAGATGGTTCTTCTTCATTACGAACAGCATGTACAGTAGTAAAAAGTGGAGAGATCACCTGAATCCTTCCACGATCTTCGAACAGACTGTCGTCCGGATCCGTCCCGCCCTTGCCTCGCTAGGATACTTTCAAGACTTGTGCACACGACATGACATATAAAGTGATGAAAATCTCTAGGAAACAAGGGTTTCCTGTAAAAATCTGGGAAAGTGCAGGAGGCACGGGAAATCAGACTTGAATTGGGATTCCAATAGAGTATAATGTCTATAAATTTCTCTCTCCCTCAGGCCATGCACATGAGGGGCTTTTATACTCGCTCAAAGTAGTTTCAATCAGTTGGAAACAGTTGGCCACGTGCTGGGGTGGTTGAACTACTGGAGTAACCATCAACCCAGCTCAAAAATAGGGAATTTTTATATATTTTTAAAGGATTTTAATGGCATACGCGGAAAAGTGTGTATGGACTCACGTATACATGCGGAAAAGTCTGGGCATACCCGCGTATGGGATTTTTAACATTGTTTTTTATGAATTTTGTTCAAGTATGTGGGAATGGGTGCCCAAGGCCAAAGAGACAATCATGAGTCACATGAGGGTGAAAAATGATGCTATAACACCATCTCACATTGAAGCGCCAAGTTCAAACCATGCCATCCCTATTTTAAACCTACACACCCACCACCATTACTACAATCCATCAACCATATCCCTTTTCATGCCATTTCATTTCAATTTAAATGGGCCACATCAGTCTCATGGAGCCCATAGTCAATGTCCTTAAACCCTAGGCCAATCACAAGCCATTTGCACAATTCAAAATTCTAGTCACCCAACCCCAATTTGGACCTGGTAAGGAATTATAAGCTCAATTAAATTTTATTGCGCATCCGGAGGTTGACGTCACACCAGACCAAATTGGGATGCAATAATCTTATGAAAAGGAGTTTAATTTTTGTTTGAAGTCTGTCGGGGTCCACCATCGTCCAATAGCGCATTGTCGCACCTGTTAAAGTCTGCCCACATCAACGGGTGTGATTATCGTTGATCTTAGATCAATAGTAACCCGTGGGCACAAACAAGTCCATAGTTTAACCGAAGGGGTACCTCCGCAGTTGACCCGGACATCGTGCCTTAACCGGAGATTGAAGGCTATTATTCACTATGAGAGTACAAGCCTGATGGTTAGTCCAAATCATGAATTCCCTCCACAGTGATGCACTGTAAGGAGCCGAAACAACATGCGAGCCACTTAATGGATGCATGGGTCAGTCTGACGACCAAAGTACATGTTGAACAATTGCATTGAATTAGATTAGGTTTTTCACTTTCATATATATGTAATGTAATTTTTGTTCTTATGTAAGATGAAGGTAAACTGTGTGTGTGTATTGAAGACAGAGAGTAGATTTGCAACCCTGTTTGTGGACTAGTTTGATTTTTCATTTTTGTAATCTAAAACATTACAGTTCTAAAGACTCACATTTTTTAATAGCTTTTCAAAGCATAATGAAATAGTGTTTTATGCATCTATGTCCAACAATTCATTTTTAATTAAATCTCTATGTTAAGAAGAGTAATTTCATTTCCTCTGTGTGCTTGGAATTATTCAGAAATTTTGACACAGATCTAAAGTAGTCATAAGGAAAATGTGCCAAATGTACTTGTTGAAAATTGATAATATCCATGCATGTTAGCCTGTCTTCTAATCCAACTTTACATTGGAATTCTTTCAGCACAATTTCAAATCAAACAAAATAAGTGCACTATATCAAATATGAGAAATTCCTAGGTTAAGCTAAGTTTAACTTCTTTCTATGCCTTGTGCATTTTTCTAAACATGCCCACATATTAGACACCTATAGAAGCTTTGAATCAAATGTAAGGAGAAAATGTGTTGTTAGCTCTTTCTCTGCATATGTCACAATAGATTTTTCACTTTCTTAGTAAGCAACATGGGTATAGAATAAAATCGGATAGGAATGTTCAAGGTGGTGATCTGCAATAAAATACATAGGTCACTTCTTTTCTGTTGATAGATATCTAAAATCAATGCATTGCACAAAATTTTCATTGCAAACTTTACAAAAATATAAACATAGTCGAGAGTCCTTGCATCAAATTTATGTTATTCAATGTCACCATCTTACCATAAGATTCTTGGAGATTAAAAATAATTTTCTAAGTAACATGAACATCTACGAATGCTATGAAGACATAAAATTAGAACTATGGAGTGGGGGAAATAATATTGAATATATCTACTTGCAAGTTATTGACCTAAGTGGCGAAGAATTAATATGAACTTGAAATTCATCTAAATTTTCTCAAGTGACTCTTCAAAAAATTAATATACTTCTCATAAAGGAATATGAAGAACACACATTTCATATGTTAAAATCAATAATAGCATACATGTGTCTCATCTAGAGTACTGCAGCTCATACTGTTCGTTGTGGTATTTTCTCTTGAGGATTCAGAAGAAATGTCCCCCGATGGTGGAAGGAGAATAAGGTTTAACATTGCACTAGAACAGTGCTCCTACTAAGTCTCTCCCACCATGATGCTTATAGAGACCACCACCTGATTATTAATCTATTATAAGAAAATGAAACTAATCCATGCAGGAAGACCAAAAATCTATATTTAACATCACAGAAAAATAAAACAACATTTTATCTCAGTTTTCTTCCTAACTGACTATTATGATAATTTTAATTTGAGAGACATACATCCAGTTGAAATTATATCTATCTTGGAGGCTATGTAATATTGTGACTTGGAGTTAGCACTAACCAATTAGAGAACTCCTGAAATCTGAAATTACTCTTAGCAGGGGAAATATGTATGCTTCAGACACAAAGCATGAGTTTTCTCATTCAAAATAACAAATAGAAAAGGCCAATAGACTTAATTTAAGGGATGACATTTCTTTTTATTTTTATTTCTTGGGAATTGATCATGATATGTATGATTTCCATTATATCTTTCATTTCTATAAACTAGTGTTACACAAGACATGCCTTTTTCAGTTGAGGGTGATAACTCCCACACTTCCCACATTTCGAGTATGGGAATGTTGAGAAATCTAGGGTAGAGATACTAGATGGTTTCTCTTATAATGATAGCTGCTTCCAAGGAATTTTTATTTTTCTTAATTAGGTTCTTCTTGTATTGATTATTGTTTGTTACTTGTCATTAATTTTCATGTATTTACTTTTCATATATTTTAGGATTTCAAACAAGGTCCACTATGTCTGGACCTCAACATTTTCCATGGCATTTCCTAAAATTTGGGAGGTCTCTCCACATATCTTCCAGAGTAGTTTCCCCATTCTCACACCCTCCCCCGAACCTAGAAACTCGGTGGAAATTGTGATAAAATAGCATGTTCTAGCTGAAATTTTGTACACATTAGCAGAAAAATCAAATGAAAAAAGGAAAGGCTTCTATATTTTTGGTCTCAAACATCCAATCTATTCATTTTAATTCAATGTAGGCCTTTTCTATATAATATAACCAATTATCCAGATCCATGAAAAACGATTCAAGAATTGTGAAGTTACAAAACATGAAGAACATAAGTTCAATATTTAGATTCAAAATATCAAAGAATATAACACATAAAAGGCTATAGCTTTTCCGTTATAAATATTTTGTTCTATAGGTTTTAACTAATGTAGGAAATATGGAATGTCATTGAACCCTAAGAAATCTATTTTTGTGGTCGACCAAGGAACACTTTTAGGACACAATATATCCAAAGACAAGATCTGTATAGATCTGAAAATAATTGAATCTATCAAAGTTAAACCTTCAAAATATAAGAAGGCTTTGAGATCCTTCCTAGGCAGGATCAATTTCATAAGAATATTTGTCTAAAATTTTGCATAAATTATTAAAAAAATGAATTCATTACTGAAAAAGGATGTTGCTTTTGTATGGGACAAAATAAGTAGGATATATTTTGAAGAAATCAAGGACAATCACGACCGCTCTAGTCTTGGTTGGCCTAGACCCTAGATTGTTCCAAAGATTTCATTATTTACTCCTTTTCTTCTAAAGACACAATCACTAGAATCTTAGTATAAAAATATGATGATGGAAATGGAAACCCATGGCATTCATGAGAAAGGCCCTTGAAGATGTTGAATTGAGATATAAAATGACTAAAAAGAAAGCTGATTCCCTTGTCAAATCCCTAAAGCATTTTAGACCTATATCCCCTATAATAAATCATTGCTTATGTTCCTTATCCCACAATAAAGGATGTTCTAACCTAGCAGGAATTTAGGATCAAGAGGGAAGTAAATATCTAAAATTGAAGAGTATGATTTGGATAATAAACCAAAGAAAAGGGCCCGAGGGAAATAATTAGTAGAGATGTTGATTGAGAGAAATGAGAGAGAATTTGAATTAGGAGAAAATATCAAGTATGGGCTATCCTAACTGAATCACAAACTAATGGTTGGTATGTTGACATCATTTACTACTTGAAAAATCTGCCTACCCCACCCAACTTAGTGGATCACAAAAGAAGATGATTAAGGTTGAAAGACATGAAATTTTGTCTGATTTGAGAGGGGATTGGTTGGAAGAATATATATGGGACAATACTTAGATGTGTAACGAGCAAAAAATTGAGAAATTGATCTTAGAATTTCACTCATGATTTTGTGGAGGGAATTTTAATGTAAGAACCACTGCCCATAAAATTCTAAGAACAAGATATTATTGCCTTATTGTTTTCACTGCTACTCATAAATATGTTAGGTCATGTTGGATTTTCCAATTCTCCACAAAATGAAAAATCTCTCATCTCCTTTTACTTCGGTCATAGTTGAGAATCTAGACACCCTTCCAATAATAGGGTTTGGTTTTTATTGGGGAATTCAAAGATAACTCCAGCAGTGGACATCAATGGATGCTAACCACCATCAATTATTTGAAAAAATGGATCTAAGATATGCCAATTAAGAAGGAAAATGACGAGGTAATAATGAATTTCCTAGAATATAGGTTTATCATTAGATTTGGAACACTAGCCAAAACTGTAGCAGACAATGCCAAAGCCTTTAGCTCAAATTCCCTAACCACATTTTGATTCAAGTATGGGATTGTGTTAACCCATTATCCTAACTATTATCCTTGTTACCCCTTTTTCTAATAGGGGTATCTATAGTGAAAAAATTAACTTGATGTTCTTCATGTTGCAAACACTAGTTTACAATTTAGAGGGCAGTAGTTGTAAAAGAAAATTTATTTATTGTTTTGTCAAAAGAAAAATATAAAAGGTGTGTTCTTCATAGCCTTTGCAAAAGAAGAAAAATTAATTTTTAAAGAGTAAATTGTGTCCCCAAGATGACCAAATCGGCCCTCCAAGAGACATGTCGGCTTGCCCATGATTGGAAGGCTATAAGTAGCCTAATCATATGCCTTAAAGGAACAAGAAATCATCCTATCATCTCTATTATATGCGAAGAAGTCAAGGACACTTGGAGGCTGAAAAAATAAGAATATATCTCATCTTTTATCCTTGCTCTTGTGGAATAAGGAAGCCAAGTGTTGTTTAGAAGTATAAGGCATATTTTTCTGTGGCTAATACAAACTGTCTATGACACAAGTTTTTGTGGTTAATACAAAGTTACGAGGCACTAATTCTATGGCATCATCGTAATTTTGAGGCTGAGACAGAGGAAAAAATTTCTCCCTATTTAAGACTTGTGTCAGGTCTTATTGCATACGTTTTTGTGGACAGATATGAAGGATATTTTGTCTTGGATCAAGTATTCAATTTGAGAAAAGGAAATGATGTCTTGCCACCACTTGGAAAATAACGATTGAAGATGGAGAAATTCCAATGGGTTTTAGTTATATGTCTAAAATGCCTATTTTCACTCCTGTAATGGATGAAACTCAGACATCCAATGATGTGGATACTCTTATAGATGACAAACCATTAGCCTTTTCAAATGGAGCAAATCCTATTGTAATGGATGACCAAGGAAAAACCATTAGCCTTATCAAATGGAGCAAAACTTGTTGTAATGGATGACCGAGAAGATGCAGTAATGAATCGTGTTGTTCACAACGATGAATATGAATATGTTGACCATGAAGAGTATGATTTGGAACATGTAGAGCATGAGGACAATGAAGAGTGAGAAATGAATGAATATGAGCAAGAAAATGAATACTATCTATAAGATGATGATGATGACTTTGCTAGGAAGATTGGTGACATCTTCTATTGATTAGTGAATTGTATTAGAATATTTGTTGAAAGATGTTAGAAAATTTTTAAAAGTTGTTTGTAAATCTGTGCATGTATTCGCAAGCAAAATGGTGGTTTACTGTTGTACTTTTTCTTGGAATTTCAGTGTAAGATGCAAAATTCATCCGTTTTCAAGTATGTTCATGTGTTTCCAAGTACAATGGTGGTTTTATATTATAGTTTTGTTTGGAATATCATTGTGAAATTCCACTTTCATGTGTTGCTTGACATGATGTTGTCGCAACTATTCAAGATAATTGTTCTTTTTATCTGTATTGAATCTTGTTAATGATGTCACAAAAGCTATTTTTTTTATATTATATGTTAATGATGATATACATCCTATTAGTTTTATATTACAGAGGATCCTGTGTAGAATCAAATATTATAGCTTAATTTAAGAGCATATTATTCTTCTCAGTAGAGGGATTTGGCATGCCTTTGAATCAATTACCTCGTTGGAATTGCTGCTACTAGAATTTCAATAATGTAGAACTGAGTAGATATTTATAATTATATGAAAACTATAACAGTTTGAGGAATTGTATAATTTTAAGGCATTGAGCATAAATTATTTTTTATTTTATTTTCTATATTCTCATTCTAATGTGAGAATTTTGTCTTGAATTTCTTTACAGTTTCTTCTGACAATTCCAAATTTTCAATAATATTTAAATTACTTTAAAATATTTTTCTATTCGAGTAACACCATGGGTTAATTATTTCATTGTCTCTAATGCTGAAGATACCTTGGTAATATTTTTTTTTTTAATTTTTAGAGGGTCTACGACACTAATATCATCATGATTACTCTATTATATGTTAAATAGAGGTGAACACTAATGAAGCAAAGAATTACTAGATGAAAATGTATTACGCACAACAAATGTCATCATTGTATATTATAATTGCACTTGTGAAGAAAGGGAGAGAAATAAATGCTTTGCACACAAGTAAACATTGGAAATATGTAGGAAAATATAACGAGTACATTTTTTATGAATATGTATGATTAAATGTCATTCTTTATTATAAAACTAAAAGTACATATTTAATTATTCTATGTAGAACAATGGAAAGATTTTATGAGTCTTTGTTATATTTTATTTAAAATAATTAAAATAATTGTTATTGTTGTGAAGAAATATTTTTTTTTACATGAATTAGGTTTTTATTTTTCAAATGAAATATATTAAATTATTAAAAAAATTATTTATTAATATAAAATAAAAATATTAATATTCGAAATAATTTTTAGAAAAAAATAAATGAGACATAATAAATATAATATGCAAAATGTGAAAAAATAAAACGAGTAGGTTTGAAGTTAATGGGAGATAACCGAACAAATTGGGAAAATATTCCCAAAGTAAAAGTGAGGTAAGAAAATGTGTGAAAAGTATTAGTAGTTGAGTTATGGTTTGACGTTTCCAAAGCTAACCAAAGCTTCTTCCCAAGTATTAGCTTAACAAAAATTGGCATCCAAAGAGGACATCAACAATTTGATGACTAGATATAATTGGATAGTTTGTTGACAATGCCCTTCAGGTTGGCATCCATCCTTTCCCATTTCAAGTTTAGTTGAATTCACCATCAAAGGTTGGCATTAGTCACATAACTAATGTGTCCTACAATATTATAATATTTTTCTGAAGGTACTAGCCTTAAATGACACAATGATGTGAGATACAAATTCTTTACCCTAAAGTGGGCCAAGGGCACTATGCTAATTACTCTTCCATTATAAGCCTTTGGTAAATGTGTTTGCCTTTAAGAACCCAAAAGTGTGTGAAATATATTGGTTAGTCTAAACTGGACCAAGGGCACTAGTCTAACATACTCTTCCATTTGAAAATTGTTGGCATCAGTCACCTGACTTTTTAAAAATATTAGCCTGAGTCACCTCACTAAATGTGTCCTAGCTCTTGAGTCATAATATTATAAGGGATTTGAGCTAGCTCCTGAGTCATAGTGGCTAGCTCAATATTTCCCCAGGAAAATACCTTTATCTTATAGACACCTCATAATTTTTGGGTTTAGAATTTATTTCATGTCATTTTAAAAAACCCCAAAGAAATTGAACTCCTATGTTATGTACATGGAAAGGATCATAATTATTATAGGACATTTACCTCAGTCTAACATTCTTCTTAAATTTAACTGCTTGCTACATTGTTTGGAAGATATATAGAAACTCAAAAATTGCTTGTATTTCATTTTCCATATATTTCCCTTGATTATTGGTTCCACTTTCCACTCTTATCAGTGTTCCTTCGACATTCCTTTGCACCTCTTAGTGCAAATGCTAGTTTTAAATGAACCAACATTTGAAATTGTTTTACATATGTTAGGTCTAAGATTTTTGTGATCCATAATGTAGATAAAATGTCTTTCGGATTAATCACATCATTAGGATTAGGGCAATGTTTAGAACCAACTAATGTGATTCATCCTAAGGACAAGGTGGAGAAAATAATAGATCTTGATGAATAAATAGAGGATATGCATCGTTTCTCGGAAATAGCCGGTACAAACTAGTTGTTAAAAACTAGCCATTAGAAAGTTAGTTAAGAATTCAAATTAAACAATAATCAATTAAATTTATTTAAAAATTGGTTAGTATTTTTTATTAAAAAGGTTAATAAATTTTTATTAATTAAATATAATAAGTAGAGTTAAACATTTTAATTTAATAAATAAAAATGAAAATAAATAAATAAAGTAAATCAATTAATTATAGAATCAATTAATTAAAATAAAAATAAATAAATCAAATAAAAAATTAATTAAATTATAATTTTTATTAGAAGCGGGTTTAAGAGATTTTTCTAAAAAGGGTTAGTAAGAATTGAAATAAATAATAAATTAATTAAATTAAAATTTTTATTAAAAATGGGTTGAGAAATTTAAAAAAAGCGAAGAAATTTTTATATAAATTATTACTCAGTTAAATATAGTAGGGAGGGTTAATTTTTTTTTTATATAGATAAATAAATAAATACATAACAATAAAACGAAGATAAATAAATAAATAGAAACAAAAATAAGTAAATAAATAAATCAAATAAACTAATTAATTAATTAACCACTTAGTTAAATAAAATAAATAACTAATTATATATATATATATATATATATAATTACCTTGCTAGAGTTGGGGTCTAGCTCTTACTTAATTTCCAACCATCATCACAGTTGAGATTCTTAGCATGTCGTTCAATTTCTATCGCCTCCCTTAATTTTCTTTGGTGGAAATGATCTACTTTGGCAACAACTTTGGAGTCTTTAATGGAAACACGATGACAAGATTTCTCCACATGCTCAACAAGGGCTGAGGTATGAGGTCGCTTGTGTCTAATATCCGCAACATGCTCACGAATTGTCTGCCTAATGGATCGACTTGGTCCAAAATAGGGAATTCCACATGAACAAGGAATCGTGTAAACCCCTTTCATGTCCTTAGGGTCAATAAGGTCCTTAATAGACCGAAGAGAATTTCTAATAGTGCAAATAGTTTTGAAAGAAGCAGAGACGTTATTTCTTTTAAGGAAATGGGCAATTTTTCCCATTGTTCCCTAGATAAATGTAAGATCTCAAACTTTAATAATTTAGTTAGATCTAGCACATTCTAGTGTTCTCAATAAAATTACATTCATTAAAAACCATGAACATAGATGAGATGTGGAAATGCAACCTTTTATTTATATTATTAACTGAAAACAAAGATACATGCCCACACCAATGTTTGAGAGGGAGCATTCGTGTTGGAAAGGCTGTGGGTGGTGGACTTGTTGAGGAACTTGAGCGACACCCATTGACCAAGCGAGGAGTAAGGAGCCAGAGCTGATCCTGTATCGTTGCAGAGATCTTGAGCAACAGCTTAGTAACCACTGGAACGCGGTGTTGACTCGATTATGAGGGGCATCAGCACGCAAAAGGGAGCAGGACACCCTCTGATGTAAGCGTTTACCGCACTGGTCTCACAACGATTATCTGACCACAAGATGAACTAAGTGATGGTTGGGTTGCACGCCAACCACTACACCAAAACCCTAGACTGTTAGTGAGGGCGGCATCCCAGGAAGTTAAGGGTGGGGTCTTAAGGCCCACCGGAGCATTTGAGGGAAGGGACCCTCGTGCAATACCCCTCATTACATAGACCCCGGACACATGGTTGTGGGCCTTACCTACACATGGGACATTACAACCCACCACGCTCCATGAGTCTTGACCTCGAGACCTCGGCTCTGACACCCCTTTTGCGCGCCGATGCCCCTCATAATAATTTAAGATAAAAAACCTTAATAATTTAGTCATATCTAGCACATTTTAGTGTTCTCAATAAAAATTCATTCAATAAAAACAATGAACATATACGAGATCTGGAAATGCAGTCTTTTATTTATATTATTAACTGAAAACAAAGATACATGCCCACACCCAAAATATCTTAGCCTTTTCAGTGGCATGATCGACTGTTCATTAAACAGAAAACCAATACTGAAGCACAATCATGGACCCTAGATGGTCCACCAGACAAATTCACCATGAGTTTTTCGTCCCAGGATCAATGCTAGAACTGGCTAGGCCAAATTCTCAACCCAAACCCAATAATATCGATAATACCAAAATGATCCTAAATTCCTAGCGTCTATCCCATTTTATAGGCTTGATGGACCTTATTTTATTATTTTCCTCAAAAACCAATAACAAATACTATCGGTTGATACCATGGGAAAATATCACGGTAATACCATGGACTGATTCCTTCCACTTTGACCAGATCAAGAGAAGGAATATTACAAGTCCTCCCCCCCAAAGATTGCTTGTCCTCAAGCGATCCACTTCTATCCACAACAAAGGCATTTTTACATCGATATAAGGATCCCATACAACTTGATGTATTGTTCCAACCCTCCATGCTGAATGGTCCTTAATGGATCCTTCGATACCTAGATCCCAAACAATCCTCTAACTAATCCTTCCATCAATAGATTTACCTGGATCCCAAACAATCCTTTGGCCAATCCTACCCCCAATGGACTCTCCTAGATCCCAATGCCACCTCAATCCTAGGACCTGTGGGTTATGGTACCATTTCAAATCTCCATCATAGTCCACACAAAATGGTCCCAGCTATAATTTTCCCTTGCTATGGGCATCCTCCAAAAAATCAACCCATCAATAGAATACCAACTCATAATATCTCGCCAATCCATACTTGGGAAAGAATGAATATCTGCAAATCTACTATGTTGATGTTGTTTGATGCTCGATTCATGCTACTATACTTGGTTACCCAACATGATGTATTTGGAGAACTCTGCACTGCTCTTCTGAATGTATAAAGGTGGGTTGTTGGTGTTTCAAGCCTTATCTATGTATTCCTATAGAGCGCTGCTATGGAACTCCCAATTGTACTCCTCATGCGGCCTTGTGAGGGACTTGAGTTGTTCCTCAATACTAGATAGCTTGGTCGATGATTTCACACATACCCCTATGAGTTCCTCA
This sequence comes from Pinus albicaulis, assembly GCA_034641835.2. Classification (NCBI taxonomy): domain Eukaryota; kingdom Viridiplantae; phylum Streptophyta; class Pinopsida; order Pinales; family Pinaceae; genus Pinus; species Pinus albicaulis. The sequence continues at coordinate 328,374,087 of CM076580.1, forward strand.
AATTTTCTGTTCTCCTGTAAGATAGTGCCTTAGACTGTCCATACTCTTTGCTTCAACAACATAAGATATGTCTTGAAATGCATGATCCTTTCCCAAAATTCATTCACAGGCAATTCTAGTTCCCTGTTGAATGTCTTTGTATTTGACTACACCGGATGCCCCATGACCAGAACTTCAGCTTGATCCTTTGAGCAATTCTATAGGAATGGTTCATTTTTCACATTATGTTTGTCATGTTGCTCATCATGATCATACTCATCATGTTGGTTCACTATGGTTAGATCCTCACTCAAATCTGCCTAATCTCCTCCATCTGTAGAGACAATATGTTCATCTCTTTCAACTATTGAACGTAGATGCATTGGTGGAATTTTATCTATACTTGATTGTTCATACTCTTTATGTATATTCCCTTGGGGATCTATGAACTCAATTTTATAGGAGTCTACCTCATCAATGCCATTAGGTAGAATTTCCTCATGCAATTCCTAATTCTTGTCATCCTGCAAGCCTCCCTGAATAATTTCACGATGTTGCTCACCATCATGAAGATAAATAGACCCAGATACAAAAGACTCCCCATGATTTGAAGTAATATCCTCTTTTTTTGTCTTTGTTTCCTTCTTCTTATCACTTGGACAGGAATGGTTAAGGGCCCAAGGTCCCTTGCAGATAAAGCATAAGCCTTTCCTCCTTAGTTAATTCTTGTTGTATCCACAAATATTTGTTAGTTCCTTCTTGGTTAACTTCTTTCTAAGTAGTTTTATGCTCTGTTTAATCAACCCCTCAGATATTTCATAAGCAGCAGGTGATAAAATTATCTCTTTCCTCCAAATGGGCAACAATTTGGATCTCAATTGTTCAAAGATGGCCCTGAATTCTCCTAAGATTGGAGACATGATCTTTTGCATGTCTGTTTTGATGAAGTTTGGAAGAGACGTTGTGATTCCAGTGGAGAATTATTGGAGAATATGAAAGAATAAGTCATCACACTCTAGATCCAGCATAAGTATACCAAATATGAATTTCACCATGCGTTCCAAAATTGTGCGCTTCTAAAAAATATTAATAAGGTTGGTGTTGTACAACCCTTGGAGTGCTTTTACCATTACCCTAAAAGTCCTCCTCATAATGTGATCATTGTAGGAAAATAGTGGTGCTATTAAATCTATGATTTTACTGAGACAAGAGGTGACCGTGACTCTAACCTTTTTACAATAATGCTCCAAGAACCTAGGTTGTATCAAAGAAAGCATGGATGGATTCAAGGCCCAACTGGACCCTTCCCATTCTGATTGCTCTATCAATTTCAAATCCATATTTAATGTGTCTAGCTGTAGCAGAACATATTTTGACTTTGTACCCTACAATTTGGATCCAAGATCAAAGAGACACTTAATTTTTACATCCTCCTTCTAGATATCTTTTGACTATAGAAAGATAACATGGACCTTTCGAGAGAAGGGTCTATTGTTTTTCTCTTGCTTATGATTTGGATGTTGTTGCCATCTTTGATCCACAGAAGTATTGTAGCCGATAGAATCGAATAATATATCATTATGTTGATTCTCTTGGTATTTCCAAGAAAAAAATCATGAAATTATGACTTGGTATCAATGGATCTCAATACTTAGCTAAAGAGAAACCTGGGAATGATCCCTATCTAGCAATTAACTTTACATCCTTTCAATAATGACCATATTTGCAAGAAATATATGAATCTTCCATACACATGAATAAATATCATGGTACATTTATTCATAAGAGGCTATATACAAGCTATAATGTTGGATTAGCTTCTTCCAACGCAGCCCATCAATGTTGCAACAATGTAATTGTGGTTCTACTATTATTAAATATGCTTCCATGATAATACTCTTTATGACACCCCAGATAATTTCTACTCCTCCTCAAAGTGAGAGGATGGCACCCTAGGCCCCAATTTATTTTGTACAATGACAATGGGCCTCCAACTCCATGTTCCTATATGATCAACTCTGCGTGGGATATACGGTCCTTGGACAACCTAGTTATGCCAATAAGTGGTTTTCTTACCTGGCAATGTGATTGATCTCTCTTCGATCCAGTAAACACACAATTGGCTCTACTCCACCTACTAAACGTCAAAATTCTTGACCTCTACCTACAATGTATGGTACAACCAAGCCCTTCCACATGGAAATAAGTGACTTCAAGATGGGCTCTCGAAATTCCTACAAGTTCTCACAATTAGTGTCCTCTTGGCTTATGATCAGATTCGAACAGCCACTCAGCCCAGAGGACCTACAATAACACTCACACTTATTTCGCAAATCATTGGATGGCCCCTCTACTATCTGTGCGTTATTTGATTGCCTGGCATAATTTTCGATGGTATAGGCTTCTGTTGGGAATCTCCGATCTTGAACGAGACATGTGAGACACCTAAGATCTAATACTTCTCCACAAAACACTATGGCCTCATGGCCCTTTAATGTAATCTGGTGCATTAGCTTTCACAAACCAAAGCAATCAACTTGTCCCTCCAAATAAATTTGAAACCGGTACTCTCAACCCAAAAATGATCAATGTGGAAAACCCTATAGATATATATATATATATTAAGGACGGGAAACCATCGAGGGAGAAACTCGCCTACGCCGAATGGTCCTTTATTAGTCAATGATGATTTGAATGCAGGGTATGTGTGGTGGATGGCGTGCAACCCAACCATCGCTTATTTCATCCTGTGGTCAGATAATCACTATGAGAGCAGTGTGGCCAACGCTCAGATCTCAGGGTGTCCTGCTCCTTTTTGTGCACTGATGGCCCTCATATTTGAGTCAACAATGTGTTCCAATGGTTTCTAAGTTGTTGCTCAGGTTGTCTGCAGCGATATAGGATCGGCTCCGACTCCTTACTCCTCGCCTTGTCAATGGGTGTCGCTCAGGTTCCTCAACAAGTCCACCACCTGTAACCTTTCCAACATGAATGCTCCCTCTCAAACATTGGTGTGATGCTTCTTGTCTTCTGTAGTATGTTAATGAAATAATATCCCGATAAATCTGAGGGCTAAACTTTCTTGAAGATTTAAATTTCGGCCTCTTAACCCTGAATGGATAGATATGACCCAAAAAACCTCGATCCAATAATTTGGCAAAGGTAATGTTTTCCCTATTGTACTCTTTTTACAACAAAAAATTTCTCTTTTAATCCAGTGAAAAATAAGACCAACTAGGGTGATACCAAATACCACCAAAGATGGAGATGTCGACTAGAGTGAGAATAAATCCCACTGATGTTTCCTGCATGAAACCCTCACGTTGGTAAGATGCACAGGTCTAATACCACTGTAAGATCCCAAGCCTTAATAATTTAGTCAGATCTAGCACATTCTAACATTCTCAATAAAAATTCATTCAGTAAGAACCATGAACATAAAAGGGATCTGGAAATGCAACCTTTTATTTATATTATTAACTGAAAACAAAGATACATGCCCACACCAAAAATATCTTATCCTTTGCAGTGGCATGCTCGGCTGCTCATTAAACATAAAACCAATACTGAAGCACAATCAAGGACCCTCGATGGATCCACCAAACAAATTCACCATGGGGTTTTCATCCCGGGATCAATGGTAGAACTGGTTAGGCCAAGTTCTCAACCCAAACCCAATAAGATAGAAAATATGAGAATGATCCTAAATTCCTAGCTTCTATCCCCTTTTAGAGGCTCGATGGACCTTATTTTATTATTTTCCTTGAAAAACAACAACAATTACCATGGGATGATACCATGGGAAAATACCACGGTAATACCATGCACCGATTCCATCCACTTTGACCAGACGAAGAGAAGGAATATTACAATAAATGGAAGATGGACCTTGGAAATGAGAACCACCTGAATAGATTTTCCACTCAACCGTTTATATGTCTTTCAAGAGGCTTTAAGACCATGAGATCTATTATAACCATTGCTTTCAAAAACATCGAGAAGATGGGTCTTCTATGATTCCAAGGAGTTGTCGTCAGAGATTCTAAGAGCACGAGTCACCAAAGTACAAAGGACCCCAAATTCACGAGTCGCCAAAGTAGAAAGGACCCCAAATTTCTGAGGAGGAAAATGATGTGAATTAGCATGGACGTATTGTTCCATGTGGGTCTTCTTGCAAAAAAACCAAGTGAGAAATGGAACCATCCTTATTCCTTAAGAGAAGGATATCAAGAAAATGGAGGCAACCATTAACCTCCACTTCCATCGTGAATTTGATGGAAGAAGAAACCAAATTCAGGCGCCCAAGGAATATATCCAATTTCTCCCCAGACTAGATGACACAAGTATCATCCATGAACTTATTCCACTTCCTAGAGCGGAATCTAGCAGAGGCCATCTTACCTCTACCTATACTAATCTCTTATACTGAAGAACCCAAACTCCTATCCATACAATAAAAATTAAATATTTTAAAATAAATTAAGAGATTTAGGTCATTTATGATTAAAATTTATATTAAATCTGAATACATATTTAAAAATACAATTTCTTTTTCCAAAAAATTGCTCTATCCAAGAGTACAACAAATTGAAAAAGGCGGGTTACTTAGCCAACACAACACTTCAATTATATATATTTCACAAAGTTACTTGTATATGTAACCTTCTGTGTCACACAGAAGACATTCATGCATTATTTTTTCATATCACGGGAGAATCTGCCGGTGCAACAACCATACAGTACGCAATTAAGTGCCTTTGAGTCGTGGATTTGAGAAATCTCAAGAAAATTCTTGACAATGGAAGTTTTTGGAGCAGACAGGTAGAGTGTTGCAATGGAAGAGAAATGGAGCAGGGTGTTAAGTAAGGTTTTTAAGGGTGTGGTAGTGTTAACAGTCACTGCCACTCGTAATTTCGATATTAAGATCGTCGGTGTCTTTAAAGCTACCAGTTTCATCGTAGATAAGCAACGCGGGCTCATCCTCACGAACTGCCATGTCGTTCATCCCGAGCCTTCTATTACCGATGCTACGTTTCTCAATAACGAGGAGATTCTGGTTTATTCTCTGTATCGTGACCCTGTTCATGATTTTGGATTTTTCCGTTTCGATCCCGCATCACTTTGGTTTATGAAAATTGAGGAAATCCCTCTTGCACCACAAGTTGTAGCTATTGGATTGGAGATCCGAGTGGTGGGTAATGGAAATGGTGAAAAGCTTTCGGTTTCTGTAAGAACCTTAGCCCGAATGGATAGACGCGCTCTTGTTTACTCATTGAATAAGTACAATGAATTTAATACATTTGATATGCAGGCAGCTTTAGGGACAAAAGGAGGCTCAAGTGTATCACTAGTAATAAATTTCAAGGGACAAGTAGTTGGATTAAATGCAGGCGGTAGAAAGGAAATTTCTTCTGCATATTATCTTCCATTGGATCGAGTGGCAAGGGCTTTGCAAATTTTTCAGAAGTGCAAGGATAAGTCAGGCACTGGATGACATGGAGCCAATATTTCTCGAGGCACACTATATATGACTCTTATTCACAAATGATTCGATGAGGAACGTCGGTTAGGTCTTCAGGCATAGACTAAAGAATTATTGAGAAAGATTTTTCCTGCAGAGACAGGAATTCTAGTTACACATTCTATGGTGCTAGGAGGTCCTGCTAAGAATCATTTAGAGCCAGGGGATTTACTTGTTCGCATGAATGGTGAGATTGTCACTCATTTCTTGAAGTTGGAGACAATTCTGGATGAAAATGTTGAAAAGGCAATAGATTTAGATTTTGATAGGGGTGGTGCTCCTATAAAGGTCACTATGGAAGTCTAGGACTTACATTATATAACTCCAATCAATTTTTTGGAAATAAGTGATGGTGTAATCCATCCTTTATCCTATCATCAGACTAGGAATTTCTCCTTCAATTGTGGTCTAGTGTATGTTGCGGAACCAGGGTACATGTTGTCAAGCGCAGGTGTTCCTTCTCGTGTTATCATTAAAAAATTTGCAGGGAAGGAAAGTACAAGTGTTGAAGAATTTATATCCATTTTGTCAGAGTTACATAAAGGATCACGGGTTCCTCTAGAATTTGTGACACATCGTAATCGCCATCGAGCCATATTTTTCCTTGTCACTATTGACATGCATGATTGGTTTGGAGAACCTGAAGTCTACACTCAAAATGATGATGATGATGTGATCTTTACAGGTAATGATGCTTACCTCATTGAGAATTTTAAAACAGTCATGAAGGATGAATTTGAGATGACTGATATGGGATTGCTGAGATACTTCTTAGGAATAGAAGTAGAGAAGAATGAAAATAAGATTTTTATTTCTCAAGCAAAGTATGTTAAACAAGTTTTGGAAAGATTTAACATGCAGGATTGCAAGGCAGAAATTACTCCTACAGTGATGGGATTGAAGTTAAGCAAGGAAAGAACAACAAGGATTTTGATCCAAGTTTTTATAAGAGAATAGTTGGCAGCGTTATATATTTTACTGCAACTAGGCTTGATATTATGCATGCTGTGAATTTAATTTATAGATTTATGGAAAGGACAAAAGAGGCACATTGGCAAGCAACAAAAAGAATTCTGAGGTATGTGAAAGGAACAAGAAGGTATGGTATTTTATACACCACTTAAGAAAATTTTGAATTAATCAGATATACTGATAGTGATTGGGCTGGAACTATAGATGATAGGAAAAACACCTCTTTTTATGTTTTTCATATGGGATCAGGAGCCATTTCATGGACTTCTAAGAAACAGCCAATTGTGGCTTTATCAACAGTAGAGGCAAAGTATGTGGCAGCTACAGCAGCACCATGTCAATCAGTTTGGATGAGAAGAATGTTGAGGAATTTGTGTCATGAACAAGTAAAAGGCACAACAATTTATTGTGATAATAGCTTAACAATGCCATTGACAAAGAATTCATTGTTTCACAAAAGAATGAAACACATTGATGCCAAGTGTCACTACATCACAGAGCTAGTGAACAATGGGGAAATTGTTTTGCAACATTGTAGAACAGAGGAGCAGTTTGTAGATATTTTAACAAAACCATTGGAGAATAAAATTTTTAATTACTTGAGGAAGTGTTTGGGTATGGAAGAGAATCCAACAATTGAAATTAAGGGGGAGTGTTGGAAATATTAATTCCAATTGCAAATATGCAATGAAGAATTATTTTTTTTATGGGAGAAAGATGCTAGAAAAGCAGCAGTCTTATTTTGGTTTTTATTGCATGCCATCTCGCATTGAAGCGTCGAGTTCAAACCATGCCATCCTTGTTTTAAACCTACACCCCCACCACCATTACTACAATCCATCAACCATATCCTTTTTCATGCCATTTCAATTGATATTAAATGGGCCACATCAGTCCCGTGGAGCCCATTGTCCATGTCCTTAAACCCTAGACCAATTACAATCCATTCACATAATTCCAAACTCTAGTCACCCAACTCGAACTTGGACCCGATAAGGAATTAAAGCTCAATTAATTTTTATCGCACGTCCAAAGGCTGACGTCACACCAGACCAAATTGGGATGCGATAATTTTATGAAAAGGAGTTTAATTTTTGTTTGAAGTCCATCGGGTCCACCATCAACCAATAGCACATTGTCACACCTGTTAAATTCCACCCACATCAATAGGTGCAATTATGATTGATCTTAGATCAACGGTAATCCGCGGGCGCAAACAAGTCCACAGTTTAACCGGAGGGGTGCCTCCATAGTTGACCCGACCATCGTGATTTGACCAGAGATCAAAGGTTATTATTCACTACGGGAGTACAAGCCCGATGGTCAGTCTAGACCATGAAGTCCCTCCACAGTGGCGCATCGTGAGAAGCTGAAATGGCCCGCGAGCTGCTTAATGGATGCATGGGTCAGCCTGACGACCCAAGTACAAGTTGAACAACCACATTGAATTAGATTAGGTTTTCCACTTTCATATATATGTAATGTAATTTTTGTTCTTACATAAGATGAAGGTAGACTGTGTGTGTGTATATAAGATAGAGAGAAAATTTGCAATGCTGTGTGTGAAGAAACTTGATTTTTTTTTTTGTAATCTAAAACATTGTATTTCTGAAGGCTCACATTTTGTATTAGATTTTCAAAGAATAATGAAATAGTGTTTCATGCATCTCTATCCAGCAATTCATTTTTAATTGAATCTCTGTGTTAAGAAGAGGAATTTCATTTCCTTTGTGTGTTTGGAATTATTCAGAAACTTTGACACAGATCTAAAGTAGTCATAAGGAAAATGTGCCAAATGTACTTGTTGAAACTTGACAATATCCATGCATATTAGCATGTCCTCTAATCCAACTTTACATTGGAATTATTTTAGCACAATTTCAAATAATAAAAAAATAAGTGCACTATATCAAATATGAGAAATTCCTATATTTAGCTAAGTTTAACTTCTTTTTATGCCTCGTGCATTTTTCTGAACATGCCTACATATTAGACACCTATAGAAGCTTTGACTCAAATGTAAGGAGAAAATGTGTTGTTATCTCTTTCTCTGCACATGTCAAAATAGATTTTTCATTTTCTTAGTAAGCAATATGGGTACGGAATAAAATAGAATAGGAATGTTCAAGGCGGTGATCTGCAATAAAATACATAGGTCACTTATTTTCTGTTGATAGATACCTAAAATCAATGCATTGCACAAAATTTTCATTGCAAAATTTACAGAAATATCAACTCAGTTGAGATTCCATGCATCGAATTTATGTTATTAAATGTCACCATCTTACCACAAGATTCTTGGATATTAAAAATAATTTTCTAAATAACATGAACATCTATGAATGCTATGAAGACATAAAATTAGAACTGTGGAGGGGGGAATAATATTGAATATGTCTACTTGAATTTTATTGACCTAAGTTGCAACGAATTAATATGAACTTGAAATTCATCTAAATTTTCTCAAGTGACTCTTCAAAAAATTAATATACTTCTCATTAAGGAATATGAAGAACACACATTTCATATGTTAAAATCAATAATAGCATATGTGTGTCTCATCTGGAGTACTACAGCTCATACTATTTTCCGTGGTATTTTCTCTTGAAGATTCAGAAGAAATGTCCTCTGATGGTGGAAGGAGAATAAGGTTTGTACATTGTATTGGAATAATGCTCCTACTAAGTTTCTCCCACCATGATGCTTAGAGATACCACCACCTAATCATTAATCGATTATGATAAAATGAAAATAATCCATGCAAGAAGACCCAACATCTATAGTTAACATGACCAAACATCTATATTTAACGTCACAGCAAAATAAAACAATATTGTATCTCAGTTTTCTTCCTAACTAACTATTATGATAATTTTAATTTGAGGGACACACGTCCAACTGAAATTCTATCTTGGAGGCTATGTAATTTTGTGACTTGGAGTTAGCACTGACCAATTAGAGAGCTCCTGAAAGTTGAAATTACTCTCAGCAGGGGAAATATGCATGCTTCAGACACAAAGCATGAGTTTTCTCATTCAAAATAACAAATAGAAAAGGCCAAAAAACTTAATTTAAGGGATGAAATTTATTTTATTTGTATTCCTTGGGCATTGATCATGATATGTATGATTTCCATTATATCTTGCATTTCTATAAACCAGTGTTACACAGGACATGCCTTTTTCAGTTAAGGGTGATAACTCCCACACTTCTTAACTCACTATTATGATAATTTTAATTTGAGAGACATACATCCAGCTAAAATTCTATCTTGGAGGTTATGTAAGGTTGTGACTTGGTGTTAGTACTAACAAATTAGAGAACTCCTGAAATTTTAAATTACTCTCAGCAGGGGAAATATGCATGCTTCAGACACAAAGCATGAGTTTTCTCATTCAAAATAACAAATAGAAAAGTCCAACAAACTTGATTTAAGGGATGATATTTATTTTTATTTGTATTCCTTGGGAATTGATCATGATATGCATGATTTCCATTATATCTTGCATTTCTATAAACCAGTGTTACACAGGACATGCCTTTTTCAGTTGAGGGTGATAACTCCCATACTTCCCACATTTCGGGGATAGGAATGTTGAGAAATATAGGGCAAATATATTAGATGATTTCTCTTATAATGATAAATTCTTCCGAGGAACTTGTATTTTTCATAATTAGGTTCTTCTTGTATTGATTATTGTTTGTGACTTGTCATTAATTTACATGTATTTGCTTTTCATATATTTTAGGATGTCAAACAAGGTCCACTATGTTTGGACCTCAATGATTTCCATGACATTTCCTAAAATCTGGGAGGTCTCTCCACATATCTTCCAGAGTAGTTTCCCCATTCTCATACCCTCTCCCGAACCTATAAATTTGGTGGAAATTGTGATAAAATAGCGTATTCTAGCTAAAATTTTGTACACATTAGAAGAAAAATCAAATGAAAAAAAGAAAGGCTTCTATAGTTTTGGTCTCAAACATCCACTCTATTCATTTGAATTCAATGCAGACCTTTTCTATATAATATAACCAATTGTCCAGATCCATGAAAAACGATTCCAGAATTGTGAAGTTACAAAACATGAAGAACATAAGTTCAATATTTAGATTCGGAATATTGAAGAATACAACACATAATAGCCTATTGTTTTTCCATTATAAATATTTTCTTCTATAGGTTTTGACTAATGTAGGAAATATGGAATCTCATTGAACCCTAAGAAATCTATTTTTGTGGTTGACCAAGGAACACTTTTAGGACACAATAAATCCAAAGATAGGATTTGTATAGATCTCAAAAGAATTGAATTTATCAAAGTTAAACCTAAAAATATAAGAAGGCTTTGAGATCCTTCTTAGGCAGGATCAATTTCATAAGAATATTTGTCTAAAATCTTGCATAAATTGTTAAAAACATGAATTCATTACTAAGAAAGGATGTTTCTTTTGTATGAGACAAAAGAAGTAGGATATATTTTGAAGAAATCAAGGACAATCACGACCACTCCAGTCTTGGTTGGCCTAGGCCCTAGATTGTTCCAAATATTTCATTATTTACTCCTTTTCTTCTAAAGATATAATAACTAGAATCTTAGTATAAAAATATTATGATGGAAATGGAAACCCATTGCATTCATGAGAAAGGCCCTTCAAGATGCTGAATTGACATATAAAATGACTAAAAAGAAAGCCGATTCCCATGTCAAATCCCTAAAGCATTTTAGACTTATATCCCCTATAATAAATCATTGCTTATGTTCCTTATCCCACAATAAATGATGTTCTAACCTAGCAGGATTTTAGAATCAAGAGGGAAGTAAATATCTAAAATTCAAGAGTATGATTTGGATAATAAACCAAAGAAAAGGGCTTGAGGGCAAGAATTAGTAGAGATGTTTATTGAGAGAAATGAGAGAACATTTGAATTAGGAGAAAAAATCAAGTATGGGCTATCCTAAATGAATCAGAAACTAATGATTGGTATGTTGTACCTTTTTGGCCTTGATTTCTAGTGCTGCTACCTAGATTTAGACTCCATAGCCCAATGGTCACATAGATTTTTCTCTAGTTTACCTCTAAGTGATTTTTTCCCACCAAAACCTTTAAAAACAAAAACAATTGTTCTATCATAACTAGCCTAAAAACATAAATAAAAAAACAAAGATAAATCTTAAAGGGAGAGCCTTCTCTGAATTCTAGGAAGGCTAGATCCTAGAATTTGAAGTAAGTTTGTGGTTACCTCTAGCATCCTTAGACTAAAAACTCAAATCCCACAACTTAAGAAATTACTAGAGTGATAACATACTGGCGACCATACTGAGGAAAACTAACATTTTCTTCATATATATTTTACAAGTTCAGATCTGATCTATGATGGTAGATAGTGATCAGACATATAAAGGTTAAAATCATCCACTTGGCGACTCCATTGTCCAAGATCCAGAACTTCAAAGTTCAGAAGAAACACCAGAACCAAATAATCCATATTCCAAATCATTAATGATGATACAAGATGATGGAGTTTGTGGAAAACCTTTCATCTCATGAGATTTTCCATGAATTCAAGGATGTGTTATTATAATTTCAGCTTGATGAGGATTTTCTAAGAGCTTTCTTTCTTCTTTTGAAATTAAGAAAATGTTCTCCTAAACTTAAAATATTTTTTCTTGAGTTAGCTTTTGAAAAATATGAAAATGACATTAAACTTTTGCATTCTCAAATTCAATCCTATAATTTCCAAGATCCTAAAGAATTCTTGGAAAATATTCCTTGTCCTAAGAAAGAGGAAATTGTACTACCTTTTGACTTGCAGATTGAGGATGATTATTCTTTCAAGCACAAGATTGAAGAAATAGTTTGAGGATTTAATATTAAGAATACAAATAATCAATTGGTCATTGAAAGTCTTGAAGCATAAATTATACATTATGCTTTTGATGACCCTATAGCAAATTATATGGAAACTATTTTTAGCTCAAGTCTTCAAACATTTTTTCTCTATGAGAATAAAATATATCATCAATTTCCTTTTCACATCATATCATTGATTATGAAGAAACATGATCAAGTTATACTTCAAATTTTGATGGCAAGCAGTCAAGTTATCCATTCATTTCTATAGCTCCTTGACTGGCTTCATTGGCATTTTTGTATTACCTGATTCAACAAAATTAATAGTAGATTAGAGTAGGTAGATGAATGAAAATAAGCTCAAAACTCTGATCATTTTTTCAGTATTTAGTTTAAAGCTAGTTTTTAAATAATTCATTAATATTTAAAGCCAATGAGAAGGTCCTAAAGATATTTAAGATCTATCAGTTTGGTTTGAGAATTGTTGTATGTTCTTTTAGTTTTAGATCAGATTTCAGTTTGTAGAAAAAGGACTAAATTCAGTTCAAGATTTTCAGTCACAGATATTTTATAACAAAGAAAATGCATGTTGGGAATTGGCTTAAAGGATCAGGCTACCAGTCGACAGTGTTCTTGACATCTCACAAGGAGATGCCATCCCCATGTGAAGCTGCTGCTAGGGTCCTATAAATATATGATTCATAATTTCGAATTGAATTTTGATAGCCCTGTAAATATGTACATACCTTGATTTCTGCAAGTTGTTTTTCCATACATTGAAAAAAATAAAAATAATAAAATAATAAAAAATCAAAAAGAGGGTAAAAAGTCCTTAAAGAAACATCAAAGGATTTAAAAAAATATAAACCCTGAAAGAAAAAGATGAAAATAAGACATGAAAGTGAGCAAGTTCAAATGCCACTAATTTTTACTTTTTATCTTAAATAAATGATTATGGCAGAGTGTCAATAAATGCCATAATGCATGATGAGTTAAACTGTTTAATCTTGAGTTGTAATGTTTTCAATTTCCATTGTTTAGAGAGTGAATAAATATTTGTCAGACAGTTTAATCCTAACAAATCATTAGTTAGGTAAAAAATAATGAGGAGCTCAATAGTTTAATCTAAGCCCCCGGATGAAATAAGGCAGAATTAGATATTTTATGCTTTCAAAAGAATAAATGTTTCAAGGTTGCAAGCTTAAATGCACTTTCCAACAGGAAGAAAAAATGTTAGAGTAATGTTTGGTAGGTAGAAAGAAGTGGGAAAAAGCATTTAATATTCATCATCAGGAAAAAAATCACCAATTTACAATCCCCTGTAGGTATTTAGTGCTTTACACTATCAGTCAAATAGGCTCAGATCATTTCTCTGACTTCTGTTGGGACTGGACCCAAGGCTCGATGACTGGTTAGTTGAAAATGTAAATTCTTATGTTAAATACCCGTTTATCATTACTTATCTCTTATTAATACATTTTAACTCATTTTCATAAGTAAAGACTCATTCTTATTTAATGAAACATAAAAACCCATCTGATTAACTTCCTTCACTCAGAAACATACAAAAACCCTAAAAAATGCTTTATCCTATGTAAATTGGTGAAATGATGAAAATACAAGCTTTGCTTTACTTATTCACTTTACTTAGTCATATTGTCTATTTTGTGTGCATTCCATTCTCTCTTTCATATTAACTTTTAACCTATGTTATTAAATCCTTAACTATAACCTTATCCTATTTATATAGATCCCTATATCTAAATATTCCCAAAAACCCCACTATTATAAATATTTTTTACCAAAGATATTATCCACATGTTAAAATAAAACCCAAATAAAAGAACCTTTGGTCTAAAACTAAATTTAATTAAATATCCCACCCCCTATGGTTATTAGACCCTTCAATGGTTTAAAACTATATAATAAAATAACTGCACCCATGCAAAGTCTGCCCTTTACAATGTTTTTCATCCCTCCCTGCATATTACGGAACCAAAGTTTTATTGAAATTTAACTAAGGTTTGTTTCAATTAAATATTAATCCCACACCTATCCTTATTTTCCATACTATACAAAGCCTCACGCTTTATGTTGTTTAAACCTACGATATATTTTATAAAGGTTTTTACCTGCCTGCCCATATACATAAACTCCTTTTATGTATATAACACCTTTAATTCAATGTATATTTTATAAAAGGTTTTTTCTTTTTTAACTGCTCGCACATGCATATCAAAGCCCGGTCCCAACTTTCATTAATCCACAGTTTCCCTTTTAATCCCAACCCTTCGCATCCAACCCATAAATCCGACAGCCTATATGCAATATCTCATAGAAAAATTAATCGACCACCAACCACCAAAATGGACGCAAAATGGGTAGTATTTCCTATTCCTCTCTCCTTAACGTGTCAATCATCCATTGGATTGTACGCGTTTGGAATAAAAAAACTTATTGCCCAATTCATGTGCGATAACCACTGCCATTTTTTGCATTTTGAAACCAAACTGCTTTTTGCTACTATTTGACCTGCATTGAATGTCAGTTAATGCATAGGGTTAAAACCTTTGTAAAGTTGTTTTATCATTTAAATCTGCACTGCCTCCTACTATCAGAAATCCCTGCAAAAAGCCTTTTAAAGCCCTGATTGTCGATTTTTCGTCTGAAGCCTCTGAATTTGACCAAAATCTATCGTTGAAGACTGGTTAAGGAGTTGTTCACTACTCTAGAAAGCTGTTCAATCCAACATTTCAACCAAGAACCTACAAAACCATTTTTCAGTCCAATACCTACATTTAAAGGTATTTTCTGTGGAAATTCAAACCTGTAAATTGAGTTAAAACTATCTCTTAAAAAATCCTATCCCTTTTTACAAAATTGAGCGAAGTAAAAGTGCCCAAAAACACAAAAAATAGGCTAAACCCTAGCAAAATTTTCCCAGGAAACCCTGTTTATCCTCTGCGTACCTTTTTCAAGCAAAATTTCTCAAAATTTCACAGATTTAAGATCAATTTCAAAGATCTGAAAGGCTAAAACCTCTGAATATACCTTGAAACCTTATTTCTCAGTCAAACAAACTCATAAAACCCTTTTTTCTGTTTTATTTGAGTTTTCATATCCTCATAATTTATTTGATAAAATTAATTGAGCAGAAAACTCAAAAGAGATTATCCTTAGCCAAATTTGCTAAATTATCCCTTTGTTAAAGTTAATTACTCCTGCAAATAGTCTAATCTTACAGAAGTAGCCCAAAAATGCCTAAAAAAAAGAGTTAAACCTCCACGGACGGATCTCATTCCACAGGTCCTTCAAAAGCCTTCAATCACCTCCTTGCAGACCTCTCTTTCATTAACAAATTGTTAGATTTTTGTAGGTTATTATCAGAATATGAAATAGGGCCAACAGTTTCAATAATAGTTGACAAAATTGTTTGCTCCAAATTCTTAGGTTTTAATTCAAAAGCGTCATTCAAGAACAGTCTGTATACAAATAAAGAATAAAATCAAGTCAGAGAGAGATCAGAATGATGAAATGTGCACAATGAATGGTAAAATTGAAATCAGAATTCATAGTGACAATGAAACAGAATAGTCAAAGAGCATCAGAGTTAAAGTGTATCTGGTAAAAGTCAAAGTGAAAGTTAAAACAAAGTTACAGAACAGTTAAGGTGAAACACTAAATGTAAAAACAGAGGCAGTAATGGTTAACAGAGATGAAAATAATTTCAACAACAACAATGAAGTTTATCCAAAGTGAAAGTAAAAACAGTTAAAAGAAATTTCATGTTTAAGTCATTATTTTTGTAGAAATTTCATGTTTAAGTCATTATTTTGCAGAAAATATTGTGACCAATCCAAGATTAATTTTGAATTAGTGAAGGAGTTTTATGTTCTTAATATGTCCAACTACAAAAACCTCTCTCACTTTTCTAACAGCCATTATGGGTTGGGAAATATTAAACAATATTGGAAAGAACGTTTTGCAGAAATTTCCTATTAATTCATCATTTTGTAGAGAATATTGTGGCCAATCAGAAATACACCTTACAAAAAAGAAGGAGGTTTTTGTTCTTAAGAGATCCATCCACAAAAACCTATCTCAGTTTGTGCATAGGTATTACATAATGAAAGATACATGTGCATCTTTATAACCTATGTTTTAGACTCTGTAAAACTCTATTTTACACATCGTTTTGCAGAGCCTATGGTGAATAGCGGGAGAAGAAATTTAAGAAACTGAGAGAGTTTTATCTCAAAAACATATTTATATATAATAACCTCTTTCATGTTTTTCATATATATTTCATATTTAGAAATAAAATGGTATCAGGGGACCCCAATTTTGCAGAATTTCTGGAGCAGAATGCACTGTAAAGAAAGGAAACAGTTAGTGACTTGGGTGCCTCATCATCAACTAAGAGTTGAGACTAAATTAGAATTCTCCTCTTTTTCATCACCTATACATAAAAAATAGTGCTAAATAGATGCATTAGTTTTGAGTGTCCTTTACTTAAGTTATGTTTATGTAAAACAGTTGGAGATATTTGTAAAACAATCTTATTATTTTTTCAAGATATTCTAGTTTAGAATTTGTATAAATACTTCACTCTTTGAAATATTTTGTGTGGAATAAAATTGCTAGACTTTACTATAGAATTTTTTGTTGAACATTGGAGGCTATTATGTGTTGATTTCGAAGTAGCAGACTGGCCAAAGCTAAACTGGCATCATAATTCAGGATTCTTGTGATAAGCTGATGAGTGAACTACTTTATTCTTGTCATTGTTTTCTTTTCTAAGTTTCATGCAATTCATTATATGTTTGTTCTATCTAAATGTGTAACTAGGAATATTACTATAGGTTAGTCTAGTGCTCCATGTTTTCAACTAGTTACCATTTTAATGTTTTCTGTTGATTTCCGGTGTTAGGAATCCTTGATTGCTCCTACTCCCGTTTGACCGCTGCCTCCTCCTTCCATTTTATCGATCAAAGGATCCTTCATAGCCCTTTATCTCTTTGAATTTAAATGTAAGATGAAAAAATCTGAAATTCCACTTTCATGTGTTGCTTGACATGATGTTGTCGCAACTATTCAAGATAATTGTTCTTTTTATCTATATTGAATCTTATTAATAATGTTACAAAGCCTATTTTTTTTATATTATATGTTAATGATGATACAGATCCTATTTTTTTTATATTATAGAGGATCATGTGTAGAATCAAATATCATAGCTTAATTTAAGAGCATATTATGCTTCTCAGTAGAGGGATTTGGCATGCCTTTGAATCAATTACCTCATTGGAATTGCTACTACTAGAATTTCAATAATGTAGAACTAGGTAGATATTCATAATTATATGAAAGCTATCATAGTTCAAGGAATTGTAGAATTTTAAGTCATTGAGCATAATTGTTTTTTATTTTATTTTTGATATTCTCATTCTAATGTGAGAGTTTTGTTTTGATTTTTTCTACAGTTTCTTGTGACGAATCCAAATTTTCAATAATATTTGAATTACATTAAAATATTTTCCTATTCAAGTCACACCATGGGTTAATTATTTCATTGTCTCTAATGCTGAATATACCTTGGTAATATTTTATTTTTTAAAATTTGTAGAGGGTCTGTTGCATTAATATCATCATGATTACTCTATTATATGTTAAATAGAGGTGAACACTAATGAATTGAAGAATTACCAGATGCAAATCTATTACACACAACAGATGTCATCATTGTATATTATATTTGCACTTGTGAAGAAAGGGAGAGAAGTAAATGCTCTACACAGAAGTAAACATTGGAAATATGTAGGAAAATATAAAGAGTAATTTTTTTTATGAATATGTATGATTAAATGTCATTCTTTATTACAGAACTAAAAGTACATATTTAATTATTCTATGTAGAACAATGGAAATATTTTATGAGTCTTTGTTACATTTTATTTAAAATAATTAAAATAATTTTTATTGTTGTCAAGCAATAAATTTTTTTTACATGAATTAGGTTTTTATTTTCAAATGAAATATATTAATTTATTAAAAATTTTATTTATTAATATTAAATAATATTAAAATTAACATAAAATAAAAATATTAATCTTCAAAATTAATTTTTAGAAAAAAAAATGATATCTAATAAATATAATATTCAAAATGTGAAAAAATAAAATGAATAGGTTTGAAGTTAATGGGAGATAATCGAACAAATTGGGAAAGTATTCCCAAATTAAAAGTGAGGTAAGAAAATGTGTGAAAAGTATTAGTAGTTGAGTTATCGTTTGACGTTTCCAAAGCTTCCCAAAGCTTCTTCCCAAGTATTAGCTTAACAAATATTGTCATCCAAAGAGGACATCAACAATTTTGATGACTAGATAGAGTTGGATGGTTTGTTGACAATGCCCTTCAGGATGGTAACCATCCTTTCCCTTTTCAAGTTTAGTTCAATTCACTGTCAAAGGTTGGCATTAGTCAAATAACTAATGTGTCCTATAAGATTATAATATTTTTCTAAAGGTACTAGCCTTAAATGACACAATGGTGTGAGATACAAATTCTTTACCCTAAAGAGGGCCAAGGGCACTATTCTAACATACTCTTCCATTATAAGCTTATGGTAAAGGTGTTTGCCTTTAAGCACCCAAAAATGTGTGAAATATATTGTTTAGTCTAAGTGGGCCAAGGGCACTAGTCTAACATACTCTTCCATTTGAAAAGTGTTGGCATCAGTCACTTGACTTTTTAAAAATATTAGCATGAGTCACCTCACTAAATGTGTCCTAGCTCTTGAGTCATAATCTTATAAGGTATTTGAGCTAGCTGCTGAGTCATAGTGGCTAGCTCAATATTTGCCTAGGCAAATACCTTTATCTGATAGATACCTCATAATTTTTGGGTTTATAATTTATTTCATGTCATTTTAAAAAACCCCAAACAAATTGAACTCCTCTACTATGTACATGGCAAGGATCGTCATTATTCCAGGACATTTACATTAGTGTAATATTATTCTTAAATTTAACCACTTGCTACATTGTTTGGAAGATATATAGAAACTCAAATATTGCTTGTATTTCATTGTCCATATATTTCCCTTTATTGTTTCTTCCACATTCAACTCTTATCAGCATTCCTTCGGCATTCCTTCGCATCTTTTGGTGCAAATGTTATTTTCAAATGAACCAACATTTAAAATTGTTTTACATATGTTAGATCTAAGGCTTTTGTGATCCGTAATGTAGATAAAATGTCTTTCAGATTAAGCACATCATTAGGATTAGGTCGATGTTTCAAACCAACTAATGTGATTCATCCTCAGTACAAGGTGGAGAAACTAATAGATCTTGATGAATAAATAGAGGACATGCATCGTTGCCCAGAAATAGTCGGTACAAACTAGTTGTTAAAAACTAGCCGTTAGAAAGTTAGTTAAGAATTCAAATTAATTTTTTTTATTAAAAAGGGGGGCTAATTTTTCTTTATAAAAAGTGGATTAGTTAAGAATTCAAATTAATTAATAATTAATTAAATTTATTTAAAAATGGGTTAGTATTTTTTATTAAAAAGGTTAATAGATTTTTATTAATTAAATATAATAGGGAGAGTTAAACATTTTAATTTAATATATACAAATGAAAAAAAATAAAGTAAGTAAATAAATAAAATAAATCAATGAATTATATAATCAATTAATTAAAATAAAAATAAAGAAGTTAAATAATAAATTAATTAAATTAAATATTTTATGAGAAGAGGGGTTAAGAAATTTTCTATAAAAGGGTTAGTAAGAATTCAAATAAATAATAGATAAACTAAATTAAATTTTTTTATTAAAAATGGGTTGAAAAATTAAAAAAAAACTAAGAAATTTTTATATAAATTATTACTCAATTAAATATAGTAGGGAGGGTTAAATTTTTTTTATATAGATAAATAAATAAATACATAACAATAAAATGAGGATAAATAAATAAATAAAAACAAAAATAAGTAAATAAATAAATCAAATAAATTAATTAATTAATTAACTACCTAGTTAAATAAAATAAATAACTAATTGAATATATATATATATATATATATATAAAGAAAATTATCTAGCGAGAGTTGGGGTCTAGCTCTTACTTAATTTCAAACCATCATCATGGTTGAGATTCTTAGCATGTCGTTCAATTTCTATCGCCTCCCTTATTTTTCTATGGTGGAAATGATCTACTTTGGCAACGACTTTGGTGTCTTCAATGCAAACACGGTGACAAAATTTCTCCACATTCTCAGCAAGGGCTGAGGTACGAGGTCACTTATGTCTAATATCCGCAGCATGCTCCTAATTGTCTGCATGATGGATCGACCTGGTCGAATATAGGTAATTCCACAAGAACAAGGAATCATGTAAACACATTTCATGTCCTTAAGGTCGATAGGGTCCTTAATAGACCCACGAGAATTTTTAATAGTGCAAAGAGGTTTGAAAGAAGAAGAGACATTATTTCTTCTAGGACATGGGAAATTTTGTCTCGTGTTCCCTGGGTAAATGTAAGATCTCAAACCTTAATAATTTAGTCAGATCTAGCACATCCTAGTGTTCTCAATAAAATTACATTTAGTAAAAATCATGAACATAGATGGGATCTGGAAATGCAGCCTTTTATTTATATTATTAATTGAAAACAAACGTACATGCCCACACCAATGTTTGAGAGGGAGCATTCATGTTGGAAAGGCTGCGGGTGGTGGACTTGTTGAGGAACTCGAGCGACACCCATTGTTTAGGCAAGGAGTAAGGAGCCAGAGCCAATCCTGTATCGCCGCAAAGATCCCGAGCAACTACTTAGCAACCACTGGAACGAATTGTTGACTCAATTATGAGGGGCATCATCACAAAAAAGGGAGGAGGATGCCCTCAGATCTAAGTGTTGGTCGCATTGCTATCACAACGATTATCTAACCATAGGATGAACTAAGCCATGGCTGGGTTGCACGCAAACCACTACACCAAAAGCCCGGACTGTTAGTGAGGGTGGCATTACAAGGCATTAAGGGTGGGGTCTTAAGGCCGACCGGAGCATTTGAGGGCAGGCACCCTCGCGCAGTACCCCTCATTATAGAGACCCCAGACACGTGGCTGCGAGCCCTACCTGTACAAGGGACATTACAACCCACCACGCTTTGTGAGTCTCGATCTCAAGACCTAAACTTTGATACCCCTTTTGTGCACTGATGCCCCTCATAATAATTTAAGATCCAAAACCTTAATAATTTAGTCAGATCTAGCACATTCTAGTGTTCTCAATAAAAATTCATTCAGTAAAAACAATGAACATAGACAGGATCTGGAAATGCAACCTTTTATTTATATTATTAACTAAAAACAAATATACATGCCCACACCAAAAATATCTTATCGTTTTCAGTGGCATGCTCGGCTGCTCATTAAACAGAAAACCAATACTTAAGCACAATCATGGACCCTGGTTGGATCCACCAGACAAATTCACCATGGGGTTTTCATCTTGGGATCAATGCTAGAACTGGCTAGGCAAAGTTCTCAACCCAAACCTAATAAAATAGATAATACCAGAATGATCCTAAATGCCCAGCTTGTATCCCCTTTTATAGGCTTGATGGACCTTATTTTATTATTTTCCTCAAAAACCAACAATAATTACCATGGGCAGATACCATGGAAAAATACCACAATAATACCATGGACTGATTCCGTCCACTTTGACAGGATCAAGAGAAGGAATATTACAAATCCTCCCTCCCAAAGATTTCTTGTCCTCAAAAAAACCACCTCTATCCACAACAGAGGAATTTTTACATTGATACCAGGATCCCATACAACTTGATGTATTGTTCCAATCCTCCATGTTGAATGGTCTTGAATGGATCCTTCAATACCCGGATCCCCAAAAATCCTCTGACCAATACTTTCGTCAATAGATTTACCTAGATCCCAAACAATCCTTTGGCCAATCCTACCCCCAATGGATTCTCCTAGATCCCAATGCCACCTCAATCCTGGGAATTGTGGCTTATGGTACCATTTCAACTTTCCATCGTTGCCTGCACCAAATGGTCCCAACGATAATTTTCCCTTGCTATCGGTATCCTCCAAATAATCAACCCGTCAATAGAATACCATCTCATAATCTCTCGCCAATCCATACTTGGGAAAGAATGAATATCTTCAAATCTAATATGTTGAAGTTGTTCGATACTAGATTCATGCTGCTCTACTTGGTTACCCAACATGATGTACTTGGAGAGCTTTGCCCTGCTCTTCTCAATGTATAAAGGTGGGTTGTTGGTGTTGCAAGCCTTATCTATGTATTCATGTAGAGCGTCGCTATGCAACTCCCAATTGTACTCCTCAAGTGGCCTTGTGAGGGACTTCAGTTGTTCCTTAATACTAGACAGCTTGGTCAATGGTTTGACACATACCCCTACGAGTTCCTCAATTTTTTTGTTCTCCTCTAAGATAGTGCCTCGGATTTTCCAGAATCTTTGCTTCAATAACATAAGATCTTTCTTGAAATGCATGATCCTTTCTCAAAATTATTTCAATGGAAATTATAGTTCCCTGCTGAATGTCTCTGTATTTGACTGCACCAAATGCCCCATGACCACAGCTTTAGCTTGAGCCTTTGAACAACTCTCTAGGAATGGTTCATTTTTCACATTATGATTGTCATGTTGCTCCTCATGATCATACTCATCATGGTGGTTCACTATGGCTGGATCCTCACTCAAATCTCCCTGGTCTCCTCCATCTGTGGAGACAATATGCTCATCCCTTTCAACTGTTGAACGTAGATGCATTGGTGGAATTTTATCTATACTTGATTGTTCATATCCTTTATGGATGTTCCCTTAGGGATCTACGAACTCAATTGTATAGGATTCTACCTCATCAATGCCATTAGGTAGAATTTTCTCATGCACTTCCAAATGCTTGTCATCCTGCAAGTCTCCCTGAATAATGTCATGATGTTTCTCACCATCTTGAAGATCAATAAACCCAGCTACAAAAGACTCCCCATGATTTGAAGTAATATCCTCTTTCTCTGTTTTTGTTTCCTTATTTTTATCACCAGGACAGTAATGGTTAAGCGCCCAAGGTCCCTTGCAGATAAAGCTTAAGCCTTTCCTCCTTAGTTAATTCTTGTTGTCTCCAAAAATCTTTGTTAGTTCCTTCTTGGTTAGCTTCTTTCTAAGTATTTCGATGCTCTATTTAATCAACCGCTCAGCTATTTCATAAGCAACAGGTGATAAAATTCACTCTTTCCTCCAAATGGGCAACAATTTGGATCTCAATTGTTCACAGATGGCCCTGTCTTCTCCTAAGATCAGAGACATGATCTTTTGCATGTCTGTTTTGATGAATTTTGGATGAGATGTTGTGATTCCAATGCAGAAGTATTGGAGCATCTGAAGGAATAAGTCATCACACTCTAGATCTAGCATAAGTATACCAAATCTGAATTTCGCCATGCAGTCCAAAATTGTGCGCTTCTGAAAAAAATTAATAAGGGTGGTGTTGTCGAAACCTTGGACTGATTTTACCATTACCCTAAGGTCCTCCTCATGATGTCATCATTGTAGGGAAATAGCGGTGTTATTAAGGCTATGATTTTATTGAGACAAGAGGCGATTGTGAGTCTAACCTTTTCACAATAATGCTCCAAGAACCTAGGTTGTATCAAAGAAAGCATGGATGGCTTCAAGGCCCAACTTGACCCTTCCCATTCTGATTGCCCTATCAAGCTCAAAGCCATATTTAATGTGTCTAGTTGTAGGAGAACATATTTTGACTTTGTACCCTATAATTTGGATCCAAGATCAAAGAGACACTTACTTTTTTCATCTTCCTTCCGGATATCTTTTGACTGCTGAAGGATATAATGGACCATTCGAGAGAAGGGTCTATTGTTCTACTCTTGCTTCTGATTTCTATTTTGTTGCCATATTTGATCCACAGAAGTATTGTAGCCCATAGAATTGAATGATATATCATCATGTTGATTCTTTTGGTGTTTCCAAAAATAAAATGACGACATTATGACTTGGCATCAATGGATCTCAATACTTAGCTAAAGAGAAACCTGGGAATGTTCCTTGTCTAGCAATTAACTTTCCAAACTTTCAACAATGACCATATTTGCAAGAAAGATATGAATCTTCCATACACATGAATAAATATCATGGGTAAATTTATAATATTCCATACACATGAATAAATATCATGGTACATTTATTCATAAGAGGCTATATACAAGCTATAATGTTGGATTAGCTTCTTCCATGGTAGCCCGTCAACATTGCAATAACATAATTGTGGTTCTACTATTATTAAATAATAATTCCATGATAATACTCTTTATTACTCTCATATACTTTCTACTCATCCTCAAAGTGAGATGATGGCACCATAGGCCCCAATTTATTTTGTACAATGAGAAATGGGCCTCCAACTCCACATTCCAATATGATAAACTCTGTGTGGGATATACGGTCTTACGACAACGTACTTATGTCAATAAGCGATCGGCCTTACCTAGCAATGTGACTAATCTCTGCCGATCCAATAAACACACAATTGGCTCGACTCCACCTATCAAACGTCAAAATGCTTGACCTCTACTTGCAATGTATGGTACAACCAAGCCCTTCTGCATGGAAATAAGTGAACTCAAGATGGGCTCTCGACCTTCCTACAAGTTCTCACAATGTGTGTCCTCTTGGCTTATGATCAGATTCGAACAACCACTCGGCCCACAGGACCTACAATAACACTCAGACTTATTTGATAGATCATTGGATTGCCCCTCTCCTATCTGGATGTTATTTGATCACCTAGCATAATAGTGGATGGTATTGACTTCTGTTGGGAATCTCCAATCTCGGATGAGACCTGTGAGACACCTCATATCTGATACTTCTCTACAAAATAGTATGGCCTCGTGGCCCTTCAATGTAATCTGGTGCATTAGCTTTCATGAATCAAACCAATCAACTTGTCCCTGCAAATAAATTTGAAACCGGTGCGCTCAAACTAGAAATGATCAACGTGGAAAACCAAATATATATATATATATATAAAGAACGAGAAACCCTCGAGGGAGAAACTCGCCTACGCCCAATGGTCCTTTATCATTCAACGATGATTTGAATGTAGGGTATGTGTGGTGGATGGCATGCAACCCAACCATCACTTAGTTCATCTTACGGTCAGATAATCGTTGTGAGAGCGGTGCGGCTAACGCTCAGATCTGAGGGCATCCTACTCCCGTTTGCATGTCAATGCCCCTCATAATTGAGTCAACAATGTGTTCAAGTGGTTGCTAAGTTGTTTCTCAGGATCTTTGCGGCGATACAGGATCAGATCTGACTCCTTACTCCTCGCCTGGTCAATGGGTGTTGCTCGGGTTCCTCAACAAGTCCACTAGCCACAGCCTTCCCAACATGAATGCTCCCTCTCAAACATTGGTGTGATGCTTCTCGTCTTTTGTAGTATGTTAATGAAATAAGATCTCGATAAATCTGAGGGCTCAACTTTCTTAAAGATTTAAATTTCAGCCTCTTAACCCTGAATGGACAGATATGACCCAACAAACCTTGATCCAATAATTTGGCAAAGGTAATTTTTTCCCTGTTGTACTCTTTTTACAACACAAAATTTCTCTTTTAATCCACTGAAAAATATGACCAACTAGGGTGATACCGAATACCACTGAAGATGGAGATGTCCACTAGAGTGAGAATAAATCTCACTGAAGTTTCCTACATGAAAGCCTCGGGTTGGCAAGATGCATAGGTCTGATGCTACTGTAAGATCCCAAGCCTTAATAATTCCGTCAGATCTAGCACATTCTAGTGTTCTCAATAAAAATTTATTCAGTAAAAACCATGAACATAAATGGGATCTGGAAAGGCAACCTTTTATTTATATTATTAACTAAAAACAAAGATACATGCCCACACCAAAAATATCTTAGCTTTTGCAATGGCATGCTCGGCTGTTCATTATACAGAAAACCAATACTGAAGCACAATCGTGGACCTTGGATGGATCCACCATACAAATTCACCACGTGGTTTTTCTCCGGGGATTAACGCTAGAACTGGTCAGGCCAAGTTCTCAACCCAAACCCAATAAGATAGATAATACCAGAATGATCCTAAATGTCTAGTTTCTATCCCCTTTTATAGGCTTGATGGACCTTATTTTATTATTTTCCTCGAAAAAAAACAACAATTACCATGGGCTGATACCATGGGAAAATACCACAGTAATACCATGGACCGATTCCGTCCACTTTGATCGGATCAAGAGAAGGAATATTACAATAAATGGGAGATGGACCTTGGAAATAAGAACCACCCGAGTAGATTTTCCAATCAGCCCTTTATATGCCTTTCGAAAGGCTTTAAGACCATGAGATCTATTGTAACCATTGCTTTCAAAAACATCAAGAAGATGGGTCTTCTCTGATTCCAAGGAGCTGTTGTCAGAGATTCTTAGAGCACGAATCGCTAAAGTACAAAGGACCCCAAATTCATGAGTTGCCAAAGTACAAAGGACCACAAATTTCTAAGCAGGAAAATGATGGGAATCAGCATGGAGGTATTGTTCCATGCGAGTATTCTTGCGAAAACACCGAGTGAGAAATGGAACCATCCTCATTCCTTGAGAGAAGGATATCAAGAAAATGGAGGCAACCATCAACCTCCAATCCATCATGAATTTGATGGAATAAGAAACCAAATTCAGGTGCCCAAGAAATATATCCAATTTCTCCCGACAACGAGACTAGATGACACAAGTATCATCCATGAACCTATTCCATTTCTTAGAGCAGAATCTAGCAGAGGCCATCTTACCTCTACCTATAATAAGAACCCGAAACCCTATCCACGCAATAAAAATTGAATATTTTAAAATAAATTAAGAGATTTAAGTCATTTATGATTAAAATTTATATTAAATCTGAATACATATTTAAAAATACAATTACTTTTTATTTTTATTTTCAAAAAGTGCTCTATCCAAAAGTATCTCCCCTGAAACAACAAATTGAAAAAGGCGGGTTACTTAGCCGACACAACACTTCAATTATATATAATTCACAAAGTTAGTTGTATATGTAACCCTCTATGTGACACGGAAGACATTCATGCATTCTTTTTTCACATCACGGGACGGTGCAACAACCATACAGTACGCAATTAGGTGCCTTTGAGTCGTGGATTTGAGAAATCTAAAGAAAATTCTTGACAATGGAAGTTGTTGGAGCAGACAGGCAGAGTGTTGCAACGGAAGAGAAATGGAGCAGGGCGTTAAGCAAGGTTTTTAAGGGTGTGGTAGTGTTAACGGTCACTGCCACTCGTAATTTCGATACTGAGATCGTCGGTGTCTTTAAAGCTACCGGTTTCATCGTAGATAAGCAACGCGGGCTCATCCTCACGAACCGCCATGTCGTTCATCCCGGATCTGCTGTGGCCGATGCTACGTTTCTCAATAACGAGGAGATTCCGGTTTATCCTCTGTATCGTGACCCTGTTCATGATTTTGGATTTTTCCGTTTCGATCCCGCATCACTTCGGTTTATGGAAATTGAGGAAATCCCTCTTGCACCACAAGCTGCAGCTATTGGATTGGAAATCCGGGTGGTGGGTAATGACAGTGGTGAAAAGCTTTCGGTTTCTGCAGGAACCCTAGCTCGACTGGATAGACCCGCTCCTGTTTACTCGCCGACTAAGTACAATGACTTTAATACTTTTTATATGCAGGCAGCTTCAGGGACAAAAGGAGGTTCAAGTGGATCGCCAGTAATAAATTGCGAGGGACAAGCAGTTGGATTAAATGCTGACGGTACAAAGGAAAGTTCTTCTGCATACTATCTTCCATTGGATCGAGTGGTAAGGGCTTTGCAAATTTTTCGGAAGTGCAAGGATAATTCAGGCACTGGATGGCATGGAGTCCATATTCCTCGAGGCACACTCCAGATGACTCTTCTTCACAAAGGATTCGATGAGGTACGTCGATTAGGTCTTCAGGTAGAGACTGACGAATTAGAGAGAAAGACTTTTCCTGCAGAGACGGAAATTCTGGTTATACATTCTGTGGTGCCAGGAGGTCCTGCTGAGAATCATTTAGAGCCAGGGGATTTACTTGTCCGTGTGAATGATGAGATTGTCACTCATTTCTTGAAGTTGGAGACAATTCTGGATGATAATGTTGGAAAGGCAATAGATTTAGATTTTGAGAGAGGCGGTGTTCCTATAAAGGTTACTATGGAAGTCCAGGACTTACATTCTATAACTCCAATCAATTTTTGGAAATAAGTGATGGTGTAATTCATCCTTTATCCTATCAACAGGCTAGGAATTTCTCCTTCAATTGTGGTCTAGTGTATGTTGCGGAACCAGCGTACATGTTGTCAAGCGCAGGTGTTCCTTCTCGTGCTATCATTAAAAAATTTGCAGGGAAGGAAACTACAAGTGTTGAAGAATTTATATCCATTTTGTCAGAGTTACATAGAGGATCACGGGTTCCTCTAGAATTTGTGACACATTGTAATCGCCATCGAGCCACAGTTGTCCTTGTCACTATTGACATGCATGATTGGTTTGGAGAACCTGAAGTATACACTAGAAACGATGATACTGGATTGTGTAAAAGGACGCCGGCAATCTTGCCAATCCCATCTCCACCAGATGAACAAGTTAGCGGAACTCAAGTGGATTCAACAAAACTCATTAACTGTCCAGGATTGAGCAGTATTGGCAGCGGTGGTGGAGATATGCCACATTCAGGTTCTTTTGTTTCAGACTCTATCATTATTGACAGAGGCAGCGCAAAGATGAGAGGGCTGAATGATCAAAATGAGCCAGAAACAACACTGGAAATTAAAACCCCATCTGCATAGGAACTCATAAAACCAAGCCTTGTCATAGTTGATGTGAATATACCACCATTATCAGTGATTTATGGTTGGCAGAAAAATCCTGTTCCCCAGACAGGGGTGGTGGTACATCATTCTGAAACCCTAGGAATAGTTGCGATTGGCAGAAATACAGTGCCCACAACTATGGCAGATGTCATGTTATCGTTTGCTGCATACCAAGCAGAAATCCCTGGGCAGGTTGGTTTTCTCCACCCTGTACACAATTTTGCATTAGTGGCATATGATCCTGTTGCACTAGGTCCATCCGGGGCTGCAGCTGTACATGCAGCTGCTCTTCTTCCTGAACCTGCTTTGCTTAAAGGGGATGATGTACATATTGTTGGTTTGTCGAGTAAGAGCTTACAACTTGTATCATGCAAGTGCATTGTCACAAACCCTCAAGTTTCATTGACTATTTCTCCAACTAATATTCCCCGGTATAGAGCAATGAACATGGACATAATCGGCTTAGAGTCAAATTTAGGGAATTTATTTGCTGGTGTATTAGTCGATGATCAAGGAAGGATCCGGGCATTATGGTCCAGCTTCTACAGTCCCATCAAAAATAATATTGAGTTTGTGGCTGGGATTCCAATTTATGCTGTCGGTGAGATTTTAGAGAGGATTATTCAGGGATATGCAGGTTTACCTTTGCTGGTTAACGGAATGAAAATCTCTATGCCGCTCATCCGTTTTTTAGAGGTTGAACTTTGTACAACCTTACTTTCAAAGGCGCGCAACTTTGGGTTAAGTGACAAGTGGATTAGTGAGTTAGCAAACAAAGATCCTCTGAGACAGCTGGTGTTGCACGTCAAGTGTTGTTTTGCCAGATCAGGAGCAGCAGGTACGTTGCAGGCTGGTGACATGCTGCTGGCCATAGATGGGAAAGTAGTTACCAATTATAGGGATGTTGAGAATGCTTGCCAACTGGTTGATGAGAGCATGGGTGATTTAAGACTCACAATTTTCCAGCAGGCTAAGGAGTTTGAAGTTCCCCTGGGCACAGATGTAAGAAGTGGGCTTCAAACCACACACATCGTAATTTGGTGCGGCTATACTATACAAGAGACACACTCACGTGTCCGCTCGTTGGGATTTTGGCCTCCTCAAGGTGATGGTGTATACGTGTCGGGCTATACTTCGCGATGCTCCACTGATAGATATCAAGATGTTAATGTGGATTGGATTGTTCAAGTAAACCAGCCTAGATCCATCTTAACTCTGGATCTATCAAGGGCCGAGAGGGATCAAATCTCTCGAGGTGAAAACCTTTTTTTTGAGTGCAAAACTTGAAGAAAGGTTTTCACCTCGAGAGATTTGATCCCTCTCGGTGCTTGATAGATCTGGAGTTAAGATGAATCTAGGCTGGTTTCAGTCGTGTGCGACCAAGAAAAATCTATCGATAATATGAGGAACATATGCTTAATTTTATCAATAATATGTAAATACATCTAATATTAACATAACCATTTTAAATATGTCTGAGATTTATTGAGTCATTTTAATTTTAAACTTGATTAGTTACAAATAACTTTAATGATGAAATAAAATTTTGAACGCAAAGTGACAATGTAATAATATTGAATGAGTAGTCAATTACGAAGTCTTCATTGTGATCGATTTTAAACTATTTTCTTCTATTATTCTTATTTTCACCCATGTTAGTTTTTTCATATTTTCATATTGATTATTTGAAAAGGAAAGTTGGAATCGTAAACCATTTAAATATTTAGCTCAAGATGTTGTAGTAAACATGATACCTTGTCTCTCTTGCTCTCCAATATTAATAGGCTGAATTACTATAACACAAAAATCAATGTACATTGTCAATAATTTTTTGTGCTTACACTGAAATCATTGCACACACACTATTAATCCAATGACTTTAAAATTAATGTACCATCATACATCAAATTAGAAATCAACATATACAGTGAAATCAATGCAACTAATGCAAGAAATCAAATAATAATAGAAAACAACATCTACACTAAAATCAATGCATATAATGCAAGTAATGAAATATGATTAGAAATCAACATCTACACTCAAATAAATGAGTCTAGTGCAAGTAGGAAAATAGGATTTAAAGCCAACATCTACACTAAAATCAATGCATCTAGTGCATGCAATAAAATAGGATTAGAAATCACCATCTACAATGAAATAAATGCATTTAGTGCAAGGAATAAAAAAAGATTATAAATCATCCACATTTAAATCAATGCATTTAGTTAAATCATATACATTTAAATCAATGCGTTCAGTGCAAACTATCAAATATAATTATAAATCAACATCTACATTGAAATTAATGCATCTAGTGCAAGCAATCAAATAAGATTAGAAATCATCATCTACACTAAAATCAAGGCATTTAGTGAAAGCAATCAAATAGGATTAGAAATCACCATCTACATTGAAATCAAACCATTCAGTGCAAGCAATCAAATAGGATTAAAAATAATCTACATTGAAATCAATTCATCTAGTGAAAGAAATCAAATATAACCAAAAATCAAAATCTACATTAAAATTAATGCATCTAGTGAAATCAATCAAATAGGATTAGAAATCATCATCTACACTGAAATTAATGCATTTAGTGCAAGCCATCAAATAGGATTAGAAATCATCTACATTAAAATCAATCCATCTAGTGTAAGTAATCAAATATCATTAGAAATCAACATCTACACCAAAATCAATTCATCTAGTGCAAGAAATCAAATAGGATTAGAAATCACCATCTACACTAAAAGCAATGCATCTACTGCAAGAAACCTTCTTCCCTATCTCCCTCATAGATATCTATATATCCATCCATATCTCTTTCTTTTTCTCTTTATCTAACCCCACCATACACACACTCTTTCTCACTACATATATATCAATTTCCTTGTCCCTCCCTCCTTCTCTCCATCTATGTTTTTTTCTCTTCACCTTACATCTATATCTATATCTCACTCTATCTCTCTATATCAACTCCAAAACATAAACTCTCTTTCTCCAATCTATCTATGACTCCATCCTCCTCCTCCTCTCTCTCTCTCTCTCTCTCACTTCTATCTCTCTTCCTTCCTGCTACCCTTTCTCCCTCTCTCTCCATATTCTTTATCTCTCCCTCTCCACCTTTCACCCTCTATGTATTTATTCTTACCTCCCCCTCTCTCCCTCTCCATATTCATATCTCTTTCCCCACCTCTCTTCCTTTCTCTCCCCCCTCCTCCTCTCTCTCTATATTCACCTTCCAACTTTGTTACCATATGCATCTATCTTTCCTTCTCTCCCCCATTCTCTCCATATCTCCTTATTTTTCTTTTTATATCACCCCAAAACATACACACTCCCTCTTCATCTCTCCCTTGTCACTCCCCCTCTCTCTCCACTACTCACTCTCTATGTATTTATTCTTCCATCCCTCTCTCCTCATCCAGCTCCATCTCTCAATCCATCTCTCTCTCCCCCTACAAATCCATATTTCTATCCCTCCCTCTCTCCTCCCCTCTCTCCTCCTCTCTTTCAAGTCCCCTCTCCTTTCCTTCCTCTCTCTCCCTTTATCTCCTACCTCCCTTTCTCTTCCCCCATATCTCTCTCTCTCAATCTCTCAATCCCTTCCTCTCTCCCCCTCCAAATCCATATTTCTATCGCTCCCTCTCTCCTTTTCTCTTTCAAGTTCCCTCTCTTTTCCTTCCTCTCTCTCCCTTTATCTCCTAGCTCCCTTTATCTTCCCCCATCTCTCTCTCTCTCTCTCTCTCTCTCCTACAATCCTCTCTTCCCCCATCACTCTCTTCCTCTCTCTCATTATTCCTCTCTCACATCCTTCTATTTGAACCCCCAACTCTCTTTCTTTCTCTCTCTCTCTCTCTGTCCTCCAATCCTCTCTCTTCCCCCATCACTCTATCTCACTCTCCAACTATCTTACTATTTCTATCCCTTTATCCTTCTCTCCCCCCTTGTCTCCATCACTCCTATGTATCTTTATCCCACCCATAAGTATACACACTCTCTCTCCATTTCTCCCTTGTCACTCCCTGTCTATGTACTTCTTTTTCCTTTCCTTGCTCCACCTCCAGCTCCATCTCTCTATCCCTCCTTCTCTCCTCCTTTCTCTCTCTCCCTTTCTCTCCTACCTCCCTCTCCCTTCCCCCTTATTTCTCTCTCTCTCACTCTTTACTGTCCAATCCTCTCTCCTTCTCCCTCCCTCTCTCCTTATCTCTCTCCCGCCTCCATCTTTATCTCTCCCTCTCCCTCTCTTACCCTTCTCTAACTCTCTCACTCTTCTCTCTCTCTCTCTCTCTCTCTCTCTCCATTCCTCTTATCCCTTCTCCTTCAATTTATCTCCATATCTCCCTTGTCACTCCCCCTATTTCTCCATCTCTATCATATATCATGATATATTAATATATATTACAATATAATAAATTTAATATTGTATTAATCTAAACATATTAAATTTAATAATATTAATGTTAGGGTTAATAATGTTTTTTTTGGCATGATATTAATAATAATTTGGTCCATGGTATTTGACCCTTATACTTCATATATAATTAGATCTTGATTTCTAATCGTATTTGATATATTTTTATTTATTTACCTTACCTCTTTATACCTCTTTTATATTTACTTATCTACAATACCTATTTTATAAATATATTATTTGGCCCATGGTATTATTAATAATTTGTCCCATGGTATTTGGCCCATGGAATTAATAATAATTTGTCCCATAGCCTTCACCTAAATAAAACCTATTTTTGAGTTTTTGTAAATATAAAGTGGTTTATTGAGTAAATATAAAAATCCGTTTTATTTATTTACCATACCTCTAGTTTATTTATATTTTTATTTATTTACAATACCTCCTGAGTAATATAAAAAGATATTTTATTTATTTACCATACCTATGGTTTATTTATATTTTTACGTATTTACCATATATTATTTATTTACCATATCTCTTTTTTGAGTGTTAGTAAACTATTCATATTTTAAGTTTATATCATTTAAATTTAAACAAATTTTTAATTGTTCATTTATATGTTTATGTAATTTATTGTTCAAGCCAACATTTTTTTTGGCTTCTGACATACTTACACATCGGGGTCATACTGGGCTGTAGAATGCACCTCTCAGAGTAATGACAAACCGAAACCTGATTTGCAGACCTTCGTAAATGTAATAAAAGAGTTGGAACACGGCGACTTTGTTCATGTTAAGATGGTGAATTTAGATGGAAAATGCCATGTCTTTTCCTTGAAGCAAGACTTAGACTTACATTAATGGTCGACGTGGGAACTTA
This sequence comes from Pinus albicaulis, assembly GCA_034641835.2. Lineage (NCBI taxonomy): Eukaryota > Viridiplantae > Streptophyta > Pinopsida > Pinales > Pinaceae > Pinus > Pinus albicaulis. The sequence goes on from CM076580.1 coordinate 328,408,681, forward strand.
AATTTGACAAAGAGAGGGCAACTTGGTAATATAATTGTCCATAGTCATCTAACCTAGCTTCAAGTCATGGAATTATCTAGATTTTATGTCATAAAAATGTTATGTCAAATACTTATCTTTAAAGTATTACTGGAATGATTCCCATGTAATTTCTTGATCTTCAATGCTGTGAACATTCTTTACCTCCTCCCACCATAGGGTGGCTTTTTCTATCAACTAATATATTTCCAATGCGGCTTTAAAGTTGTTTTTGTACTCATACACTTCAAAGTACTTATTCATATTTGTTAACCAAGTCTCTGCAACTTCCTCAGCTTCTCCATCGAATGTAGGGGGTTTTATTTTTCTAAACTCATCTTGAAGCTCTAATTTTTGCTTCTTAACTTCCTGCTGATCTCACACATTACCAGGCTCTGATTCATTATAGTTTCTATTTTTTTTTATTCACTGTGAAGGAATCCTGCCCATTATGTCCATGGTTTGTTCCTTGGTTTGTTGTTCATTCTCTTTTTGCATACCTCGATCAGGAATAGGTTGTAACACCCCTTGATTCTTCTTGTCGGAAAGGATCTTAAGTATCCTTTCCTACTCCTACATCAGACATTCATTGTCACTTCTCAAACGAACCATCTCCTCCTGCAACTTCTGTACAATATGTTTGTTTGGTGTTGTTGTTCCTCCAGCAGTCTGCTAGTCTACTGGTGTTGATCTATACTCAACTGAATCCACATTTTAGGGTTCATCTCTATTTTTGTTTAAGGTGTAGGTTCCCTGGTAATCCGAGGTGTTTTTTGTGTCGATCCCCTTCTCATATTGTCCTTTTGTAGTACTACCTCTTTTCTGTGCATTAGTATACACACATTTTAAACTTGTTAGGTGACCCCTAGGGTCCGAGTATGGAAACGCTTCTCTGATACCACTTGTAACATTTAGCAACCTTAACACTAAACCACATTAAAAAAAAAAAACTTATTACCTTGACACTTATAATATCATGTTTAAACTTCTAAGTTTAAACCCTTAGTTTACAAGGTATTACATCATCTCGTATAGTTTTGTGTTGTGATTAATTAACACACTTTAATATGTATATTTCTACAAAGGTAAAGATCTTGGTTTCTTGATTATTAAACGTACCTAGTATGTTTAAGTATAAAATATGCATAAAATTCAATTATGGTTCAAAATTTTTATGGTATTCACAATGTAATACTCTATCTTGAGATTTGTTTTGGCACTAATGTCAGGTGATTGGATTTGATCACTCCATTGCTATTTATGGCTCTTGACACCTAGGATGTTATTTATGATTTTTGTTAATGTTTATACGGCCATCTCTCCCATTGCACACCGCTTGATGACATCGGTGATTTTCAATGAGATCGTCGGTGGGGGATCAGCCAGTAATATCCGCAACCCTAACCACTCCGTCTCATTCCACTTTCTGCTATGCGGCGGCCGAGACTGCAACTCTGTGAGGTCTGTAACCCTTTGCAAGAATGATGTTGCAATTTTAGCTTCCTCTGTCATTGAAAATAGTGCCTAGTTGACGAGAAATCTTTGCAGGGTTTGTTCAATAATGGGTAGCAATTTTGTGAAATTTCTAGGAGAGTTACTACAGCCACCATCGCTGTCACAGAATACTATCAAACCATTTGAGTTACTTATCTTAGGTATTTCCATTGATCTAATTTGCAACATTGTTTCCTCCTTTTGTTTCCTTAAACAATTTCGACTTGGGTTGAGTTTATTAAGTTTTTCCTCTGGCTAACTCTCTAGTTTCTCTTTTTTTCCCTAGCTTAGTGCTCATTGTTTTTTTTTAGGCTTATCACTACAGGTAACGAGTTTTTCAAGTATCTTTTTCGGTTATCATTCCAGTTTAACCCTCACCTTTAATATTGTTTTTCTTTAAAATGATTTGGGTTATTATTTCTACAGGTACTTTCTTTCTCGAAATCCTGGTCCAACCTTCGCTCTTTACTTAGGATTATTTGTGTTACTACTTTCCATTAGCTAACCATTCCATTAACATTTCCAAGCACTCTTGTATAACGTCATTTAGGTTCACATGATTTTTCTTTCTCTGTTCCACATAGTTTTCTTTAATACTACTAGGATTTCTGCCCTTAAGGGTTCAATGCGGTCGAGTGGCACAATGTGTTTCTTTTAGCTTGTGAAAGTCAAAGACGCTTCCCTCTTGTGCTTATATTAATTCTTAGTATTTGTTAAATGACTGAATATTTATTTAATTTTTAACATATGCAAATATTTTGGTCTCGGTGTTCATGCCAACCTAGTACATGAATTTTTATCCTTGAAGAAAAAGGTTGTAACCTCTGTTAAAATAAATACATATACATTGTTTTCTTTCGGACAATTACCCCACGGGGTTTCCTTTTGACTCTCGGAATGGAGTTTTAAAGGACATTTTTACTTTTTTAATGAACAAGTTAACGTTTTGCGATATACATATATATGTTTCTATTATCTTTCAGTAAAATAATACCATGATATCTATATTACTTTATGCATTTTGAGCCACTTTCGGCCCATGCATTCATGCATTATTATGCTTCTTTTCCAGTGTATCTAAATTTTTGTTTATGTATACTTTAGATGGTTATTGTATATTGTATAGTCTGACAGACAAAAACACCTATATAGTTAATTTTTCTTTCATCAATTAAAGTTACCATAACATGAGTTTTATATGAAACGTTTAGGTGACCAGACCACCATAACTTATTGTCGGAGTATAGTTAGATTTTGAGGAATAATGTGTTCTGGGCTGAGGTTACACCTCGTACCCAGAACCGATAGTTCACTCTTTCAATAATTTTGAAATGACAGAGTTCTAAAATCTGAAAATCTACCTTGAATGTTTACTACGATTTTATTTGTTTAGTAATTCTTATTATTCATTTCCTTGCTATTCCTATTCATAACTTTAATAGAATTGAGTCCATGTAATTGTAACACCCCCAATTTGTGTGTTGAATTTTTAAAGTTAGACATTTGAACTTAAATCCTAATGGGGGGTGGACCCCAAGGGATAAGTATGATGTGAATGTAATTACATATTTTATTTGAAGAAATAAATAAAATGATCGTGTATTTTGACCAAGATGAGAATTAGAGATCACTTGCCAAATCCATGAGGATGGATAAGGCAACAAATCCCCAAAAATCTTTCAAAAATCCTTGAAAGAAATTTATTTAGATTTGAGGAAGAATCTAAATTTCCCCAATGAAGAGGAGTAGTTGGGAAGAGGTGAGAAAAAGCTGGAAAAGCTGAGGAAAAGCTTAAAGCAGCTTTAAAGAATCCCAAAATGGGAAGCCTAGGCAAAACAGGAAAGAAAGCATCCTGCTATTCTGGACGCAGAATTAGAAACATGCTTTGGGGAACTATGAGCTTAAATAAGCTGCTCCTATACAGATCAGAGGTTGATCTGTGCTAGAAGGTGATCTCTGCTCGGGGGTGAGTCCTGGGAGACAAAGAGGACTCTAAGGTTGGGAGGTTGGTCAATTGCAGATTGTGGTATGTCTGAAATGCTTGTTATTTTGAGTTGTAATGGTATGAATTGGCTACATGTGAAATTTATTTGAGTGTATGATTGATTTAGTACTACATTTAACGGAAACTAGTTCTTAAGGTATCACCTTTCCCGATTCTTTGTTTAGTTGTGAACAATCCATGAAGTAGAAACTACAAAAACTCTAAACCAAGGTTGGCTTAAATACGAAGTACTTAATCCTCATAGATAATAAAAATATTATTTTGTCTCCTGTGATTAAATGGGATAGTTTTATGCTCTTATATATATTAGAAATCTTATAGCGAGAAATGAGGTCTATATGAAACATAACGAAATGAAAGGCAGATATTAGATTAAAAATTGCTAGAAAAAAACAAAATAAGTATACTCTCTATGGGCATATAACGGATCTAAAGGTATAGATAGCATCTTTAAAAATCTCTTTGTACTCCTTGAAAAATGGTAGCATAACAAATTGCTTGACCTATACTTATTGTTGTTGTATAGTCAAACACCATGGGCCACATATATAGATATACTTCTAAAGGAAAATAGAAGTTACTAGCAAGGATTCTATAACCTGTAGTTGAAATCTTATTACATCACAAGTAAACCTGCAATAAAGAATGGTTAGACTACTGATAGCAATTAGGGGGTATTTTGCATGTTAACATCAGTTATAACCCTTGAAATAAACATTAGAGTAAACCAGTAAAATTAGACTCGAGATAGATCAGCAATGGAATTATTGTATACCTATATTTATATATATGCATAACAAAAAGATTTTAAATAAGTCAAAAGTATATATATATTCCTAGGTATCAAGTATCCCATCATTTGGGCCTTGTTACCCTCGACTACGACCTATATATATATACATAGACATGCCGATATATACCACAAAGGCAATATAAGCGATGATCTTATATGTCAACGATATACGAAAAACACATAAGAAGGAAACCTACCTATGACATGGATATATATATATATATAAATCAAGTATATGGGCAGAGAATTGTTATACAAAGAATGCCTTATATTCAAGGTTTAGTGAAATACATGTATGTATACCTTAAACGACGAATAAAGTATAATTGCCGCGTCATAGAAATAACCCAATTCCAGATCCATATGCAAAAACAAAATAAACATGCCTCGAACGTACCCATGATCTATTTCGGACGAATAGTAATACATATAAACGTGAGAACGTCGGAATAACAAACACAGGTAACGCCGAACAGAATGATAATTTAAATTTAAAATCCCGGGTTAGAAAAGGGTAAACAGATAGTAAAACTAACCGACTATGAAAGCTCTGCTGAATAGGGTCAACGAACAATTTCTATGAAAACAAACGAAAAGACAGGTCGACATGAATCAATCCTGCTAATAGGAGATATATAAATGGTTTATACCGCCAATTGAACAAATGTATAATCAAACCTACATTAGCATGGGCAGATTTTACTGTTCGACTTACTGCCGAAGAGTTACCCTAGCTCGTCGAAATTCTGATTTTCGATACGTTTAGATATGCAACCAAAACAGGAAACCAATTCAAAGAAAATATTAGTCGAGAAGATATTTACACAAATCGAACCGAGTCCCGTTGGGATATGGGCGATTGTGGCTATTCTGGAAACACAGAAGGTAAATTAAATAAAAATTCGCTGTCGAGCCAATACAAATTTGGTCGCGGCATCTCCATGTTTTGTTGTGCAGAAGCCAACGATACACAAATATATATTAACTACGGGTCGCCAACATCACTCTTGCTGTGGTTGAATGGCATAGCTAACTATTCTACGCCTGAGGCAGTGCGTTAAGCCTTCTCACATCAGCGTGTCATAATACACGCGAGGAAGGCATGCCATTCTCAATAAAATCGTAGAAGAGAAAAAGTTAAGATGTGGTTCAGAGAGGTGGACGGCCGATATAATCAAATCGGTACCCTAACCTCAGATGAAACATTAATATTACCTCCAGCAATTATATATGGAAATTTAATGACGTAGTAAATACCGACGCATTAGAACGACCGAAGAAATTCAACATAAGTATATAGTCGGTAACCTAGAAGGATTTTAATAGTTAACTGAGGGATCCGAATGAAAAAAAAGAGACCATACTATAAAAACCAATACCCAACTCGAGGGAGCAAAAGAGAATCAGGGGTAGTACTATCGTTAAGGCGTACAGTCAGTGGCCACATTGAAACGTGAACAACTGAAACGCCGATATACCGCCTCTCTGCTCAATACATAAAGAAACGTAAACTTTGAAACCTGATAGCAAGCCCCAACCCTGAAACTCCCTGCACAGGTCTCACTCCGAACTGAGAGATGGAAACAAAGGGAGACAATCGATAAAGGAACGATCTGGTGATTAGGTTGACAACAGAGTCTCGCATGAAATGAACACCTGAAACCCTAATTCCTCTTCCCGATAACTTCAGACAATCCCGAGGGAGATTGAGCAGACGCCGATTGATAAGAGAGAGTACTACAAGATGTCAATGAGCGCCGGAAGTGTATGTAGTCGTAGGCACGGAAGCAGAGCTTTAACCCGAAAGCTACATACTGTCAGATCAGGAGTCCAACGCTCGCAGTACTTGAACAGACCGAACGAAGGAAAAATCCACACGTCGAGCGTTGGAGGACGATGCACGCCTTCGTTGCTACTCCCTCATGGGAGAGAGGTTGTTCCTGGAAAAAAACAAACCAAGAAAATATTATAACCAGAATTACACGCCAAAACTTTTCAAACAGCGCCTGGAGATAGGCGGCTCATACGAACCCTAACCTGCACACCTATAGTCAGGCGACATGGCGAAGGAGTACGCGCAGGCGCGCCGACTGTGGCAACAGAATTTCGGCGTGATGGCAATTGAACGTCTGCGTGGTATACTCCGAAACCCTGGCAAGTGCAACGAACCATAATTAGGGAATCATGTCAACAGAAGTTTGATTAGGGTAGATACGTATTAAAAGAAAAAAAAACAAAACAAAGTTTTTCATTTTACCAACCATGGACACGTATGTCGATCCATACCTATGGCAGGGAGTATGTCATATGGTAAATTGACTATATGGGCTATTATATGCTCTCACGATAGTGAGCATGGTCTCCACTTGATGTCAATCTATAGGTATGACAAATCAATCTATCGGTGCGAGTATTAGATGCGACCTCAAGGGTTTTAATAAAGTGAAGATTTATATATATATAAATAATTATATATATATATATACAAACAAGTTATGCATAATGGTACGAAGTTTAAATATCTTTAATTCAAGGTAGATATATATATATAAGTCATGCATAAGGATAAGAGAGTTAAATAACTCTATTCCACAATAAATATATATATGGATTTTATAATGCTATATATTAGGGTTCTATGTTTTATGTAGATGATATATATATATATATCCAGTCCATGTTTGGAGAAAAACAAACAAACAGGAGGAATGTACACACGGGTAGGAGAAGATATAAAATGTTATGTACATGAGGGAAATGTATCCATAGGTGGCCTCAAATGTTATTTAAGTGGAATAATGGTCTTATCATTTAGATCACTAGAACATTCAAAGTGCACCTAGAAAAAAAAAAAAAAATTCCCTAAATTAGAGGTGTGACAAATGGTATCGGAGCACTAGTTACAACAAATTGGGCTGTCGTTTTGTGCTCACTGCTTATTACATATTTTGTTTTTCTGAAAGTTATAAACTTTGCTAATCTGTGTTGTAAGTGTGTACAGTTGAAATGGCTGAAGGTGAAGGGATTTATGTGGATTTGCGGGATGAGTTCGCTACTCCAGATCCCAATGCCCCGGTACTGGCTATGTTGCACAGGATGCAACGAGAGTTGGCTGAATTAAGAAGCCAAAATGACATGTTGTCATCAGCTAGTAAGGAGAAGGAAAAGCTCATCAGAGAGCTAACTTCCCGGAACAGCCAGGAAGGCGAAGGTTCTGGAAAAAGAAAGATGGATGAATCTGAGGATGAGGATGCAGCTAGAAATCAACATAAGCAGAAAAGGGAATTGCAGGGAGAATTTAGAAAGATCAAACCTCCTTCCTATGATGGGGAGAAGGAGGAGGATGCTGAAGCTTGGTTGCTGAACATGATCAAGTATTTTCAAGTATATGAATATGAGAGTAACCTGAAGGCCAGATTAGTTGTGTATCAGCTACAAGGAAAGGCTACACTGTGGTGGGAAGAGACAAAAATAGTGCATGCTATTGATGAAAAAACAGTTACTTGGGAAGATTTTCAGACTAAGTTCAAAAGTCGTTATTTAAATGAACAATATTATGATGATAAAGCCAAAGAATTCCATGAACTCAGGCTAGGGCAGCTCACTATTGATGAGTTTGTCACTAAGTTTACTAATCTACTGAGGTATGTCCCTTACATTAGGGAAGAAAAGGCAAAAGTGCAAAGGTTTTTAAATTGTTTTCCTACTGTATACAAGGAGAAAATAGAGTTTGACAACCCAAAGACCATGGATGAAGTTGTTAGAAAAGCAAGACTATGCTATCAGCAGTTTAAAGGTAAAGCTGAACAAGGGAAGAGCTGGCTGAACAAGGGTGAGTTCAAAGGTAAAAGACCAAAACCAGCATATTTAAGAAATTTTGGTAGAGATCATCAGCGGAAAAAATTCAGTAAACCAAAAGAAAGTCAAACTGCTCAGTCCCAAGTGGCTTCAAAACCAGTAGAAGGGAACAATAGAAAGGAAGGGACAGTCAGAATGAAGGAACCTTTGAAATGTTGGGGCTGTGGAGAACCCCATATGATGAGAGACTGCCCCCATCGAAATATACACATGACCAGCAGAGAGCGAGAGGCAACAACAGTAAACGACATAGCCAGAAATATACCAACTATCAGTGCAGCATTGGAGAATCGACAAGCAGAACATCAAGCAACCATGGTGGAAATGGAGGGTAAGATTTCTGAACTACCTATTACTGTTTTGATTGATCCAGGTGCTTCGTTGAGTTACATTAGTCCTGGAATTGTAGAAAAATGTAAAATTAAACCTGAAAAATTTCAGTAGTCATGGTTGGTACAGCTGGCCACTGGAACTAAGAGAAAAGTCACTCATAAGTTGCCCAAAATAGCAATACAATTAAATGGTTTTTCAACAGAAGTAAACTTGAACATATTGCCATTAGGATCCTATGATCTGCTGATAGGAATGGATTGGCTAGAAAAGAAGAAAGCTCTGATGAATTGCTGGGATAAAAACCTGCATTGTGTGGATGAGGAAGGGAAACCTTTTACACTAAAAGGGAAGCCAAAATCAATTTCAATAAGACAAATATCAGCCTTACAATTAAAAAGAACAGCTAGAAAAGGATACCAAATCTATGCAGTGCATGTAGAGGAAATAGAACAGAAAACTGAGGAAGAGTTACTGGATGCTATACCAGTCATCAGAGAATTTAAAGAAGTCTTTCCCAAGGAAATCCCTCATCTCCCCCCCAAAAGAGAGATTGATTTTTCAATCGATCTGGTACCGGGAGCCACAACTGTTTCCCGAGCCCCCTATCGGATGAGTCTGCCAGAACTGATGGAGCTGAAGATGCAGCTGCAAGAATTATTTGATAAGGGTTACATCAGACCAAGTGTGTCTCCATGGGGAGCACCTGTGTTATTTGTTAAAAATAAGGATGGAACCTTTAGGATGTGCATTGATTATCGTCAACTGAACAAGTTGACCATTAAGAATAGATATCCACTTCCTAGAATTGATGATCTTTTTGATCAAGTGAGAGGAGCTTCAGTCTTCTCCAAGATAGACCTAAGGACTGGGTATCACCAGCTCAGAATTAAAGAAGAAGACGTCAGCAAAACCGCATTTCGAACCAGGTATGGGCATTACGAATTTGTAGTCCTACCTTTTGGTTTGACGAATGCCCCTGCCACCTTTATGTGTCTGATGAATAGTGTGCTGAATAAGTATTTGGACAAATTTGTTCTTGTGTTCATAGATGATATCTTAGTCTATTCTAAAAATGAAGATGAACATAAGGAACATCTGAGAATAGTGTTGCAGGCTTTAAAAGAAAACCAGCTATATGCCAAGTTCAGCAAATGTGAATTTTATAGAGATAAAATTCAATATCTGGGTCATATAATTTCTGAAAAAGGGTTGGCAGTTGACCCTGAAAAGATAAAAGCCATTAAAGAATGGCCAGTCCCCACTGATGTCTCAGCAGTAAGATCATTTATGGGAATTGCAGGTTATTATCGCAGATTTGTGGAGAGATTTTCTGCTATAGCAAATCCCATAACTTCATTACAAAGGAAGGGTGTTAAGTTCGTGTGGACTGAGAAATGTCAAAACAGTTTCGAACAGTTGAAACAAAAACTTATTTCAGCTCCTATATTAAAAATTGCTGACCCTGATAAAGGGTTTGTGGTATGTACAGATGCGTGCACAGAAGGGCTGGGAGGAGTCCTGTTACAGGAAAATTCAGTCATTGCCTATGAATCTAGAAAACTGAAATTACATGAACAAAATTATAGTGCATATGATTTGGAACTTGCAGCTGTTATCCATGCTTTAAAAATGTGGAGACACTATCTGCTGGGGAAAAAGTTCACATTGATGATTGATCATATTAGCCTCAAATATTTTTTCTCCCAAACTGATCTAAATGCAAGACAAGCCAGATGGCTGTCCTTTTTAAGTGAATTTGATATGGACATCAAGCATATCAAGGGGAAAGAAAATAAAGTTGCTGATGCATTAAGTAGAAATGCTTGTCAACATGTAAACATCATTAGGAGTAGTGGACAGATTGAGATAGAAGAGTTGGTGAGAGAAGCAGCCAGCCAAGACCCAAATTACGAAGCACTCTTGGTGAAACTACAGACAAAGGATAAAACTGATTTCACTAAAAACCAACAAGGGCTGCTCTATTATAAAAACAGGTTGTATGTTCCTAATGTAGAGTCATTAAAAAGGGAAATTTTGGATGAATATCACAAACAACCCTATGCAGGACATCCCGGATACCAAAAGATGTTAACAGCCTTGAAGAAGAAGCTGTTCTGGCCAGGAATGAAGAGAGATGTGGCAGAGTATCTAAGTAGGTGTATGGAATGTCAGCTGGTCAAAGTTGAGCATCAACACCCAGCAGGGCTTTTAAGCCCTTTTCCAATTGCAGAATGGAAATGGGACACAGTTTCCCTAGATTTTATAACAGGATTACCCAAGACTAAATATCAACATGATTATGTTATGGTAGTAGTAGACACTCTCACAAAAGCTACTCACTTTATACCAGTGAAATCTACTTTCGGAACAGCTCAAGTAGCAAATTTTTTCCTGAAGGAGATAGTAAGGCTTCATGGAGTGCCCAAGGTGATTGTCTCAGATCGGGATGCCAAGTTTACAGCAGCATTATGGAAGGGATTGTTTGCAGGAATGGGTACTAAACTGAATTTTAGTACTGCCTATCACCCTCAAACGGATGGGCAAACATAAAGAACAAATCAAATTTTAGAGGATATGTTGAGAATGTACGTGATGGATAGGCCATCAAAGTGGGAAGAGTATCTGCATTTAGCTGAGTTTGCCTATAATAACAGCTACCAATCCTCTATTAAGATGAGTCCGTTTGAGGCACTTTATGGGAGAAAGTGTCGTACTCCCTTGAGCTGGAGTCAACCAGAGGATAAACTGGTGTTGGGACCAGATGTACTACAAGAGATGGAAAGAATTGTCAAACAGATACAAAGAAATATCAAGACAGCACAAGATCGCCAGAAAAGCTATGTTGATAAGAAAAGAGTACACCGAGAATTCAAAGTGGGGGATCATGTGTATTTACGCATCAAACCCAAAAAGAGCACACTTTATGCTGGAAGTTGTGCAAAACTTGCACCTAGATATTGTGGGCCTTTTGATGTTTTAGAAAGGGTGGTACCAGTGGCTTACAAGCTGGCCTTACCACCCCATGTTAAAGTGCATAATGTGTTTCATGTTTCATTATTAAAAAGATATGTGCATGATGCTTCTCACATAGTTGATTGGAATGTTGTACAGGTGGAACCAGAAGGGAGTTTCTGCCAGAACCACTTCAAATATTGGAGCGGGAAGAAATTGAATTGAGAAACAGAACAGTGGCCAGAGTAAAAGTGCAGTGGAAGCACTTTACTGCTGAAGAAGCCACCTGGGAAAGGGAAGCTGAAATGATGGAGAAATATCCATTTCTGTTTAAATGAACTCTAGTAGTTGAATAACAACACCGAGGAAGGTGTTTAGTTTCAGAGGGGGAATATGTAACACCCCCAATTTGTGTGTTGAATTTTTAAAGTTAGACATTTGAACTTAAATCCTAATGGGGGGTGGACCCCAAGGGATAAGTATGATGTGAATGTAATTACATATTTTATTTGAAGAAATAAATAAAGTGATTGTGCATTTTGACCAAGATGAGAATTAGAGATCACTTGCCAAATCCATGAGGATGGATAAGGCAACAAATCCCCAAAAATCTTTCAAAAATCCTTGAAAGAAATTTATTTAGATTTGAGGAAGAATCTAAATTTCCCCAATGAAGAGGAGTAGTTGGGAAGAGGTGAGAAAAAGCTTAAAGCAGCTTTAAAGAATCCCAAAATGGGAAGCCTAGGCTAAACAGGAAAAAAAGCATCCTGCTATTCTGGACGCAGAATTAGAAACATGCTTTGGGGAACTATGAGCTTAAATAAGCTGCTCCTAGACAAATCAGAGGTTGATCGGTGCTAGAAGGTGATCTCTGCTCGGGGGTGAGTCCTGGGAGACAAAGAGGACTCTAAGGTTGGGAGGTTGGTCAATTGCAGATTGTGGTATGTCTGAAATGCTTGTTATTTTGAGTTGTAATGGTATGAATTGGCTACATGTAAAATTTATTTGATGTATGATTGATTTAGTACTACATTTAACAGAACCGTTCTTAAGGTATCCACCTTTCCAGTTCTGTTTAGTTGTAGACCAGAAATCCATGAAGTAGAAACTACAAAAACTCTAAACCAAGGTTGGCTTAAATCTGAAGTACTTAATCCTCATAGATAATAAAATATTATTTTGTCTCCTGCAGATACAAATGGGATAGTTTTATGCTCTTATATATGTTAGAAATACTATAGCAGAAATGAGGTCTATATGAAACATAACAGAAATGAAGAGAGCAAGATATTAGATTAAAAATTTGCTAGAAAAAAAAACAAAATAAGTATACTCTCTATGAGCCTTATAACAGATCTAAAGGTATAGATAGCATCTTTAAAAATCTCTTTGTACTCCTTGAAAAATGGTAGCATAACAAATTGCTTGACCTATACTTATTGTTGTATAGTCAAACACCATGGGCCACATATATAGATATACTTCTAAAGGAAAATAGAAGTTACTAGCAAGGATTCTATAACGTGTAGTTGAAATCTTATTACATCACAAGTAAACCTGCAATAAAGAATGGTTAGACTACTGATAGCAATTAGGGGGTATTTTGCATGTTAACATCAGTTATAACCCTTGAAATAAACATTAGAGTAAACCAGTAAAATTAGACTCGAGATAGATCAACAATGGAATTATTGTATACCTATATTTATATATATGCATAACAAAAAGATTTTAAATAAGTCAAAAGTATATATATATTCCTAGGTTTCAAGTATCCCATCATTTGGGCCTTGTTACCCTCGACTACGACCTATATATATATACATAGACATGCCGATATATACCACAAAGGCAATATAAGCGATGATCTTATATGTCAACGATATACGAAAAACACATAAGAAGGAAACCTACCTATGACATGGATATATATATATAAATCAAGTATATGGGCAGAGAATTATTATACAAAGAATGCCTTATATTCAAGGTTTAGTGAAATACATGTATGTATACCTTAAACGACGAATAAATTATAATTGCCGCGTCATAGAAATAACCCAATTCCAGATCCATATGCAAAAACAAAATAAACATGCCTCGAACGTACCCATGATCTATTTCGGACGAATAGTAATACATATAAACGTGAGAACGTCGGAATAAAAAACACAGGTAACGCCGGGTTAGAAAAGGGTAAACAGATAGTAAAACAAACCGACTATGAAACCTCTGCTGAATATGGTCAACGAACAATTTCTATGAACACAAACGAAAAGACAGGTCGACATGAATCAATCCTGCTAATAGGAGATATATAAATGGGTTATACCACCAATTGAACAAATGTATAATCAAACCTACATTAGCATGGGTAGATTTTACTATTCGACTTACTGCCGAAGAGTTACCCTAGCTCGTCGAAATTCTGATTTTCGATACGTTTAGATATGCAACCAAAACAGGAAACCAATTCAAAGAAAATATTAGTCGAGAAGATATTTACACAAATCGAACCAAGTCCCGTTGGGATATGGGCGATTGTGGCTATTTTGGAAACACAGAAGGTAAATTAAATAAAAATTCGCTGTCGAGCCAATACAAATTTGGTCGCGGCATCTCCATGTTTTGTTGTGCAAAAGCCAACGATACACAAGTATATCTTAACTACGGGTCGCCAACATCACTCTTGCTGTGGTTGAACGGCATAGCTAACTATTATACGCCTGAGGCAGTGCGTTAAGCCTTCTCACACCAGCGTGTCATAATACACGCGAGGAAGGCATGCCATTCTCAATAAAATCGTAGAAGAGGAAAAGTTAAGATGTGGTTCAGAGAGGTGGACGGCCGATATAACCAAATCGGTACCCTAACCTCAGATGAAACATTAATATTACCTCCAGCAATTATATATGGAAATTTAATGACGTAGTAAATACCGACGCATTAGAACAACCGAAGCAATTCAACATACGTATACAGTTGGTAACCTAGAAGGATTTTAATAGTTAACTGAGGGATCCAAATGAAAAAAAAGAGACCATACTATAAAAAACAATACCCAACTCGATGGAGCAGAAGAGAATCAGGGGTAGCACTATCGTTAAGGCGTACAGTCAGTGGCCACATTAAAACGTGAACAACTGAAACGCCGATATACCGCCTCTCTGCTCAATACATAAAAAAAAAACGTAAACTCTGAAACCTGATAGCAAGCCCCAACCCTGAAACTCCCTGCGCAGGTCTCACTTTGAACTGAGAGATGGAAACAAAGGGAGACAATCGATAAAGGAACGATCCGGTGATTAGGTTGACAACAGAGTCTCCCATGAAATGAACACCTGAAACCCTAATTCCTCTACCCGATAACTTCAGACAATCCCGAGGGAGATTGAGCAGACGTCGATTGATAAGAGAGAGTACTACAAGATGTCAATGAGCGCCGAAAGTGTATGTAGTCGTAGGCACGGAAGCAGAGCTTTAACCCGAAAGATACATACTGTCAGAGCAGGAGTCCAACACTCGTAGTACTTGAACAAACTGAACGAAGGGAACAATCCACACGTCGAGCGTTGGAGGACGATGCACGCCGTCATTGCTACTCCCTCATAGGAGAGAGGCTGTTCCTGGAAAAAAACAAACCAAGAAAATATTATAACCAGAATTACACGCCAAAACTTTTCGAACAGCGCCTGGAGATAGGCGGCTCATACGAACCCTAACCTGCACACCTATAGGGTACTGACAAAGGAAAATCTGACGTGTCGGCGCTGGTCTCAATCATAAAGGAATAGTCAGGCGACATAGCGAAGGAGTACGCGCAGGCGCGCCGACTGTGGCAACAGAATTTCGGCGTGGTGGCAATTGAACGTCTGCGTGGTATACTCCGAAACCGTGGCAAGTGCAACGAACCATAATTAGGGAATCATGTCAACAGAAGTTTGATTAGGGTAGATACGTATATATAAAAAAAAAAAAACAAAACAAAACAACGTTTTTCATTTTACCAACCATGGACACGTATGTCGATCCGTACCTACGGCAGGGAGTATGTCATATGGTAAATTAAATATATGGGCTATTATATGCTCACACGATAGTGAGCATGGTCTCCAATTGATGTCAATCTATAGGTATGACAAATCAATCTATCGGTACGAGTATTAGATGCGACCTCAAGGGTTTTAATAAAGTGAAGATTTATATATATATATATATATATATATATATATATATATATATATATATAAACAAGTTATGCATAATGGTACGAAGTTTAAATATCTTTAATTCATGGTAGATGTATATATATAAGTCATGCATAAGGATAAGAGAGTTAAATAACTCTATTCCACAATAAATATATATATGGATTTTATAATGCTATATATTAGGGTTCTATGTTTTATGTAGATGATATATAGATATATCCAGTCCATGTTTGGAGAAAAACAAACAAACAGGAGGAATGTACACACGGGTAGGAGATGAAGTAAAATGATATGTACATGAGGGAAATGTATCCATAGGTGGCCTCAAATGTTATTTAAGTGGAATAATGGTCTTATCATTTAGATCACTAGAACATTCAAAGGGTACCTAGAAAAAAAAAAAAAATCCCTAAATTAGAGGTGTGACAGTAATGTAGTTCTCCAAGTAATGTATCTTTCTTATTCAAGATGATACTTCTATGTATATATAACGTAGTTTCTGCTTCAATTATTTAACACAACAACTACTGTATTTTTATAACACGGTTATCAGTATATTTACTCTATTATAGTCACATTTACTGAACTCAAAGACACACTATATGTTCCACATATAATCCACAGAACCTGTAAACAATCTTCTTGAATCATAAAGGTACAAAGAACCCAATCTTTTTCAACATCCGTTTTTATAAAAAAAATTATTGTCCTTGAATCTAACGAAGCACATTTCCTATATATACATTTAATAAAATAGGTTCCTATTTTAAATTTACTGAAATGCATAGATACTTATCTGAATGTGCAGTTCGCTGTTGATGTACACCCAACCTTCAATAGAGATGATTACATCCTTCTCTTTCCCCCGTTCTCCACATCTGAGAGGTACAGGTTGATAGTGTTTTCTTCTGTAACCTTAGGACCCCAAGTCTACTTACTACTAGAAATTCTCAAGAACACTGAGTGGTTTCCACTGGTCTCTACGAGCTTAGAAAATTGTCACACTCTTCCTTCGTATTTGAACAGAACCCCTATTCCTCACTGGGATATGCCTCTTATCCTCAGAGGAATGGGTAACTATTCAAACTGTCCAACCACCTCTCAGCTCTTGGAATTCTTTTACCATCAGCCTTTTTACTTTTTAAGGAACTATTTATTCATAACCAATTTTATTTTTTCATATTAATAACAAAGAAAATAAACTTTTTTAGAAAACACTAAATGTTTCAGTCTTTTCTTTAAAATAATAAAATGTCATTTTACTAGTTAACAACTAGTTAATACGAAATGCATTATAATCTGTGTAAATTTTCATTGTTTAACTCACACTTTAGAATGTTTTAAATATATTAAATGTTGTCACAATTTACTTGGCACCACTACACAAAGCTAAACTTGCAATTACAACATATCTTTACTTGATTTTAGACAAATTTAATGGAGAAATAATTTTTTTTTTAAACAAAATTGACCAAAAAATATGCTAAAAAACGATCTCAATGTAAAATAGTGAGACTATTAAAATATTTTAACGAGGATATTTTTTACTTTTAGTTTCCCTATAAGTTTGATATAGGATTATGTTTTTTCATATATCTTATTTTTCATTGAGAGTGAGTGAAATAATTTTACCATTTTTTTAGTTACTTTATTTATCTATAAAATTGATACACTTTTAGTTACTTTATTTCTCTATAAAGTTTTTATAAAATTATCTTATTTCATATATTTTATTTTGGTTGAGAGTGAAATAATTTTACCACATCTTTTTTAATATGATCAATAAAAATACTTTTAGTTAAACTAAACAAATATATAAATTCATTTATTTATTTTTATTATATACTGGAATGTTTTATATTTAAAAATTATTTAAACTTATAAATGTCTCTTCTTCAAAATGGTCAAACCCAACTTCCCTTTTTTTCTATTGAGCTGACAATTGTTTAGTTAGACATTTTTACTTCGCTCATATCCCCATTACAAAACAATAAACGTAAACAAAGGAACTCGTCACATTTATTGCAATCTAGTTGGAAATTTGTCCTTCACTCATATCCCCATTACCAAACAATTAATGTAAAAAATGGAACTCGTCACATTTATTGCAAACTTTTCTGGTTACATTCTTCATGCATCTTAATAAAAATGGGTGGAAGATGAGTGGATATTTCTATGCTTCTCACACTTTACCATTTGGAATTCACAACTTTAAATGAGCAACTTTCGGTTTCAAGAGTCAGAATTTTTCTGTAGAATGTAGGATCATTGAATTTTGCTTGTTTTCTATTTATGTTCTTCAAGTAAAGAATTACGTACACTTGTATATGTAGGTTGATTAAAGAGCAATATTAAAGAATTTTGACTAGCCAGAAAGAAAATCAGAAGATTTAAGAGAAGCTGCATACATATAATGTCATTTGAATAAATTAGAAACTGAAGTTTTATTATATGAAGCTGATCGTAATCAAACATGTGATGTTTCTTTCAAAATGACGCTAGCTTTACTGGAGAAGTAAAAATGAAAAACATATGATTTCATATTCCTTATTATGATAGAGTAGAGTTGAAAAAATTACCTATATATTTTACAATTTAGCCACAAGCCTAATAACACAATAATTTTCCATTCCTTGGGGGCATTTGTTTCCTTTCCTTTTTGTGTATATAAAACATTACCAACATTATCAGCTGTCAATTTCGATTTGACTGAAAACACATGATCGCATACATAATTATGCTGATAGTCGTCCCCTGTTGGAATTGTATACTCTAAACAATTTACTAATTAAACATTTTGATCACGTGATTTAAATTTAAATATGTCATTATATTCTCGTCATCACCACTATATCAATGGATGGGATTTACACCACTAAATTCCTTGCATATTTAAATCATATGATTAAACCATGTTTATTAATTTTTTACAAAGCCCGATTATAAATTTTACCATGCAATTTGTAAATTGTCACCTAGTAAGATTAAAACGAAATGGAAGGATTACAAAAAAAAATTAGACACCCATCATAATAGTGGAAACCTGTGATCTATTGATGGTTTTCAATTTCAAAATATTGATAACATGTGTCCAATTCCAAATAACAAGTGTCGAAAGTTTTCAATTTCAAAATGTTGATAACATGTGTCCAATTCTAAATAAAAAATGTCCTTCCCTTGCCTCGATCCTTTTCATTAACTTGTATATCCTTTTAACCATTTCATTATGTTCTAAATAATAACCCTAGTTCTATTATTCAGTCTGGAGAGTAGTAGAAAAACACTTAGGAAAGAGTGCTCATAACAATATGGACGCATTCATAGAACTTACTCTGAAATTTTGACAGAAATATATGGTTGCGGCTATGGAAATTTCAAGCCTGGAAGTACAAAAAAGATTGCTGAGCTTCATACATTCATCAGCAAATTGGTAAGAATATTTTTAAGTGTTTAATTTATAGTGATATCTTCAATAAATGGTTAAATCAGTGTTATTATTGGTTTAAATTGCAAAGATCAGATTTGATTGCTCTCTCTGATAATGGAGATATGTGTTTAATAAAAATCTGTAGAGAAGTAAGAAAAATAATGCAATTGTTTTATTCAAATTTATTCATTGTTTCATGCCACTATAGAAAATAGTTTGTTTTTTACATTGTGGTTGTAAGTTATTTTCTATAATAAATTTATTTTTATTTTTATATAATTTTAAACTCTCAAAATGTTTTGCTAATATAATGGAATATCAAAATTACACTTGAATTTAAATACTTTAGTAAAATAATAATATTTATATATTCATTAACTTTAAAATGAAATTATGTTAATAATATTGCTTCGTGGAAGAGATAAACAAATATTTCCTATGTCCGAAGATGGAGATGGATTTATGTTAGTTATTTATAATTTTTTTTTGGAAGAATCAATTGAGAAATTGATATCATCCATAGCTAGATTTAGGTTGTTTTTAAAATTTTAATTCTATGTTTAACTACAGTGAATAGTTGAACAATATACTACATAAATATTTTGGTCTATTATAGGAACCCACAAAGATAACTTTAAAATCAAAATGGATACAAAATATATTTTTGCCAATGATCCTTTTCAAATTCAATGAGTTACAGTATTTTAGTTTGTTCGGTAGTTGTTTATACCAACAAATATTGATAGAGCATTTTAAAAGTGGTTCATAAATAATTCTTATATACCTATTTAGCTAATTGTATACTAGTGAAGCTATATTACCCCTCTTCCAACATTTGGTACTTTTCACAGTGTTGTATGAATGTATGGGTGTACTCCTAATTACATAATGAAAAATTATTATATATGTTTTGAATAATTGAATTTTGATATGTTTCAAAGAATTGCTTTTATAATTTTAAATAATTTTTATAAATAATTTTGTATAAGGAATACATCTTCAAAGTATTGAAGAAACCAAATTTTATTTAAATTTATTGTTGAGTAATTTTGTCTATGATAACTTTGTGTTTTATCTATAAAATTATCATATCAAAATATTCAACTTTCCGATAGTTTGTGTTATTCAAATAACAACAATTTACCATAATAATGTGCTGCATTTAAAAAATGTAAAGTTGACTAGCATTTAAATGTTTCATCACATTTATTAATGATAATTCTAGTGGTTGTAAATCCATTAGTATGACAACTCTAGGTGATCAATGATGCAAAATTAGAGTGATATTTGAGTTAGTAAGCAATGTTATATAACTAATTATACTTATATTTAGAATTAAGTTCTTAAATATTCAAGTTAAATTTAGAAATATTAAGTTTAATATTTAGACAAAATATTAACTCTATAATATTAGGTTTAATAATAATAATAATTGGTTTAGTTTTAATAATAATATTATTTGGATTTATAATAATATTAAGTTTGTATAATAATGATTAATAATATTATTAATAATTATTTTTAACATTAATTTTAGCTAATATTAAAATTAACAACAATTGTAGAATATTAATATTAATGGTTACTATTTTTTCCTTTAAAATTAACACTTAAAATATTATTAATATTAGTAATATCATTATTACTAATTATAACTAGAATTAATATTACAATACATTAATATTATCAATTAATAATAATATTAATTAATGGTAGTAGTTTTATGTGGAATATTATTAATATTAAAGATGAATTTACTAATGGTAGAATACTTTACTTATCTTTATTTATATTATGTAGGACAACTTTGTCTAAGCAACAAATTTCAATTTGAGGTTTATTGTAGTATATAATATATTTAATACTATTTTAGGTTTATAAGTTGTTTATATATTTTAATCAATTAAAATATATACTAATGAGCCTCATTTTATAACTTATTAACACATTAAAATTTTATTAAATATCTACTATTAAAATTTTTTTTTTTTGTGTCCAGGTGATCAATGTTGATACAAAATTATGGTGATATTTGAGTTAGTAATTATTATTATATGATTGACTCTACTTATATTTAATATTTATGAGATATGTGATAATAATTTATAATTCTCTTTGATATTAAATTTATTTATATTAAATCTAGGTATTTAAATATTATATTTATATTTTTAAATATTAAGTTTAATATTAGGTTTAGGTTTTATAATATTAGGTTTAGTTTTAATAATAATATAATATTATTATTTAAAATTAATAATAATAATAATAGGTTCGTATAGTGATGATTAATAACATTATTAATGATTGGTATTAATAACAATTCAACATCGAATTTCATTAATATTAATATTATAATAATTATACAACATTTATATCAATTATTGATAATATTTTCTTTGTAAAAACATTCATAAAAATAATAGTAATTAATATTATTAGGTTTAGATTTAAATTTAATAATCTTAAGTTATTTTAGTAATAGTTAATAACATTATTATTTACTATGGTTAATATTATTTTAATATTAATTCTCACTGAATTAATATTAACACTTATATAATATTAATAACAATTATAATACTAATATCAATTATAAAAAATCATTATTAATCCTAATATTTTAGTATTAATATTTTTAATATTTTTAATATTAACTAACAAATTTTAATATTAATATCATTAACATTAATAACATTAATTCTTATGTTTAGGTTTTATAATATTAGGTTTGGTTTTAATAGTAATATAATACTATTATTTTATATTTATAATAATACTAATAGGTTTGTATAATAATGTTTAATAACATTATTAATGATTGTATTAATAATATTTTAATATCAAATTTTAATAATTCTATAACATTGATATCAATTATTAATAATATTTTCTTCATAAAAACATTCATAATATTAACACTAATTAATATTATTAAGTTTATGTTTAAATTTAATAATTTATTATAGTAATGGTTAATAATATTATTATTATTGAGAATTCTTAATACCATTTCTAACATTAATTCTCACTAAATTACTATTAACACTTATATAATATTAATAACAATTATCGAATATTAATACTAATATTAATTATAAAATATTAATATTAATATTTTTAAATTTTTTTTATATTAATATTAATATTAGCTAATAAATTTTAGTATCAATGTCGTTAACATTAACAACATTAAATATGAATAAAATTTTAATATTAGTTATTAATATTAATATCAATTAATAGGAGTGCAAATTTTAATATTATTGTTAAAATTTATAAACATTAATTATTAATATTAATAACAATAAATAATATTACCATGGTCATGGTCCAATGTCACATTATGAGAATCATGGTTATCCATGGTCCAACATCACATTGTGACAAATATTGTCTCAATATGAAAATCAACGTTGGTCCAACGTCGCATTATGAAAAATATTGTCTCAATTTGAAAATCAATCATGGTCAACCATGGTCCAACAATGCATTGTGACAAAGATTTGTCAATATAAAAATCAATTTGTTAATGATGGTCAACCATATTTATTTTAGGGTTTATAATATTTATTCAAACGTCACATTGTGACAAATATTGTCTCAATATGAAAATGAATAATGTCAACCATGGTCAATTATGGTCAACCATGGTTGATCATGGTCAATATGAAAATAAACCATGGTCAATCATGGTCAACCATGGTCCACCATCACATTGTGACAAAGATCGTCTTAATATGAAAATCAACCATGGCCAACCATCATTGACCATGGTCAACCATTATCGACCATGGTTAACGATGGTCAATCACAGTCAACCATGGTTGGGCATCACATTCTCACAAAGATTTTCTTAATATGAAAATGAACCATAGTCAACCATGATCAGCCATGGTTAACCATGGTCAATAATCATGGTCACGTTTTGACAAAGATTATCTCTTGGTCCAACGTAACAATATGTCAACTATGGTCACCCATGCTCAATCATGCCCAACATTGCATTGTGACAATGATTTTATTAATATGAAAATCAACAATGCTCAACCATTTTCCAACGCTGTATTATGACAAATATTGTCTCAACATAAAAATCAATCATGGTTAACCATGGTTGAATGCTGCATTGTGAAAAATATTGTGTTAATATAGAAAGAAACCATGGTCAATGATGGTCAATGATGTTTATTTTAGGGTTTATAATATTTATATTATGGTTTATATATATTGAGGTTATAATTATAAACCCTTGGGTTTAATATTATTCCCTTGGGTTTTTAGTATTAATCCCTTGGGTTTATAATATCAATCCCTTGGGTTTATAATCATGTTCAGTCATGGTGTCACATTGTGACAAATATCGTCTAGATATGAAAATCAACCATCCTCAAACATGGTCAACCATGGTCCAACATCATATTATGAAAAATATTGTCTCAATATGAAAATCAATGATGGTTAACCATCTTTGACAATAGTAAACCATGGTGAAATGTCACATTGTGAAAAATAGTGTCTCAAAATGAACATCAATCATGTAATATGAAAATAATCCATGGTTAATCATGGTCAACCATGGTATAACATCCCATTGTGACAAATATTGTCTCAATATCAAAACCGCCCATCGTCAACTATTATAAACCATAGCCCAATGTCGCATTGTGACAAAGTTTGTCTCACTATGAAAATAAACCATGGTAAATCATGCTTAATGAGGGTCAACAACCATGGTCACATTGTGACAAATCTTATCTCATGGTCCAACGTCACATTCTCACAACCATTGTCATCCATCACCAGTCATGGCCAACCATGGCCTAACGTTGCATTGTGACAAAGATTGTCAATATGAAAATCAACTGTAGTCACCCATTGTCAATCATGGTCAAGCATGGTCAATCATGGTCCAATGTCACATTTTCAAAAATATTTTATTAATATGAAAATAACTTATGGTTAACTATGTTCTAACATCACATTGTGAAAAATATTGTCTCAATATGAAAATCAACCATGGTCAAACATGTTTTTTAAGGGTTTATGATATTTATCTTACGATTTATATATAATGGATTTACAATATTAATCCTTTGGGTTTTTTAGGTTTTTAGTATTAATCCTTTTTTTAATTAGTGCCCTAGGTTTATAATATCAATCCCTTGGGTTTATTAATATAAGGGTTCATATTCCTAGGGTGTAATATTATTGATAGGATTTAGAATATTAATCCTACGGTTTAATATATATCCCTTAATTTTATAATCCATTAGGTTTATAATATAAATTCCTTGGGTTTATAATATTAATCATAGGGCTTATACTCCTAGGGTTCAATATTAGGCACAATGTTTACAATATTAATCTCTTGGGTTTATTAATTTTATGGTTTATATTCCTAGGGTTTAATATTAGTCATATGGTTTTATTTTATTCCCTTTGGTTTATAATCCCTTGAGTTTTTAATATTATTCGTTTGGGTTGATTAATCCCTTGGGTTTATAATATTAATAGTAAGGTTCATGATATGAATATTATAGTATAATGTTTATTTAACGGTTCATAATATTTATCTTAGGGTCTATATCCCTTTGATTTATAGCATTAATATGTTCGGTTTTATATTATTCCTCGGGGTTTATAATACCCTACGTTTTTAGCATTAATCCCTTCTTTTTATTAGTGACTTATGTTTATAATCTCAATCCCTTGGGTCTATTAATCTAAGCATTCATATTCCTAGGGTATAATATTATTGATAGGATTTATAATATTAATCCTAGGATTTAATATAAATCCATGAGGTTTATAATCTAAATTCCTAGGGTTTATAATATTAATGAGATGGTTTATATTCCTAGTGTTTAATATTAAGCCTAACCTTTACAATATTAATCTCTTGTGTTTAATAATTTTAGGGCTTACACTTCTAGGGTTTAATGTTATTCTCTTGGATTTATAATCACTTGGTTTTTTAATATTAATTTTATGGGTTTATTAATACCTTGGGTTAATAATATAAATAGTAAGTTTCATGATTTGAATCTTATGGTATAATGTTTATTTTAGGGTTTATAATATTTATATTAAGGTCTATGTCCCTTTGGGTTATAGTATTAATCCCTTGGGTTTAATATTATTCCCCTAGGTTTATAATCCCTTGCCTTTTTAGTATTTATCCCTTGGGTTTATTAGTACCTTGGTATTATAATATCAACTGTTTAATACTGTAACATTGGAATGGTACAATCATGTATCCAATGTCATAATGTGACAAACATTATGAAAATAAGTCTAACCATCATTATCACAATGTTACATTTCTTTGTAATTTATTCAATGTCACATTATTGCATTACAAAAATCAAGTTTAATAGAAGGTTTATAATATTAGGGTCTTTTAATATTCAGTTTATAATATTAAAGTTTAATATTTGGTTTCTCATTTGTACTATTGGGTATAATATTAATCTTAGGGTTTAATATCAATCCCTTGGATTTTTAATATTAATCCTTTGGGTTTATCAATCCCTTACGTTTATAATATTAATCCCTTGGGTTTAAAATTATTCCGCTTGGTTTATAGTCCACTCACGCTATAATATTAATCCCTTAGGTTTATTAACTCCTTGGATTTTATTATTAATTTCTTGGGTTTATAATATTAATGGGTGAAAATGTGAAGTTGGGTTACAACTTTTTCCCTTTCTTGAAAAAAATATAATTTTTTTTGTTCTTCAACTTTTAGCAAGAAAAAACAATTTTTCTGTTTACAATTTCATTTTACGATAAAAATAAAACTTAGAAATTTTATTAGATTTCTATTACTTATTTTTTGGAATTTTTTAATTCACATTTGATATGTCAACTTAACATTTCTTTGTGTGTGTTCTTTAACAATCAAAGGATTCATAGAGATTCATGTTCAAACACGTTGGTGTATTCTTTTAAAACTTCACGTTTTTGAGAAAAAAATGTGTTACAGCAATCTAGACAGAGTCTACTTTGGTTCGATTATATTTACGAAACGAATTGATGCATATCATAATTAATATAATTTTTTGAATTGATCCAATATAAAAATACTACATATTTTGAATATGTTTCAGCTCTTGTGAAATTTCTCAACATACTAGTAATAAACATAAAATCTAAAAATTACCCATTATAGATGACAGATCAATGTAATGCGCCATGATTTTTTCAATTTTTTTTACTGTGTATTTTGGAAGGTACAAAATTTTGATTTCACTGAATCATAATGACCTTCAGAAATTGATTGCACCCATTTTATTAAAAAATTAATTAAAATTAGTAAATATTTAGGAATTCCATAATAGTTATATTTCCAGAAAGTAGATTGAATTCTGAAAATTCTTGTCTTAGTTCCAATAGTTAATTCATAAAGTTTGATGGAGTTTAATCATTCCAAAATTGAATAAATGTGTTCAGAGCCGAGCTGCTACATAGTTGTAGTCGTGTTAGTTTGGCCGAACTTTTAAAAAAATTTGGCAGAATTATTTTTTGGCACATTAGCCCGTTAATTCTAACGACACATAATTTTGGCTGAAGTATTTACAGAAGTTTGGTCTAATGTTTGTTTGAAATTACGTCAACCGGATAATTCAATGAAGCCCCTCCAAAAAAACATTTCGAGGCTATATAAATAGCTGAAAATGGAAACATTATTTTCGAATAATTTCACACATTTTTTCATTTGGGCTAATTTTGCTAATGACCTTTATCGGGCTTAATTTTCAAAGGACCCTTTTTGGGCTTAATATTCAAAGGAAATTTTTTGGAGGTAATTTTTAAAGTGATTGTTTTTAGAGGTTTTATGGGCTTAATTTTCAAAGGACATTTTTTGGAGGTATTTTTTAAAGTGACATTTTTTAAGAGGTTGGGCTTCATTTTCAACGGACATTTTTTGGACGTATTTTCTAAAGTGAGATTTCTTTAGAGTAAGTGTTTTGGGTCGAAGTAAATATTTTATAATGATTTTTTAAAGTGATTTTTTGTCTAAATTTTTAAATGAATTTTTTTTGCAGGACTTGAAGGAAATATTCTGAGCTTCATTTAATTTTTAAAAGACTTTTTTTGGCAGAATTTTTGGAGTAAGTGCTTTAGGTTGAAGTATGTCTTTTGCGAAATTTTTTTTAAATGAGTTTTTTTTTTTTTTTAATTAAATCTTTTGTGTTGCTTTTCTAATTGAATTTTTGTCTAAATTTTGATGTAGTGAGT
This sequence comes from Pinus albicaulis, assembly GCA_034641835.2. NCBI lineage: Eukaryota > Viridiplantae > Streptophyta > Pinopsida > Pinales > Pinaceae > Pinus > Pinus albicaulis. The sequence goes on from CM076580.1 coordinate 328,436,016, forward strand.
TTTTTTAAAGGATTTTGAACGAAATTTCTTGAGATTCATACTCATTTATCATGGGAAATCAAAGGAATTGAAAGGGAAAATATGATCGAACAAAGACCCCAAGGAATGTAGAGAACATGGGAGAGAATATCACAAAAAAAGAGAAAAGCACTCAAATATTGAAAGGGAAAATAAACTTCAACTATAAGTTGAAGTAGGTATGTAAATGTAAATATTATAAATTCGATATTTTAAATTTGACTATTTTATTGTGAAACTTAATTTTTATTTGATGAACTAATTTGAAAAATATTTTTCAATGTAAACAGAGAGAGATATTCCTCAAAACATTGATGATGATATATAAAATTTTTAAAGAGAAAGGGAAAGAGATATTGAACCAATCATTAAAAATGTTGAAAATGTTGAAATAATTTCAAGTGAACAAATTGAATCACCAGGTATGTATATATATGTTGAATGTGTATTATTGAAATAATACATATTTATTAATTTAATTATTTATTGAATATTTAAACTCATTATGTAAATTTAATTCCAATATGTACAGATGAAATCAATATCGATGATGAGATGTTAGAAAATTTTTACACTCACACATATGGAGATAAAAAAGCTCACCATGTTATACGATATCATTTTAATCACATTATTGATTCATTCTTCAAAAATGAAATTGTGCATTAGCGGAATTTTGAGGTCTAAAATGGACCTCCTAAGAAAAATGTACTACTAAAATAAACTTGATAAGAACCAATAGGATTCAAGATTATGATGTCAAACATGGGGGATGATTCACCATTATTTTAAGTAAAAGGGTGAAAATATTAAAAAAATAATAAAATAATAAAACTACTTTTTCAACTCCTATTTTCAACTTATCTCCCAAATTTTTTACTCAAATTTCGAGTGGGAGTACTTGTTGGATGAAAAATTTAAATCCCCATCCAAGGAGTATCCATGTTGCATATTTCTTATGGACCCTTCTACAATAATAATTATAAATACATGAAAAAACATGATTGTAATCAAATTTTTCATCTATTTCTCATTTTTTGTGTAGCGGGATCCATCGAAAGTATGAAACATGGGTTCTTTTTTGATAAGGAACTAAATTTTACATCCAACGAGTACTACCGCTCAAAATTTGAGTAAAATATTTGGGAGATAAGTTGAAAATACGAGATGAAAAAGTAGTTATTTTTTACCCCTCTACAATTTGATGATGTAATCAAAATCTTAATTTACTATTTCTACTATTATTTTATAATCTCCTTGGAAGGCCCATTTTAGACCTCAAAATTAACCTAATGGGAAGTTCAAGCCCAAATGTTTAAAATTCTCTTAACATCAAAGATATTAAAAGAAGCTACGACTTTATTGGGTATTCGAAAATAAACAAAAGATAAAAAAATGTAGGAAAATGTGATACAAAATATAAATAGTGCTCTAAATTAATTGGAAGATATATAAACAAAGTGATTTAGATGCAGGTAGAGAAATACGATTGGTAGTGGTTGCATCAAGTGTTAAATAGAATCGCATGGTAAAATCTATGGCACAAGAATTAGGAACCTCACAAAAAACTTTGCAAAAACATCATAAATTTCGATTACAGATAAATGTAAATGATGAACTCACTTGTTGGACAACTATTTGTAGGAAAACATACAAATATAGACTTGGAGATGATGTTAAAAAAATAATATATGAATATTGGATGAAAAATTCACGTATTTCACCAAAAGAAAAGGATGTGATGTGAAGAAGAATGGAATGAAACCAGTACGAAGAACATGCAGAAAATTTCTTGGACACCACTCAGATATAGTTGTTCAACAAGTTCAAAGAAGGGAATCATGAAATTGATGTCTCAATCATTGTTTTTGTACAACAAAAGCCATGGTATGTTAAACCTATCACTATAAGAGACACTTTTTGTTGTCGTTATCATGTGTAATTTCAGTTATACTATGACACATTCCTTAATTTTGGTAAAACATTTTGGAAATATTTACCTCCTCCTTACACTATCCATGATTTCATATATGAAATTATTTGTGGAAGCGAAAGCCATGAATTATTTTACCAAAAGAAATGTGTTGGTTGTAAAAAATGTGCTGATTGTGGAAATTTGAATAAATTTCAAAACAAATATCATACTGATATAAATGATCAATAATTTTCTAACATAAAAGTGAAATGGAAGAGATATGAATATATTCATACATCACTTGGTTCAAGTAGTACTACAAGTGCTAAAATAGTTGATTTACATGAAGAAGATTTTTTTGCGATAGATTGTTTGAGAGACTTTGAGGTAGAAACTTATAAATACAACAAACATTCTGATATAGCTCGATGGAAATACTTGAAATTCAAAAAATCCCGTGAAGATTTTCCACTAAGGACCATTTTGTCAATATTTGATTTTTCAGAAAGCTACATATTTGTTCCATAAAAATAAATACAGAGTCCATACTATCATTCTAACAAAGTCTCCATGCATTTCCATATTCTATATAGACATGTTGAACAAAATGTTGATTTTATATAAATCACCAGTGAAAATCAGCATGTTATTAAAGAATATCATTTTATATCAGTGAGGATCATACATATGATACATATTTTGTACAAAATTATTTTGAAAATATTTATGACTCCTTGAAAAGTCATGAAATAAAATTCAATGAACATTGGATATGGTCAGATGGATGCGTGGGTCAATTCAAATCTTCACGATCATTATTTTGGTTGTGTAATCTTCATATGAAAACACACATTAAACATTGTTGGAATTTCTTTGAGACTGGTCATGGAAAAGGAGAACATGACTGTGTAGGGGCATGTATAAAACAAGCACTTCGAAGATATCAAATGGAACACTCTGCAAACTGACTTGTCTTAGCTGAAGAAGTTGTTCAATGGCACATTTCTGCACTAAGCCATGAGACTAACTAATCAAGGGAAGTATGAAGGTACATGACTTAATTTTTATTGTATTTCTAATTTTAAACATTATTTATCACAATGATTATCTTTGATGGTATTTTGAATAACATATTTATATTCTTATTTGAATTTTCCATATAGTTTTTTTTGGAATATTGGGGTCCAATATGTATATAGATTGATTGGAGATGACCTCGAAACAATAAAAGAGACTCGAAAATTGCGTTCAATTAAAACAAAGCTATCTAAAAATGTGTTTTCATTGGATAAAATAAAATATTCTTGTTTTTGTGATGTTTGCATACACAACAAAAAATCCAATAATGTTTGTGAAAACAAAATGTATGTAAAATATTGGCAACATACAAAACTAAATACAAAGGGGGAAATCTGTGTTGCAAACTTTAAAAAAATGCAATCAAAGGAGACTACAATATCATTTGAAGGTGGTCGATTTTTTTATCTTGTTAGAAAAGGTAAAATTTCAATTGCTTTCAAGTGATAGAGATCTAGAAATAGATAATAAAATCTAGTATGCATGTTAATTTTAAAGTTAATTTTTCATGTTAATTATGATCTAGATTTAAATACATAAGTTTGTTTTATTATGCAGGAGACGTTTTTGTTGTAGTTGCACCTACTGTCAACAATGAAAATATGAAGTATTATTTGATGCGTTGCATTGAATGAAAGATGAAATTATTAGAAAACTATGATGATAATAGTTTTACATATGACAGAGGGTCTATTATACTAAAATGTTATTTTTTCCAACAAAATCATCAAAGTCAGGATTTTGTTTACTTTCAAGACTATTAACCTAATGTCATAAGTTGTCAATATAGTCACTTGGTGTGTGTAGAACACATCAAGTTGATAGAATTTCAATCAAAGAAAAAATTGAAAATTAAGAAATGGAAAATGTCAAAAGCCAATCATGAATAGATCATTAAATATGGCATTCCATTGGAGTTTTTTTTGATTGAAATCACCAACACTTTTTTCTCTTTGGATTCATCTTTTAGAACTTCTAGAACTCAACTAAAAATTAAACTGCCTTTTCATGTTATATGTACGAGTGTTTGCACATGTACATTTTTTTGGTACATGCACACGATTAATTTATAGACATGTGTAGACATACACAAGTACATTATCTTGTCTTAAATGATTTCATACATTCCATGGTAAAATTTGTCATAATTTCATTATTGCAAAATGCACATATTTGTGTATCTAGCATAATTGATATAATGAAAATTTTAACTTGCATGATTTTTTTTAGATGTGTCTATTAAGTAAATTATAATATTTTCTCTTGAATTCAAATGGTACGTGTTTTATAATTTCCAGTTTACTATCAACTGAAAGTAGCTTTTCTATGTACATTAATGAAAAATGTTGTGTACTAGATATATGTTTTAATGCAATTTTAAAATTTTATGATTGTTTGAAACATCTAAGAACACCTAGAATTTTATGATCATTTTTAGATATATACATCGATATGTATTGTACTTCAATCATTTTTACAAAAATTCAAACATGTACTTCAATCGTTTTTATGTACATATCTTTATGTGAACTTCTTATTTTTTTGTAACTTGGGCTAATAAATATTTTAAGCATGAAAATTTGTATAGAGGAAATGGGAAGAGATGGCAAGTAATTCTTAGGCTATCCCTTCCTTGGTAGTGTTCAAAATAAACCAAGTTTGGGGCTGCCTCAAAGGAGGAAACCAACCCCTTAAGAGTGTCACCCAGTCTTGTAATACAAAATATTCAGTGGCCCATATAAAAAAAAAGACCTTAAGTATATCGTGAGGTGACCAAAAACATAAATTAACCTTGCTACTGAACAATCATGGAGATCATTCATCTTTGTCCGTTGCCTAGTCCTCTTCCTATATCAGGCACCCGTATTCTTTAAAAATGGCTTCCTCCTCAGGTGTAGGAATTGGAGGAGGCTTCGGAGGGGCCACATGGATGATGGGAGTGACTGGGTACTCTGCATCATAATCTCTGGTCCAGACATCATCCGAGTCCATAACACAAACACCTATCTCCTCCATTATGGGCTCATAAATTAGAAGCAGGTTGGTTTTCCTAAGTAAAGGCTGCACAAATTGTGGAATAATGAATTTCCTACAGCCTCTTATACCATTAGGCTTCTCTTGAGGAAAAATAGTCTCCCAATGAATTATATCAAATGGTTGAGGATCTAGTACATCATGGCTATCATATGTAGAGCCCTTGGTGGATTCCAATTGTTGGTCATGGCCATGGTGAGAACAGCCTGATAACACACCCATGTAGCTGTCCCAATGGGCTTTTGACGCTGGTGCGAGGCCATGATATCGCTTCTGACCTATAAATTTTATTATTATTTTTAGATATATACATCGATATATATTGTACTTCAATCATTTTTACATATATTCAAACATGTACTTCAATCATTTTTATGTACATATATTCATGTGAGCTTGAATATGTAAAATCATCTATGATTGTTTTAAATGACATATATGATCATGAAAAATGTATTTAAATAACACCTAAATAATAGATGTACATCCTAAAATTATATAACACTCACACACATGTTGAAATGCATAACATGTACCAATTTATGTGTTAAATGTAATTTGAAATTGCCATCTAGATTCATTTTATATTTAAAAAATTAAATGACAACATGAGTTTTAAGAACAAAAAATTATATCAAAACATGTGAGCACATGCCAAATTTAGTTCAACTATCGAAAATATACACATGTATGTGTAAATTGTGATATGAAATTTCCATCTAGATTATTTTTATATTTAACAAATATAATCAAAACTTGAGTTTTAAAAACATAACATTATATCACAACATGTGATCACATGCGAAATTTAGTTCACCTATCCAAAATATACACATTTATACATGTTTTGTAATTTGAAATTTCCATCTAGATTCATTTTAAATTTAATGAATAAAATGACAACTTGAGTTTTAAAAACAAAAAGCTATATCACAGCATGTGATCACATTCCAAATGTAGTTCAATTATCCAAAATAGACACATCTATACATGGTCTATAATTTCAAATTTCCATCTAGAGATTCATTTTATATTTAACATTTATAAAATGACAACTTGAGCTTTAAAAACAAAACATTATATCATATCATGTGATCACATGCCAAATGTACTTCAACTATCCAAAATATACACATTATGAAAATATAATTTGAAATTTCCATATAGAGATTCATTTTATATTTAACAAATAAAATGACAAATTCAGTTTTAAAAAAAAAACGTTATATCACAACATGTGATCACATGTCAAATGTAGTTCAACTATCCAAAATATACACATGTATACATGTTTTGTAATTGTAAATTTCCATCTAGAGATTCATTTTTTTAAACAAATAAAATGACGACTTGAGCTTTAAAAATCAAACATTATATCACATGTGATCACATGCCAAATGTGGTTCAACTATCCAATATATACACATTGTGAAAATGTAATTTGAAATTTCCATCTAGAGATTCATTTTATGTAAAAAAATAAAATGACAACTTGAGTTTTAAAAGAAAAACATTATATCACAACATGTGATCACATGCCAAATGTAGTTCAACTATCCAAAATATAGACATGTGTTTTGTAATTTGAAATTTCCATGTAGATTAATTTTATATTTAACAAATAAACTGACGACAAGTTTAAACAACAAAAAATTATATCGCAACATGTGATCACATGCCAAGTGTAGTTCAACTATCCAAAATGTACACATGTATCTGTTTTGTAATTTGAAATTTCCATCTAGATTTATTTTAGATTTAACAAATAAATTGACAACTTGAGTTTTAAAAACACCACATTATATATCACAACATGTGATCACATGCCAAATGTAACTTTCCAAAATTTAAAATCATTCTTGATAAAAGTAAATGTAGTTTCAAACTATACCCAAACAGTAAAATATGTCCAAAATTTATATCACATGAACAATAAAAGTAAATATATATAACAATGTATAGTGCTACAAGTATCAAGTTATATAGAAAAGTAAATATGACAGCATATACAAGAACATATATAGAAAAGTAAATTTAAGACTATTTATCAAATAAAATGTTTCACACATGTGCATCATCAATCAAATACAGATGGATCTAGTGTCTTTGATAGCAGTGTCTTGAGCCTTGTGTTATCCTCTAAAGAATGGGGAACCTTTACACAATGTGTAAAAACATTAAAATTTAGTATTTTAAAATTGAATGAGAATGTATAACTTCATGTAAAAAAACAAAATGAAAAAGAAAATCAAGCAATATGTCATGTAGTTCCCTCTCCATTGTCTTTTGTTTCGCATCCATTAAAACATCCTACACAGTAAACTGTACAATATATATATATATATATATATATATATATATATATATATATATATATATATATATATATATATATATATATATATATATATATTTTAAAAATTTTCAAATGAAAATTCATATAAACTAATTTTCAATAATATTAAAAAAAAAGTTATACAACTTGTTCAAATGGTCTGGATGTTCCTATCTCCATCATACACTCCGTCGCTCGAGTCCTTGTAGAACAAAAATCATCTACAAAAATTAAAATTCAAAAATTTTAAAACTATAAAATAACTCAAGATCTAGGTCTCATTTTATAATTAAAATTTTGAACTTCAATTTATAAATTAAACATATAAGTGAAAAATTTAATACTTGTGATGGTGGATTTGGAACATCTCCTAAGGGTGTTTCCAAAAGAAAATCATCTCTACAAACCTAAAATTCAAAAAATTTAAAACTGTAAAATAACTCAACATCTAGATCTCATTTTTTAATGGAACTTTTGAACTACAATATATAACTTTAAACATATTTGAGTGAAAATTTGTTCATACTTGTGATGGGGTATTTGTCACATCTCCTAACAGGGAGGAAGAGGGTACCTCCATTGCAAAAACATCAGACGGAATCAGAATATGTTAACATTTAATTATATACATGTATATGTGTACACAATTATTTATTTTAAAAATATGTCATCATGTTTCGATATATAATACTATATTAAAATAATTTTACATCAACATCATGAACACTTAAAAACCAGTAACATGTGCCAACATATCATATTGATCGTGAGAACCATCTTGATTGTGAGAACCTGAAGCTTCGACCATGATATTAACATCTTCATTCATCATGCATGATAATTGCAAATGGTGTTCACATATACGATACAAATTTTTTAGATTAACATATACAAATAAATGTATGTATATGTATTTATTACAAATTTTACATGTGTTAAAATATTCACACTAACCATTAAAACATACCGATCCCATGCCCGCTTCCTCAAGAATAATTAGGTCCTACCAACCATTGCAACAATTATTTTCATATGTTATGAGCTCTTGAATACTCATGCTATCCATATCATCATCTATATGATACAAAAAATTAGCACATGAATTCTCTCATGCTCTTTATCGATTCAGAAAAACATCAATTCCACCAAGTTCACTCTGAAAATTGTCTATGATGACATCCGTTGATTCTCAATTAATTTGAGAAGTGGCATCCATCTCTAACTGAAAATTTTCCACACGAAGATGTCGAATTACTAATGGTGGCTCGAGGCAAGGCAACTCATCATCATGCTTAGAGCCCTTATGGTCACATAATTGACCTTTCCTAGGACCAAAAAATTTAGAGGGAAAGTCATTATAATTGGGTTTCATTCCCAAAAATAATTTTGCATAAAATAGTTTGGCAAAATAAAGAGGAACCTCATCCTTCCATGGTAGTATTCCATAGGCAGCAAGGTGTCTATCATACAAATGGCAAGCTATATCATGGTGCATGAAATATTGCACCTTTAGCAACTTTCTTTTCATCCCTTCCTCGAAATTAAAGATATAATTCGTCATTTCTATTGTAACTTTGTCTTTCACAACCTCCCATGTCTCGAGATGCATCACTTTTTCCTTTCTTTTCCTCGTCACTTCTACAAAAATATCAGTTGTTGGCCCAAGTGTTTTGTACACATCTACATGTCTACTTAAAGAGTGAATAACTATTTCTAAGCTTTCTCGACTCTCAGCAGGGAGTTTCAAAGACACAAGATATTTCTTCAATTTTGAATAAAGATATTGACACCTTTGTAATGTGCATTGTTGGATGTTTGATTCCTAAGGTAAATCAAAAATCTCATACAGATAAGTCATGGTTGGTGTACAATATTCTTCTTGAATAACGCGTTCTGGCCTATGTATTTTTGGAGTAACATTTTCACCCTCTGTGTCAGTATATAAATAAATTATAAATAAAAAAAACATACGAAAAAATTTGTAGAAATTGAATGAAAATAATATTTAGATTGATGGCCACCTCGAGATGGTTGGGCAGCATCATGCCCACCATGAGACTATTGAGAACCATAATGACCACTGATTGGTTGAGAACCAACATGACCACCCATTTATTGGCCTCTGAGGGAATTCATATCACCACCCACACACAATTTTCCACCACCTATTGATGGGCCACTAGGGGAATGTGTACCACTGCCAACCTCACACAACAAGAAGGAAGCTTCATTAAAAAAAAATATGAATTTATAATCAATTCAAAAATACTTTCATACATATAAATACATGTACATATGATTGACTAAATTGCATGAACCATACCATGATTGTGTGAACCATGGCTATGATCTATTTATGGAGTAGATACTCTTGTCCTACTAACTCCTGAAAAATAAAAAATAAATTTATTAAAAACTAAATTTAACTCACAAAATTGATAAAAAAATATATTCCATATGTATACATGTATGTACATGAGGATATATATATATATATATATATATATATATATATATATATATATATATTCAATAAAACAATAAATTCCACATGTATACATGTACGTATGGATATAATATTATATATTCAAATGTCATTTACAAACATGCACATTTAATATAAATACCATGAACATCCCTCCTTCCATGATCCCCCTCTCTCGTAGTGGCATGGGATTCTATTGATCCTCTCCTTTCATCCTCCATGATATATATATATATATATATATATATATATATATATATATATATATATATATATATATATCTTCATTGGAAATTCACAATAATTTTTAAAATCACTATTTAAAATAAATTCAAAAGATTTCAAAAAAATAATGTAATTTAGTAGAAAAATTATGTAAATCACAAATTGATGTGTGAAACTCAATTTAAACAAAAATTTGTTGAAGTCCTCGAATTTTAATTTTATAAAACATGAATTTCACTAAGTTCCACTTACATGGTGGGAGCACACTTGGTATAAAATTTAAAAAACACAATGTCATTAAAAATGACACATTTATAAGTAAAAAACACACACACATCAAAGATATCTTACAGTGTCCATAAATAAATTTTGAAGGAGAGTGTCTCAACATTAATTCATCTTTAAGATATTAATATTGAATTGGAATTGCCCTGTATAATACTAATTCATCTATTAATTCATCTTTGATGTATGAATCTTGAATTGGCATTGCCCCACACAATAGATCAACATATATCTTATTAACATTTTCACAATGTCTTCTACTAAAAAAATGAAATTGTCTAACAATATTGTTTTCTTTTTGATGTAGTTGTTTTAGCCTCTCCTTCTTAACTACGTACATGCATTTCATCTAGTTGCACACAAGTTTAGAATTAGCGAAAACTACAACTCCATTTGATCCATAATCCCTACCTGTTCCCAAGCCTTCTATCAATGCAATATAATATGCCTCATTATTTTTTGTTCTTCTCGGTATATTCATTTTCCTTTAGAAGACCTTGTTAGTCACAATATTGTAAATCACAGATGTAATCATTCTTTCCCTATATTCGGATAGCAAGAAACATCTATCCATAATGTTCATTTTTCAACCATATTTAGTGGGTTTTTTTAATCGCCGGAAAAAACAATTTCAGTAAAGTATATTAAATGAAAATTTATTGCGAATGCATGGGAGAAATGAAATTTACATGGTTTACCTTAAATTTTATGGGTGAAATTACATTTCAATGGTTCCCAAAAAAACTAGAAAATGCCTTAAAGTTTATGGGAGAAATGACATGTGCATGGCTCCAAAAAAACACTAGCAAAAAAAATGGATTCAATAAAATATATTAAATGAACATTTATTACAAATGAATGTGAGAAATGACACGTACGTGGTTTGCCTTAAATTTTATGGGTGAAATGACATGTACATGGTTCCCAAAAACACTAGAAAATGCCTTAAGTTTATGGGTGAAATGACATGTACATGGTTCCCAAAGACACTAGCAAATTCTTCAAAGTTTATGGGAGAAATGACATGTACATGGTTCCCAAAAATACTAGCAAATGCTTTAAATTTTATAGGAGAAATGACATGTACATGGTTTCCAAAAACACTAGCATTTTCCTTATTGCAAATGCCTTAAACTGTATGGGAGAAATGGCATGTACATGGTTGGGAAAAATTAGATGTACATGGTTCCCAAAAAAGCTATAAAATTCCAACTTTATTGGAGAGATGACATGTACATGGTTTCCAAAAACACTATCATTTTCCTTAAAATATATATTAAATGAACATTTATTGCAAATGACTTAAATTTTATTGCAAATGCATGAGAGCAATGACATGTACATGGTTTTCCTTAAAACACTAGCATTTTCAATAAAAATGTATTAAATTAAAGTTTATGGGAGAACGACATGTACATGGTTTGCCTTAAATTTTATGGGAGAAATGACATGTACATGGTTTTCCTTAAGTTTAAAAAATATATTAAATTAAAGTTTATGGGAGAATGACATGTACATGATTTTCCTTAAAGTTTATGGGAGAAATGACGTATACATTGTTTGCCTTAAGTTTATGAAAGAAATGACATGTACATGGTTTTCCTTAAAGTTTTCTTTAATTTTAATGGGAGAAATTACATATAAATGACATGTACATAGTTCTGAAAACACTAGAAAATGCCTTAAATTTTATGGAGAAAATACATTCAAATAACATGTATATATTTCCCAAAACACTAGCAAATGCCTTAAAGTTTACAGGAGAAATGACATGTACATGATTTTCCTTAAATTTTGCCTTGAGTTTATAGGAGAAAGCCTTGATTTTATGGGATAAATGACATGTACATGGTTTGCCTTAAATTTTATGGGAGAAATGACATGTATAAATGACATGCCTTAAAGTTTTGCTTGCCTAGATTTTATGGGAGAAATGACATGTACATGGTTTTATTTAAAGTTTGCCTTAACTTTTAGGGGAGAAATGACATAGAAATGACATGCCTTAAATTTTTCCTTGAGTTTATGAGATAAATGACACATCTACATGGTTTTCCTTAAAGTTTGCCTTAAATTTTATGGGAGAAATGACATAGAAATGAAATTTACATGGTTTCCAAAAAACTAGCAAATTATTTAAAGTTTATGGGAGAAATGACATGTACATGGTTATCCGTAAAGTTTGCCTTGAGTTTATGGGAGAAATGAAATGTACATGGTTATCTTAAAGTTTTCCTTAAATTTTATGGGATAAATGACATGTACATGTTTTTCCTTAATGTTTGCCTTAACTTACAACCATGGAGTGATGTTGTCATCCGAGGATGAACATTAGCCAAGAAAACCAAGTATGTGAATAATTTTAAATTGGTATGTTTATTTATGAACTTAATTGAAATAAATATGCTACTATAAATGAAAATATAATGATATTTTCTACAAGATGGATGTAGACTAATGTTTAATATATGCACATATGCATGTATGTTTGGTGGAGATGTTGCGTGCATGTCAAAGTTGTGTGAAGACAATTATCCTACACACAGAAATGAAAATATTATTATAGGTTCTACAAGATGGATCTATACTAATGTTTAATATATGCATGTATGCATGTATGCCTAGTGGAGCTGTTGTGTGCATGTGAAAGTTGTGTGAAGACAATTATCCTACACACTAGTATTATTCATGATAGGTTCTACAATATGGATGTAGATTAATGTTTAATAAATGCATGTATATCTCGTGTAGTTGTGTGCATAAGTATGTTATCACAAGCTGAAATATTAAGTTATTGGGAGAAGAAATTAATGTGTGGCTCAAATGCAATTGGTAAGTTTGGCATGAAATTAATTTGTAGCTAAAATTTAATTGTTTTTCATTATAACTCATAAATTAATTTTTAACATCTCATAAGTTGAGATCTAACATTGAAATTTTTAACTTCACATCGGGACATAGTAATAGCCAACAACCGCAGATCATCCTATGATTGATCTTTCCCCTCATGAAAAGCTCAGACTATTTGGATGGAAATTTGAATTTTGAGAATGTGTGATTTTTTTGACACACAGTACACATCAACAACACAAGAATATTACAGTTTATCAAGACATGAAAGATGATATGTTTCGGGATGTTTTGGATGCTGATCACATGGAATTTTTGTTACCCGGACATTCTTTTTTGGGGAGTGAGTAAAGTTCAAGTGAAGATCAGGTAATCAATATAAATCTATATCTCAATAAATATTAGATCAATATTAATCTCAATGCATATCCAAATTTTCTAAAAAGGAAAAGGCTTGAGAAAATTTTACATAATCTAAGTACTTTAGAAAATTTTCAAAAGGTTAAGCCTATGTCTAAAACAATTTTTCATTGTATTAACCAAAAAAAAAATAATTATGTTATACCTTATCTAAATTGTTAACCAATTTATTATGCTAAAAATTAATTTGAACTTCCTCACTATAATATGACAGGGAATATTAAAGAAAATATAATTAAGTTATTACCTCTAACCTAGTTTTCCTTTCTTCAAATGTCAGTATAATAGATGTTTCTTACCCCTGGAAGATAAAGCAGTCATAAAATTTTCACACCTTAAAATGGTGAAAGAGATTTTCACATTTGAAAAGTGGAATGACAACTTGCATCCTATTTTATTTCAATGGCCACTTTTTCGGGCCCTTTCTCTGTAATACAAGTAGCTACTAGTCCCAATAGTAAGTCCATGATGATAACCCTCTAGGCACACCACCCACCATTTCCTAGAAAATGAATAAACGAAGCTGAAATTATGCACCTCCATACAAGTTCAAGTACCAACCAACTTAGAAACTAAAAAAAATTACAATTAGAGGTACTATTAATATAGGTTTCTCTGCTTTGAGTTGATGGTGTCAAAGAAATTTTTATTCTCTTGCCCATCTAACTACTAAGATTGTGCATGCTGACTACGGTATTTTAAGAATGTCCTTGTTTGCCATTAATGATCACCAAATTTCTCATTCTCCTCACCATGAAAAGATGGTTCTTATTAAAAATAATAGAAGCGTCAATTAGAACGAAAATGCTCAGGTTATAAGGCAGAGATTTTGAATCTATTTTTCCTTTGTAGGGAACAAAGCACATCATTTGAAAGCTGAAGCCATGTCTCTAAACCATTCTTCTGTTACAATACTCCTTCATATATAAAGAGAAAGCTAGCCAACTATCCCAATCAGTATTTACTATCCTAAAGGAATACATTCCTCCTTTAATCCCAACATCAATATGAGTCGTATGTTTATGAATGTTCTACTTTATGCCCACATTATGTCAATTTGTCTCTTTGTTCCTTATGTTTGAGCTCGTTGGTGTCTTTTTATAGATAATTATATCAAATTTCTACATGGAATTGTAATGTCCTCTATAGAATGATCATCATACAGTAACTTGTATCCATGTTATGGGAGCTGCAAACATGTCTTATATCTAGTGATGATGTTGAGATTTAGAGGATCAATATTTCTCATGTTTGGGGTGTTGGCTTTGGTGTTGCTTCAATGTTGTCGCCATGGCAGCTCAACTTCAAAAATTGTATATTATATTGATAATAGCACTTAAAATACAAGGAATCCTCGTGGATAAGTGTTTAGTAATGGTTTATGAAATTAAATGTTGATTAGAGGTCCTAAAACTCCTACAACGCCTTCTACTCCCTCCAAATGCATATATTCTGCAGGGAATTCTCAATGTCTTTCACGAAGGAAAAAATTCACAAGGATTTCGGTAGAATCAATCTTCCATAGATTTTTTAATGTGGATGTTGAATGAATATCTATCACTCTGGCCATATTTACTTATTTATTTCATAAAGGTGGAAGAAAAGGGTTGAATAGTTTTTCAGAGGAAATAATAGTCCTCTAACACATGGATCTGGATCTATTTACGTCACTAAAAAAAATAATGGGTGCCAAAGAACCTTGTTTGTTCTTTTGGTTATGGATCCATATATGTATGTGTAAGAGATTTCAATCCCTCCTCAACAAAAATTTTCAGGGAAAAGCGCAAGAAACAATTTTATTGAAATAAGAGTACTAGAATTTTTCGTTGATATTAATTTAATATGTTGAAGGCCCAAAAGTAAACCAAAATGCAATAAAATTGGATATTTTGAAAATTTATGTAAGTTATGAAGAATTAAATTTATTATTTTCCATTATGATTATAATATTTTCATCTGAAAATTTAATGATATTAATCAAAACCAGCAGAAGAAATAAGCTTATGAACATGTTCGGTTTCATTTCCATGTGAAATTGTCTTTTGGAAGAATAAAATGAAAAGTTTGTAAACATAACTAAATCAAATAATTAAAATAGGAGGATGCATAGTACGTTTTTTCTTCTACCTAGAAGTTTGGAGACAATGAGACAACGAGAGTGCACACAACAAGAAGACATCGAGAGCACGGACAACGAGTAGACAACGAGAGGACGAGGCCATAAATCGTGGAGGATGTTTCCGATCAGGAATCATATTAGAGAAAACATGCGAACATAGAAAAAATAATAATAATAATAACAGAGCATAAACCATAAATCTTACCTTCTCACCTTCGCTTTCTCCCCTCCTCACCCGTGCAACATCGCAACACAAACAGAGTGACACAACACCCCTTCAATAGTGCAACACAAACATAGCGAGACAACACCCTTGCAACAACACAACACAAACAGAGTGAGAAAACAACCCTGCAACAGTGCAACACAAACAAAGTGAGACAACACCCCTGCAATAGTGGAACACAAACAATATGAGACATACAACAACATAGTAGCAATAGAGCAACAGTAACTAACTGAATGGTAACTAAACCAAAACTTGTTGCAGTCTGGGGGCTGTCATATTTACAAGAAAAAGTTAGGCTAGATTATTTTAAAAAGTTTGGTTAGAATATTAGTTCGGTCAAAATTTTGTTGCTCATTTTCCCATCTCTGACCAAAAATATGTTTACCCATGCCATCAATATGTCATCAATGTAAATGACAGAATTATTTTAGCTGAATTAATTTCGAAACTTCGGCCGAAATGTTGGGAAAATGAAATTTCTGACCACGTTTCTTATGAAAATGTAACCAGCCTTTACATTTTTACCCACTATAGAATGTAAGTGTTGGAACTGCAAAGTAAACTTTATAGGAACACCACCGCTCTGAAAATCTAAATCTATTTCCTTTCCAACATTATCATCCAGAATTGTCTCCAACTTCAAGAAATGAGTGAAAATATCATCATTCACACAGACAAGTAAATTCCTTGGCTCTAAATGTTTCTCAACAAAACCTCCTAGCACGACAAAATATATAACCAAATTATCGCCTCTACCGAAAAATTCTTTCTCACTAATTCTCCAGTATTTTCCTGAAGACCTAACTGGTATGCTTGATTGAATCCTTTATGAAGAAGAGACATTTGGAGTGTGCCTCGAGGAATATGGACTCTATTCCATTGAGTTACTGACTCTTCCTTGCACCTCTATAAATTTTTCAAAGTCCTTAATGCTCGATGCAATGGAATATAATATGTAGAAGGACCTTTCTTTCTAGCCCCAACATTTAATCCAACTGCTTGTCCCTCACAATTTATTACTGGAGAGCCACTTGAGCCTCCTTTTTTTCCTAAATTTGCCTTCATATAAAATATATTGAAGTCATTGTACTTAATCTGTGAGTAAAAATGGGTGGGTCGATCTTGTCGCACTAGGGTTCCTATAGAAACATAAAGTTTTTCATCACTGTCATTACCCACTACTCGAATATCCAATCCCATAGCTGCAATTTGAGGTGCAAGAGGGATTTCCTCAATTTCCATAAACTGAAGTGTTGCGGGATCGAAACAGAAATATCCAAAATCATGAACATGGTGACGATATAGAGGATAAATAGGAATCTTCTCGTTATTGAGAAATGTAGCATCGGCCACATCAAGTTCAGGATGAAGGACATGGCGATTCATGAGGATGAGTTTGTGTTGCTTATCTACAATGAAATCGGTAGCTTAAAGATATTGACGATCTTAGTATCGAAATAATGAGTAGCAGTGACTATTAACAACACCACGGCCTTAAAAACCTTTCTTAACACCTTGCTCCATTTCTCTGTCATTGCAACAGTCGTCCTATTTTCTCCAAAAAATTCCATTGTGAAGAATTTTATTGAGATTTCTCAATTCTACGACTCAAAGGCACGTAATTTCATACAATATGGTTCTTGCACCGGCAGATTCTCTGGTGATGCGAGCAAAGAATCCATGAATGTCTTCTGTGACACAGAGGGTGACATATACAAGCAACTTTGTGAATTATATATAATTGGAGTGTCGTGTTTGTTAAGGAAGCCACCTTTTTCAATTTGTTGTATGATGGGAGATACTCTACAACACTTTTTTGGGAAAAAAAATTGTATATTTAAATATGTATTCAGATTTAATATAAAATTTAATCATAAATGACCTAAATATCTTAGTTTATTTTAAAATATTCAATTTTTATTGCATCGATATGGGTTTTACAGGTTAGTGTAGGGTAGAGGTAAGTATGTAAAAAAAAATTAAATTTATGTTCATTTAAAAAAAAAAAAACTTAAAAGTTATATAAAGAGGTTGAATAAGTTAAACATTTAAACACTCGCTCTATTAATAATAAAATAGTAAAGTAATAATTAAAAAAAATATCAATTTGTTATATTTTGATTTTGTGATTAAATTGTGATTTTTGTTAAAATACTATGGCTTATCAATACCACATGCTCAAAAGCCATAACACATTTAACAATCAAAAGATTTTGTAACATTATGACAAGATTCTTAATTCACTGCTACTTTACCATGCATAATGTTAACTTGTAAATTTGATTTGTTACAATACCATGAGCCAATACCATGTCTTATCAATACCACATGCACACAAAATATAAATTATTTTAGAATCAAAATATTTTCTAACAATATGAAAAGATTTTAACCATGGATATTCACCCCGCTTTGTCATTTATATTATGAACTTGTGAATAGGCTTTATTACAATGCCGTGGGCTACTACCATGGCTTATCAATACCACATGTTGTTTGTGTGTGCCTTGGCCCTATATTAGGTGGTCGAACGCACCTATGGTTTTGGGCATGATGGTTTTCCACTCATGGTATTTTGTAGATCTGGTCAAGCCTATGGTTTTGTGCATGCACATGGTTTTGGGCATGATGGTTTTTTTCTCCTAGTATTTGGTAGATATGGTCAAGGGAACTATGTTTATGTTCTAATCCAGGGTTAATGGATTTGGGTTTATGAATGCCTCGCCATGTATATATATGTGTTGTAACACTAAAAGGAATATAATGAAAAATCAAGCTGGTAGTCTTAGTTTGGGATATAGGGGAAAATATCTGCACGTATTTATGTTTTATGTTTTATGATCTCGCTATTGTTTATTTTATATTTTTTTAAGAATTTGTTTGCAAATAATTTATGTATAGGGTTAAAAGCTACATTTTGTATTAGATTTGCTTCAGCTTCAAGGGGATGCCTTTGTTGTTGAGGGGTTTTTTTCTTGGGCCTGTGGTAGACCCTGTTCACTAGGAGATTTGCGGGATCAATTCTTGCAGTGAAAGAAGATGGCGAGCAGTGGAAAGATAGAGATCGAGAAATTTAATGGTAATTGTTTTGAGTTGTGGAAGATCAAGATGGAGGATCTGCTGGTGGGTAAATATCAGTGGATCACAGTAGATCCGGGTACTAAACCAATGAAAATGTTATATGAAGACTAGGAGAAGTTGGATCGGAAGGAAAAGAGCACAATACAGTTGTGTATCTCAAATTCGGTATTATTGAATGAATATGGGGAAGCTACAATGAAGATTCTATGGGTCAAGTTAGGTACTTTGTACCAATGTAAGTCTCTGGTGAATAAATTGTTCCTACGGAAAAAATTTTATAGCGTGAGAATGAAGGATGGAGACTCAATGAAAGAGCATCTAAATGCCTTCTATTGAAAAGTGTAACTAGGAACAGTCTTCATAATCACTATGTAATCATTTATTCATGTAAAGAGGAAGACAAAGCTAATAAAATGCATTGTTTTATGCTTTCTTCATGGGTTTCATGAGCAACATTTTTATTATAGTTTAATAGAATTATCCTTGATGTCTATTAGGTTTTTTCTTCTGATTATAAATGAACTCAAGTGTCATGTATATGAAGTATCTATTGTTAGTATGAATCATTTGTCCAAGTGTACGAAAAAGGACCACTTTAGCTATGCATAACTAATAGCCCTAACAACAAAAGTGGCTACCAATATCTTCAGATCTGCGGTTAGTTGAACAAGAACAGAGCTGCAAAAAACCAGATCTATGCATGGAAAGACATTAAGCAAAAGAAAAGTGACAATGGCTCCATACCAATAGACAAGACAAGAACAATTTTTTGAAAGAATTTTTGTATTAATTGGGCACCTGGGAGGAAAACAAGAAGGCGTATCCAATTCTCCTCAGTGGGATGGGTTCTTGGAAGTCTCAGCACTTCAGATCTAAGATTTATCTCTCTTGTTGGTGTAGAAAACCCAATGCAAAGAAAGGAGCTCAATGGGAGCTCACACAGCAAATGATGGAAAAATATGACCAAGTGTATAGATCCAGAGTGATCTAATAGGCAACAAAAGGTGAAGAATGGTAGGAAAAACCCTCCTATTTATAACAAAATATTGGGTCATTCTAGATCTTGGTGCATGATTAAAATAATGTTAACCAAATCTAGATCCACCTTTTATGGAATACTTTATTATATTTGTTGGAGGGAAAAAGTATTTGACTTGGGTCAAATCCCTTTATTTGTTAATAATAAATAAATAAATGATTTATTTATCTTTTTAAGGAAGTGGTTGAAGGATAATTAAACAAATAATGATTTATTTAATTATTTGTGGGTGATTTGGTCATATTTAACAAGGAATATTATCTAAATAAGATTTAAATAATTATTCCTAGAAAATAATAAGATAAATAAAGGTTTATCTAATTAATTTTTTTTTTTTGGGTTAAACATGACTGGGAATAATAATTAAATTATGGTTTAATTAATTATTCCATGAGGAAAATCAAACAAATATAGGTTTGTTTAATATTTCCTTTTGGGGTTTCCTGTTTGGACCATAAACAACCTAATAAATGTGGCTTATTAAGTTATTTAACATAGCAGTGCCACCTTATAAAGGCACCACCTTACATGGTGCATTGGTGTACTTGGGTCCTAATGATAATAGGTTAGAAGGACCAAAATGTGTCTTAGGTTTAGTATCTGTGAGGTGTTACTGAGGATTCCAAGGTACTGCACTGCATGCTTGGCGGTCGTTAGGGAGAGAGAGGCATGCGCACGCAGACAGTAATATACTCCGGGAGGGGGGAGCCAGGAAAGGCATTCGCCTACCAGGGTAATGACCAGAGGGACACCAAGATGTTGTTCGGGGGAGACATCCGGGAGGATAAAGGGGTTCGTGGATACCAGCTGAGGGGGGGAGGCCGCCGTGGCGAGGAGCGTCCGGGCCGGGCCGAGATGAACGGCTAGGAGCGGGTTGCGAGGGCGAGGGGGAGTCATTTACCAGTCGAAGGTGCCGCTTAAGGGCAACCCCGAGACGATTACACGGTGATTCGAATAAGTCAGACCGTGCGATAGGAGGGGGGGGAAGACTAGGGAAAGTTCCAAGCAGGGACGAATCTTTCTAAATGCTGGGGGAGACACTGGTCAAGGAATCGACGGTTTGCTTGTTGGCTACAGAAGAGATGGTCGTCTCAGCGGAGGTCTGAGATTTTGGCTCATGATATGTCAACTGGTCAATGGTGACTGTCTTTCCATTATGGGGGAAAGACATCTTGCAGAAAACCGCGGATGGGACAGCAGACATAGCATAGGTGTAGCTTCGCCCCAATAGAATGTTGTAATATAGCGGGGCGTCGATGACGTCGACGTCAACGCAAAAAGTCTTACCGGCGAGGGTGATAGGACAATTACGAAACAAGCCAATGGGCTGAGAGGCATGACCATCCCACGCACGAAGGGTGATCGTGGAAGGGGCTAGCTCATGGGATCCGAGTTGCTTCCAAACCTGTTGGGTATGTGTTATATCCTTTCCACGATTATCCCCACGCGCTGTATGTTGCGTCGGGCGTAGCTGGGGGGTCACGAGGGGCGAAGCAGTCCCCGGCCAAAATTTGTTTTTTGTGCGGACCCACTCATAGGCGAATCCGCGCATGGTTTTGTGCATGGTTTTGCACATGGTTTTGGGGTTCGATGGTTTTCAGCCCCTGGTATTTTTTGTAGATCCGGTCAAGGGAACTACGGTTATGTTCTAATTCAGGGTTAATGGATTGGGGTTTATGTATGCTTCGGCATGTATATATATGTGTTGTAACACTAAAATGATCATAATGAAAAATCAAGCTGGTCGTCCCGATTTTGGATCCAAGGGAAAATCTCTGTGTTTTTCTGTTTTATGTTTTATGCTCTTGCTATTGTTTATTTTCTGTTATAAGAATCGTGTGTAGATATTTTTGTTCAGGGTTAAAACCTACATTTGGTATCGGAGCAGTTTCGGCTTCAAGGGGACGCCTTTGTTGTTGAGGGTTTTTTGCTCGGGCCTGTGGTAGACCCTGTGTAGTGGGAGATCCGGCGGATTTACTCCTTGCGGTGAAAGAACATGGTGAGCGTTGAAGACAGAGATCGGTGGAAATCTGTCGTCGTAGCTTTGAGTCGTGGAAGCTCAAGATGGAGGATCCTATTGGTGAGCAAAGATCATTGACTGTCAAAAGAGATCTGGTATTAAACCAACGGCAATGTCAGATGAAGACTGGAAGAAATTGGATCGGAAGGCTAAGAGCACAATACGGTTGTGTGTGTCAGATTCAGTATTGTTGAATGTATCTGGGGAAGCTACGGCAAAGAATTTGTGGGAAAAACTTGGGAATTTCTACCAATCTAAGTCTCTGGTGAATAAGTTGTTCCTGCGGAAAAAGCTGTATAACCTGAGGATGAAGGATGGAGACTCGGTGACAGAGCATCTGAACACCTTCAATATTGTGGTAAGTCAGCTGTCGTCTGTTGATATTAAAATCTCAGATGAAGATAAGTGCATCAGTTTGTTGTGCTCTCTACCAGACTCGTGGGACAGTCTGGTTATTGCAATAGGTAGCAATACAACTACCTTGAATTTTGATGACATTGTCTTCGCCTTGCTGTCGGAGGAAATGAGACGGAGAAATATGGAGGGTCAGAATGGAGATGCCTTATCTGTACGAGGAAGGTCCCAGATCAGAAACAAGAATAAGGTTTCGAGTGGGAGATCTAAATCTAGAGGGAGATCTAAATCTCCCGGAAAGTTTGTAAAGGTGTGCTGGAAATGCGGAAAGGAAGGGCACTACAAAAAGGAATGCAGATCTAAAGCTCCTGAGAAAGGAAAGGAATCTGATGAAGGTCCTTCTGTAGAGGCAAAAACCACCTCGGATGAAGGTGGGGATGTGTATTTGGCTTCTTCTTCAAATACACATGTAGATCATGAGTCATGGTTGATTGACTCAGGTGCATCCTTTCACTTCACTCCCCATAGGGAGTGGTTCTGCGAGTATGAGAAATATAATGGTGGTGATGTCTTCCTAGGGGATGATAGGAAGGCCAGAATCGTCGGACGTGGAAAGGTCAAGTTGAAGCTGCAAGGTGGAAGGATTAGAACACTTCCTGGTGTTCTGCATATTCCTGCATTGGCCAGAAATCTGATTTCTGTAAGCAAGATGGATGATGCAGGTGTAAAAATAGTGTTCGAGAAAGATTCCTGCAAGATGGTTCGGGGAGCACTGGTATTAATGCGGGGAGTTCGGACTGGAACTCTATACAAGCTACAAGGTAGCACTGTTATTGATGGGTGTAATAGTTCTATGGTTCCTGAAAGTGGAGCGGAAAGCCTAGCTGTCTCTGGAGAAAAGACCATGTTATGGCATCAAAGGCTTAGACATATTGGAGAGAAGGGCCTTCAGATACTGCACAAAAATGGTATGGTAGAAGGTATGTCTAATTGTTCTCTGGATTTCGATTTCTGTGAACATTGTGTATATGGGAAGCAGAATCGGGTGAGTTTTCCTTCTGGTGCTAAGAGGGTAAACAAGATATTAGAACTTGTGCACAGTGATGTGTTTGGGCCTGTGTCAGTTCCATCACTGGGAAAGTCTGTGTACTATGTTTCATTCATAGATGACTTCTCAAGGAATACATGGATATATTTCTTGAGGAAGAAATCTGAAGTCTTCGACAAATTTAAAGAATTTAAGGCTCTGGTGGAAAACCAGACAGAGAAGAAGATAAAGGCATTGATGACAGATAATGGTGGGGAGTTCTGCAAGAAGGAATTTGAAGAGTTCTGTAAGAAGTGTGGTATAGCACGGCAGAAGACTACTCCATACACACCTCATCAAAATGGAGTTGCAGAAAGAATGAACAGAACACTGATGGAAAAGGAAAGAAGCATGCTCAGTGGTACCGGGTTAGGACAAGAATTCTGGGCAGAGGCAGTGGAGACTGCATGTTACTTAGTTAACAGATCACCTTCATCAGCGTTGGAGGATAAGACCCCACATGAGGTATGGACTGGTAAGAAACCCTCCCTTTCACATCTAAGGGTATTTGGATGTGATGCATATGTACATGTTCCAAAGGAGAAAAGGACCAAGTTGGATAATAAATCTGAAAAGTGCATCTTTATTGGGTATAAGGATGGTTTAAAGGGTTACAAGCTTTGGAACCCAGAAACAAGGAAGGTTGTGTACAACCGAGATGTGGTGTTTAGAGAAGTGAAAGATGTTGTTAAACATGAAGTCCTACCAAAAGAACCTGAGAAGATAGAGTTTGAGCTAAAGGAGGATGAATTAGACTCTACAACAGAAGAAGACTCAGAAGATGAAGAGCCACAAACTCCAGCTTTGAGAAGATCAGTTCGGGAAAGAAGGCAACCAGAAAGGTATAGTCCATCTGCTTTCTGTTCAGGTTTTGCCTTAACTATAATTGATGATGAACCTAGAACTGTCAGGGAGGCAGTAGATTCAGAGGATGGAAAACTCTGGAAGGAGGCCATGGTTGATGAAATGGCATCCTTACACAAAAATGATGCATGGGATCTGGTGGAGTTGCCGGCTGGAAGGAAGCCCATTGGGAGCAAATGGGTGTTTAAGAAGAAGATGAATGTAGAAGGCAAGGTGGAGAAATACAAAGCTCGGTTGGTAGCGAAAGGTTATTCCCAGGTGCCAGGAATTGATTTTGGTGATATTTTTTCTCATGTTGCCAAAGTTACTTCTATTAGATTACTTTTATCTGTTGCTACTGCATTTGATTTTGAGATAGAACAGATGGATGTGAAGACAACATTTCTTCACGGGGATCTAGAAGAGGAGATCTACATGAAGCAACCCGAAGGCTTTATGGTGAAGGGTAAGAAAGAACTGGTATGCAGGTTGAAGAAGTCTCTGTATGGGTTAAAACAGTCACCAAGGATGTGGTATCAGAAATTTGATACCTATATACAGGGACTTGGCTTCACTAGGAGCAAGGAGGATCATTGTGTTTATTTCAAATTAATTGGTGACCGTGTTATTTATTTGGTCTTGTATGTGGATGATATGTTGTTGATTGGAAATGACAAAGAAATTATCCAAGATTTGAAGACCCAAATTTTCTCCAAATTCGACATGAAGGATCTTGGTGCTGCAAACTATATTTTGGGCATGGAAATTAAGAGAGATCGGGTAAAGAGGAAGCTCTGGTTAAACCAGAGGAAGTATGTCGAGACTATATTGCAGAGGTTCAATATGCAGGATAGTAAAGCGGTGAATGTTCCTATTCCTGTAGGTGTAAAGCTATCTGCTGAACATTGTCCCAAGACACAAGAAGAAGAGGAGTATATGTCCCGTGTTCCATATGCAAGTGCAGTGGGTAGCCTGATGTATGCAATGGTCTGTACTAGACCAGACATTGCACATGGAGTGGGAGTATTGAGCAGGTTTATGTCAAACCCAGGGAAGGAGCATTGGACAACAGTGAAGCGGGTTTTCAGATATTTACGTGGCACTAGTGATTATGGCTTGTGCTACCAGGGAAGACCAGGATTGGAAAGAATGTTGGACATTCGTGGTTTTGTTTATGCAGACTGGGCTGGAGATCTGGACCAAAGAAGATCTACAAGTGGGTATGTGTTTAGCCTATTTGGAGGTGCAGTCAGTTGGATGAGTAAAAGACAGTCTGTAGTGGCTCTTTCAACTACAGAGGCAGAATACATAGCAACCACTCATGCAAGAAAGGAAGCAATTTGGTTGCAGAGATTGTGTTCAAGTATGGGGTTGGTACAACAAGCTATAAGGATAGACTGTGATAGCCAAAGTGCAATTTTCTTGGCTAAGAACCCTGCTTATCATTCAAAGGCAAAGCACATTGATGTTCAATATCACTTTGTTAGAGATATGGTTGAGGCTAAAAGGGTGTTGCTGGTAAAGGTGGACACTTTGAAGAATGTTGCAGATGCATTGACGAAGTCTGTGAGCACTCAAAAGTTCTCTTGGTGTAGAGAAACAATGGGTGTTGAAGAATTGGCCAAATGACTAAGCTCTCCTGTGGCCCCCGTGGAAAGAAAACAACAAGTGGGAGAATGTTGGGTATGTGTTATATTCTTTCCACGATTAGCCCCACGCGCTGTATGTTGCGTCGGGCGTAGCTGGGGGGTCACGAGGGGTGAAGCAGTCCCCACCGTTGGGGTCCGGGGCAGCGCCCCGGCCAAAATTGGTTTTTGTGTGGACCCACTCATAGGCGGATCCGCCCATGGTTTTGTGCATGGTTTTGCACATGGTTTTGGGGTTCGATGGTTTTCGGCCCCTGGTATTTTGTAGATCCGGTCAAGGGAAATACGGTTATGTTCTAATCCAGGGTTAATGGATTGGGGTTTATGTATGCTTCGGCATGTATATATATGTGTTGTAACACTAAAAGGATCATAATGAAAAATCAAGCTGGTCGTCCTGATTTGGGATCCAGGGGAAAATCTCTGTGTTTATCTGTTTTATGTTTTATGCTCTTGCTATTGTTTATTTTCTGTTATAAGAATCATGTGTAGATATTTTTGTTCAGGGTTAAAGACTACAAAACAGAAGTGGACATCACGCAGGTGGATGCCCCCTCATCAATTATACACCGGGAAATGTTGGCGTTACGGATTTTGACTGGGATTTGGAAGGCGAGGGAAGGGGGAAGAGGAGGATGGTCCGATTGAGTAGCGTCGAAAACAATCATTTGGTCATCAGCAGGATCTACAGTGCCCAGGGCAGATAGTAGAGCCTTCTTTTGGGAAGGGCACGACTAGAGATGTTCCAGTGTGGAAATGGCAGCAGGAGATTGCGCCAAATCATCTACTATTCTATACGAATGAGCAGCTCGACCGGAAGCAGCATTTCGGCGTAATGGTCCCTTAGGAATCTTGGTATGAACCTCAAATTTGGGTTGAGGGATATTTAAGGGGCCACTGGATGTCGAAAGAGGCTCTGTAGAACCTAAAGAAGGAGGCTCGGGGGCAGACTGAGCAGGAGGCTTGGGGTACTGGCGAGACTGAGTTTCAAGGTGAAGGTCGACGGTTGGGGATGGATCAGAGTTCATCATGAGGATCTGGTAATCGGAGGAACCAGAGATGGAAGGAGGAGTGGAGACCCGCCCTTTAGGTTCTTGGGTAGTCACGAATCCTTGTTGAGGGAAAGGATCGGTAAACACAGCTGGTTGGGTAGTGGGCACATTAGGAGGAGCATGAGGGGAGGCATGTTGTCCGCGCAATGTGGCTTGAGACTCCCACATCTGCCGCATCTGTGGTAAGAGGGGACAATCATGGGTGTAATGACCATAAACACTGCAACACGAACAAGGCTTGTTAGTACGAAGAGGCCTGTCCGGCTTGGGCTGAGTGCCCTGTTGCTGGTTAGAAGTGTTAGGGTCAACACCTTGAGGATTGGGTCCACGAGTACCAGGGGCAGATTGATTTGGATTGCCTCTCCACCTTCTTTGAGAGGAAGGGGGATTAGTCGCACCCTGCTGTGCAAATACTTGCCCTGAAGGGGGTTGTAGGTGCTGTTGCGGGGGTTGAGAAGGTAATGGAGGTGGAAGCGCATATGCTAGAGGAGCTGGCATACCAGGCTGCGGATAAGGGTAATGGTTAGGTTGGGCAGCATTGAGGTAAGCAGGAGGTTGGGCAAAAGAAGGAGGCATGTTGTATCCTAGATACATGCTACCGGGAGGGGGAAGAGTGCTAGAGGTGCTGGCCCATCCGGGAGGGAGACCATAGCCCATAGGAGGTTGAGCATACGGATGGGAAAGGGCTCCAACGATACCGTCGGCGGAATGAGATGCCCCCAGGGCGGTAGCGCCACCGGGCCTGGGGAGGTCAGGAAGGACGGTATAAACATAACCAGACTAGGTGTAGATCAGGTCATATTTCAAGGCTATTTGGAGGGCGGCTTCTTCGGTTTGAGGGAAATGAGAGGCGACATCTTTGCCAATGGGCGCTAAGAGGGAGCGAAGGAACTAGTCCATATATATCCGATCTTCGAAGGGGGGAGCTCGACATAAGCTGCGTCTTCGTCGCCATTCTTGAACATGGGTAGAAAGGCGGGTCGAAGCGGTTTGCTTAAAGGAAGTCAAGAGCTCCGTACCGGTATCGTATCGGAGAGGGAGCTGGAAGTAAGATAGAAAGGCTTGGGCAATGGTCGCAAAGGTGGTATGGGAAGCGGTGGCTTGGTCGACATACCATTTAGAAGCTTCACCAGTAAGCGTGCGTTGGAACAAACGAAGACGGATGGAGTCATTGGTAATGGAATTGGAGGAACACCACATGTGGAAAGATCGGACATGATTGGTTGGATCTTCTCCAGCAAGGCCTTCGAACTTAGGGATGTTGGAGGGGAGCTTGGTTGGCATAGCAGGCCAACCAACATCGTGGCGAATAGGGTCACTGATCAACTTATTGAAATCGGGGAGGCTGAGGCCTGCAATGTACGACAGTAAAGGTATGGCCGAGGTAGTTCCTGTGGCGGTTCCGCTAGTAGTAGGTCTGACATTAGGGCCTGGAGGACTATTAGCGTTAGGCCCTGGACCAGACATGGTGAAGGTGACAGGGGGAGAACCAGGAGGAGAAGGAGGACATGATGAATCAGGAGAGGAGTCGGAGTGCAGACTCGGAGGAGGACTGGCTCGACGACAGCGGGTCGGAGCTGGTCGATGGACCGGAAACTGAGGGTGAAGGCCAAGAAGTCTCTGGGAAAGGTGCCTTGGGGGCGCAATGATGACAGGAAGAAGGAAACCGACAGGGGCAGAAAGGGACAGAATCAAGTGAGGTCAAGGGCAGAAAAGGTGTAGTGACAATTGATTTTAGATTCTTTGCTGGGTGGTGTTAACCAGGCGCTTCTTCACTTAGGGTCAGTGTGTGGCATGCGTTAATTTTAAATTTTAAACCCTTTTCGTTTTGAGATCAAGAAAAAAGTGTGCTGCGTAACTGAAAATAAACCTGCAGAGAACAATATATAATGCTGAAAGAGCAGAAAATTAACAGCTACTTGTGCATCTACCTAACCCGAGAAGGCGGGTCTCTCAAAACTAAGGGAAAAAAGGGGAAAAATATAGGTAAAACACACGGAAAAGAGGCCAATAGATAGAAGGTCAAAAGGGACAGGGATCTAAAGGATAAAGCTGCTGAAAAGAGGTGCAGATCACAGCCAAGAGATAGAGGCAAGGTGGCTGGAAAAAAGGAGGAAATCAGCAAACAACGGAAAGGTCAGGGAATAGGTCCTAAAGAGAGGTCCAAACAAAACAAAAAGAGGTGATTTGAAAGGAAAAGAGGCTGATTTAAAGGGACCTGAAAAGGAGGTATCAGATCTGGAAAAGGAGAGGCTGAAACTCAGAAAAACAGAGGCTGAAATAGCTAAAAACTCTTCCAGAAAAAGTGGAGGGTACTGAAGCCCTAAGGGGCTAGGTTCCCACTTAGATGAGTTAAAATAGAGCAGAACCAGGTCAAAACGGGCTAAAACAGAGGCTGGAAAACCCTGACAGAAGCTTCAGCAGAACCCAGAAAAATTGTAGAAAAATGGCTGGAAAAAGGGCAGGTCGCAGTTTCTGACCTGTTTGCAGTGCAGGTCGCAGAAAAGAGGCTAGAAAGTGTGACCTGGAGGTCCAGGTCGCAGGTTTTGGCCCAAAAAGTGCGACCTCCCGTTCCGGTTGTCTCGGCAGCAGATTTTCAGAAAAGTTGTCGTCTCAGTTGCGGCTGATGTCGCTTACCTGCGCAAAAGGGCCAGAAACACACGGAAGTTAGAAATTTTAATGTTTTAGGGTTTTATGTGAGAAAAAAAACATAAAAAGAGGAAAAATAAATAGCTGAAAAGAAACCCTAGGGTCTGAAGTAGCTGGATATGCAGGAATATGAAAAACGACAACGATCGTAATTTAAAACCCAGTGGAGTCACCATTTGTTAGTATGAATCCTTTGTCGAAGTGTACGAAAAAGGACCACTTTAGCTACGCATAACTAATAGCCCTAACAACAAAAGCGGCTGCCAATATCTTCAGATCTGCAGTTCGTTGAACAAGAACAGAGCTGCAAAAAACCAGATCTATGCATGGAAAGACATTAAGCAGTAAAAATAAGGGTTTGCTCCATATACCAATAGACAAGACAAGAACAATTTTTGAAAGAATTTTTGTATTAATTGGGCACCTGGGAGGAAAAAAAGAAGACATATCCAATTCTCCTCAGTGGGATGGGTTCTTGGAAGTCCTCAGCACTTCATATCTAAGCTTTCTCTCTCTTATTGGTGTAGAAAACCCAATGCAAAGAATAGAGCTCAATGGGAGCTCACACAACAAATGATGAGAAAATGGGACCAAGTGTATAGATCCAGAGTGATCTAATAGGCAACAAAAGGTGAAGAATGATGGGAAAAACCCTCCTATTTATAACAAAATATTGGGTCATTCTAGATCTTGGTGCATGATTAAAATAATGTTAACCAAATCTAGATCCACCTTTTATGGAATACTTTATTATATTTGTTGGAGGGAAAGGGTATTTGACTTGGGTCAAATCGCTTGATTAGTCAAAAATAAATAAATAAATGATTTATTTATCTTTTTAAGGAAGTGGTTGTTAGATAATCAAATAAATAATGATTTATTTAATTATTTGTGGGTGATTTGGTCATATTTAACAAGGAATATTATCTAAATAAGATTTAAATAATTATTCCTAGAAATTAATAAGATAAATAAAGGTTTATCTAATTAATTTCTTTGTTTTTGGGTTAAACATGACTGGGAATAATAATTAAGTTATGGTTTAATTAATTATTCCATGAGGAAAATAAAAAAAATATAGGTTTGTTTAATATTTCCTTTCGGGGTTTCCTGTTTGGACCAGAAACAACCTAATAAATGTGGTTTATTAAGTTATTTAACATAGTGAAAGCAATTTTACTTAGGGTAAAATTGGTCTTACATGGTGTACTTGGGTCCATCTAATGATAATAGGTTAGATGACCAAAAAAATGGTGTAACATCTATTCTGAAGGTTATGCTCCAAATAACTTGTCATATAATTGTGAAGCAATTAACATCATTAACGTTGGAAGAGGTGCTCTCCATCTCAGCCTATATACAGTGATGAATTTGGCCTACAAACATGTTGTAGGGTCAGCCTAGAAACATAATTAATGTACCCTATATAAAAGGGATTTGCGGTTCTTTTAGTGTGAAGCAATTGCGGATACTTCTGATATTTTACAATGTTATAAAGTATGGTATAAATGCGAGTTAAAAGACAAGAAGGTGCGGATCTTTTCTTCGTATTTTTTTGATGTATTGATTCCAGATTAGTGAGAAGAAGTTGTGGACAAGAGTGAGGTAAAATATGTGATGAATATAGTTGTAGTTCATGCAAAGTTGAAATTTTTCTCTATGCGTAGGAAGCGTGCGGCCAATCCAAAGAAAAGAACAATCAGAAAGTGTGAGTAAGGGAGGAAGGTAAATCTCTGATTTACCTTTGTAATTATAGTTGATATATGTCCAATAAATAAAGTTCCAAGTGTATGAAAAGTAAAGGATAACATCTAGAATGTTATTGTCTCCAATATTTGAATAAACAATAAGGAGAGATTGAAGATAAACTTAGAGACCGAGTTCTCTAGTATTGGTGCAACACAGTGCAAGTTGGTGTAGAAAAGAAGGATCAGTGTTGAAGGTCAACAAAGAAGAAGTGACAAGGTCTTGGAAGCATACACAAGCCAAGGGTCTAAGTCGTGGTCAGGATACTTGTCATTTGAAAGTATATAAGAAGAATTTCTTGTGGGGTTTCCTCTCTAATAGGTGCATGTTTTTCCCTAGCTCGAGAAGCCTAAATTTCTGTGTCTTATATATTGGTAATTGACTTGATAAAAGACTAAATAAGTGTCTTATTAGGCTTGCGGCCAAGTTGTAAAATATGTAGGTAATATTTTCAACTCTACTCTAGAATAACAAGGAATATTAAATCATATGTTCTTCATTGTTACTTCTTGTAACACCCCCAATTCATGTGTTTTAATTTCAAAGTTAGACATTTGAACTTTAATCCTAAGGGGAGTGGACCCCAAAGGATAAATATGTTGTGAATGTAATTAAATATTTAATTGAGGAAATGAATAAAATGATGTTGTGCAGATTGAACAAAATGAGATTTATGAGATCACTTGCTAAATCCATGAGGATGGATGAAGAAAATATTTCCCCACAATATTTCAAAAATCCTTGAAAGAAATTAATTCTAAATTTAGATTTTTGAGGAAAAATCTGAATTCCCCAATGATGAGGAAAGTAGTTGGGAAGAGGTAAAAAGCTAGAAAATCTAGGAAAAGCATAGAACAACTTTAAAGAATCCCTAAAATGGGAAGCATAGGCAAACAGGAAGAAAAGCATCCTGAGATTCTGGACGCAAAATTAGAAACATGCTTTGGGGAACAATAGCTTAAATAAGCTGCTCCTAAGCAGATTAGGGGTTGATCTATTCTAGGAGATGATCTCAACTCGAGGGTGAGTTCTGGGAGACAGAAGGACTCTAAGGTTGGGAGGTTGGTCAATTACATGAGTGGTATGTCTCTAAAATTCTTGATGTGTTTACTTCATATAGTATGAATTGACTACATATAAAAGTTGATTGTATATAAGAATTACAAATGCTACATTTAACGGAATTAATCATGAGGAATTCACCTTTATAATTCTGCATAGTTGTAGGAAGTAAATCTGTGGAGTAGAATCGAACAGAATCTCTAAACCAGTGTTGGTTTAAATCTGAGGATACATAGTTCTCCACAGGAAAATTTGTGAATTAAATTTAATTTGCTTCTGATTTATAGAATGAGTTAATATATACCTACATAGTAGAGAACTATATGAGAAATTCTATACTGTATTTGAGAATAGTAGTATATGAACTATCATCTAGACTGTGTATAAAAAGGAAAAGAAAATTTTTTACAGACTACCTTCCAGGAACCAGTACACTAATAGAATCACAGTAGCCAGTTATGTCTGCATATCAATAAGACATTCTACATCATAAGGAAGCTAATAACAAATTGCATGG
Source organism: Pinus albicaulis (assembly GCA_034641835.2). Classification (NCBI taxonomy): domain Eukaryota; kingdom Viridiplantae; phylum Streptophyta; class Pinopsida; order Pinales; family Pinaceae; genus Pinus; species Pinus albicaulis. The sequence continues at coordinate 328,469,104 of CM076580.1, forward strand.
GACTGTCCATTAATATTTAGTTTCCATGAATTACACTCATAGTATGAGTTAAAACCAATATGTGAAAGAAGGATAAATAAATAATTTAACATGCAGATTGTACAACAGTAGGCCATACACATAATCTACTCCATTATGTGAACAAGAGACAAGAAGGTATAGTGTCATATTACAAACGAAAGTGGTTTCCAGACACAGATATATATATACATATTAGCACAGCAGTTGTAGGTACTTACAAAGCCTAAAGATATATGATGCTAATAAATTTACAATTACAATTTAATACTTATCTCAATACTGAAATTCTGGGAAGAGCATAGCTGACAATACTTGGAAATATTTAGTTCACTGTTATTATCCAATTACAATCCAGAGGAGTAGGGAAACATACACAAAACGCAATTGAGTACTAGCATAATGATGGTAAGGATAAATGAGACAGAATAATCACTGGAAGCTACAATAAAAGAATGGAGTTATAAAATTATATGCAACCAAACTCACTGTGGAAGAGCAAAGTTAAGCTATTGAATAACATAATCCCTACATGCATGAATGTAATTCTAACCTATGAATGGCCTATAAGTATTATGGCAACAAAATACAACTGAGTTGGAATGCACGTAGCTGCAGAATAATGCCATGAATAAGTAAAAATCTGAACTCAAGCTAAAAGAGTAAAGAAATGCCTTGTTGCAGATACATAAGAATAACCATAAGCACAATTTATAATAGGAAACCGACAGAGTTATATAAAAAAAAATAAAAAATTCAACGATTACAAGTCCACTGTGGCATGAGGACAGGGTCATAATCGTAAACGTTTCCGAAATTGAAAAAATGAATGAGTCAGGGTCGAAACCTAGAAAAAGTTTTAATAGATAAAATTATACAACGACATCAATTAAAGTTATTAAGCGGTCGAAAATGTTCTAGAACGAGGTGAGGAGAAATGGTTCCTTCAAACCAGTGTTCGACGAGTACCGACCAGGGCTAAAGGAAGCTATGACTTTCGTGGGTCGAGAGAGAGTAGGAAGTTGGTTGTCAATACCTGCAAGAGCCAAAAACCCCAAAATGAGTACGATTTAAAATGGAAAAGAATGCTATCAAAACAAAAATTTGTTAAATGAGGAACAATAAATTACCTAAGGCTCGAGAAACTCTAAGCTATCAAGGACCTATCATATACATAGGGAAACGACATAACTAAGCACAAGATGGAGAGTGGGCATTACCATAGAAATGAAATAGTTCGTATTTGTATAAACAAGCAGTGGGAATTCCTACCTATACAGGTCAAGAAAATAACGAACCCGAGTGTTGAAATGAATCACATTCTTCTATCGCCATGCGAAGAATTCAGACAAACTTTCGCTCGGCTTACGGGAGAAGAAGAGTATTTTTCCAGGACCATCAACACAACGCAATGGTTCTGCCTAATTCTGGAGAACGCATATAGGGAAATATAATAACCAGAAACTTAAACCAAACAAATCCAATCACTTGACGCAGCGTAATCTCAAAACACTGCAAAAAGAAAAAAAAAATTAAGTTAAGCAGACATGAATCCATCTGTATGGAGCAATGGGAAACAATCCCCATAAATCCAAATCTCAGTGACTAGTCAAAACAAAGACGCGTTACCCTAAACGAAGAAGGGCAAAACTATAACAAGCGATCAAAATAGAGAGTGCACTTCATAACCTCAGGAATTGGCATACCTGCGTGGTTCAATGAAGTACTGAGATACGTAGAAGGAATGGATAGATGCATGCTTAGACCTCAATGGCGTCAGAGTGCACTGTTACAAGACCAATCGAACAAGAATGAAGAGAAAAGAACCGACAAACCAATAACACTGATATTTATATCGTTGAAACCCTAATGCATCGTTTGATCCACATCATCCACATGGCAAGATCCCAAGGTTGAAGCCACGGATCAAAGAGTGGGATGCGTCATGTACAATCAATAAGTTCAGTGTTTAATGTGATTAGGAAGACCATAAATGACACCATAGGCTGGCCGTGCCATAGAAATTGCAATCACACCAAGGTAAGCTGGCGTGGGGAGTTCCAAAGTTGCGTGGAGCAAACCCACGTGACCGCCAAACAAATGAGACCCATTCAAAACTACACAACTACACCCAAAATCATATACAGGCTTACGTGGAGAATGAGATTCACATCTCAATTTACTTAAATCCCATTCCAAACCATATGACGTGAATATCAGAGTAGATGAGTTTGATTTAATATAAATGCTGACAAGGATTCAAAGAATGGCCATGAGTGCCTGTACGCACGGATAGCCATACGAATAAATTAAATCAAATTATGATTCACACTTGGTAAACGAGCGGGAATAGGTGAATAATCTTCATTGTCTCATATAAGTCTATCGAATTATAACGAAAGGTTCATTACCCATGACCCAAGGTTCATTAATAAACAACTAAGGTGGTGAGATATAAAAGTGGGATTTTGATAAACAAAACCATTGGGTGATAATGTAAATATAATGATGTTGGTATTACTAATATTATTATATCCTATTTGGGGGTGGATATAGTTGAGATAAGCAAATGAATCATAATTAAGCAAACAATTTTTAATTGAGTAAACCAACATAAGTATAGTATCCTTCCAGAATTATAATTGAAAAGAGGAAAGCTTGAAAAAAAATAAAAAAATTTGGTATAGTAAATAGGAGGTGTGACAAATGGTATTAAAGCCCAAGTTATAAAACTAGGCTGGTGACATTGTGCTCACTGTTGCTGTATGTTCACTGTATAAATTGATATTATGAAAATTTTATATTTTTATTTCCACTGATCTGTGTTGTGTAGTGTACAGTGGTGCTGGAATGGCAGAAGGTGGTGAAATTTATGTTGATCTGCATGATGAGGATAATGCACCAGATCCAAATGCGCCTATGATGGCTATGTTGCAGGAATTGCAACAAGAGTTGGCTGAGATAAAAAGCCAGAATGACAGATTGTCATTAGCCAGTGAGGAGTAGGAAAAGCTCATCAGAGAATTAACTTCGCAGAACAGCCAAGAAGGCGAAGGTTCTGGAAAGAGAAAGACTGATGAGTCTGAAGATGAAGATGCAGTAAGGCATCAATATAAATAGAAAAAGGAATTACAGGGGGAATTCCGAAAGATCAAACCTCCCTCCTATGATGGGGAGAAGGAGGAAGATGCTGAAGCCTGGTTGTTGAACATGATTAAGTACTTCCAGGTCTATGAATATGAAAGCAATCTGAAGGCCAGATTAGCTGTCTACCAGCTACAAGGTAAGGCTACCTTGTGGTGGGAGGAGACAAAAATGGTGCATGCCATTGATGAAAAGATAGTTACCTGGGAAGATTTCCAGGTTAAGTTCAAAAACCGCTATCTAAATGAACGTTACTACGATGATAAAGCCAAGGAATTTCATGAACTTAGACTAGGACACCTCACAATTGATGATTTTGTTACTAAGTTTACAAATCTGTTGAGATATGTACCCTACATAAGGGAAGAGAAGGCAAAGGTACAAAGGTTTCTGAATTGTTTGCCTACTGTTTACAAAGAGAAAATTGAATTTGATAACCCAAAAACAATGGACGAAGCTGTTAGAAAAGCTAGATTGTGCTACCAACAGTTTAAAAGCAAAACTGAACATGGAAAAAGCTGGGTAAATAAAAGCGAATTTAAAGGGCAGAAGCAGAAACTAGCCTATTTGAAGAATTTTGGTAGAGATCATCAGCGGAAAAATTTCAATAAACCCAAAGAAAGTCAAACTGCTCAGTCCCAAGTGGCCTCAAAGCAAATAGATGGAGACAATAAGAAGGATGGTACAGTAAAAATGAGAGAACCCCATCTATTGAGAGATTGTCCCCATCGAAACATTCAGATGATCATGAGAGATCAAGAAGCTACAACAGTAAATAACATAGCCAGAAATATACTAACTATCAGTGCAGCCTTGGAAAATCGGCAAGCAGAACATCAAGCTACCATGGTGGAAATGGAGGGTAAGATTTCTGACCAGTCTGTTACAGTTTTAATTGATCCGAGTGCTTCTTTGAGTTACATCAGTCCATAATTTGTAGGAAAATGTAATCTTAACCCTGAAAAATTTCAGCAGTCATGGTTGGTTCAGTTGGCCACTGGAACTAAGATAAAGGTAACACATAAACTGCCCAGAACAGCAATCAAATTAAATAATTTTCAAAGAGAAGTAAATTTGAACATTCTGCCCTTAGGTTCATATGACCTGCTGATAGGAATGGACTGGCTGGAAAAGAAGAAAGCCTTGATGAACTGCTGGGATACGACTCTGCATTGTGTAGATGAGGAAGGGAAACCTTTTATTCTCAAAGGAAAACCAAAACCTATATCTGTAAGACAAATATCAGCACTGCAATTAAAAAGAACACCTAGAAAAGGATATCAAGTTTATGCAGTACATGTGGAAGAAATAGAACAGAAAACTGAAGAAAACCTGTTGAATGTATTACCAGTGATAAGGGAATTTAAAGAAGTTTTTCCAGATGAGATCCCTCATCTCCCCCCCAAAAGAGAGATTGATTTTTCAATCGATCTAGTGCCGGAAGTAGTACCTGTTTTCCGAGCCCCCTATCGAATGAGTCCCCCTGAGATTATGGAACTGAAAATGCAATTGCAAGAACTGTTAGAGAAAGGGTATATCAGACCGAGTGTGTCTCCTTGGGGAGCACCAGTGATGTTCGTGAAAAAGAAAGATGGCACTTTTCGGATGTGCATTGATTATCGCCAAATGAACAAGTTGACCATTAAAAATAGATACCCTTTGCCTCGAATTGATGATCTTTTTGATCAAGTGAGAGGAGCTTCAGTATTTTCGAAGATTTACTTAAGAACTGGTTATCACCAGCTCAGAATCAAGGAAGAAGACATCAGCAAAATAGCCTTTCAAAGCAGGTATGGTCACTACGAATTTGTAGTCCTACCTTTTGGTTTGACAAATGACCCTTCCACATTTATGTGCCTAATGAATAGTGTGTTAAACAAGTACTTGGATAAATTTGTCCTTGTGTTCATAGATGATATCTTAGTCTACTCAAAAAGTGAGGAGGAACATAAAGAACACTTGAGGATAGTATTGCAAACTCTGAAGGAAAACCAACTATATGCCAAATTTAGAAAATGTGAATTTTATAAAGATAAGATCCAATATTTGGGTCATATTATTTCTGAACAAGGCCTTACTGTTGACCCTGAAAAGATAAAGGCTATAAAATAATGGCCTGTACCAACTGATGTTTCAGCATTGAGATCATTTATGGGGATTGCAGGCTATTATCGCAGATTCGTGGAGATATTTTCTACCATATCATATCCCATAACATCATTGCAAAGGAAGGGTGTCAAGTTTGAATGGACGGAAAAATGCCAAAACAGTTTTGACCAATTAAAATTGAAACTTACTACAGCCCCCATACTGAAGATTGCAGATCCTAATAAAGAATTTTTCGTAGGTACAGATGCCTGTAGAGAGGGGTTAGGAGGAGTTCTCTTGCAAGAGAATTCAGTTATTGCATATGAATCTAGGAAACTAAAGATACATGAACAGAATTATAGTGCATATGATTTAGAATTAGGTGCTATTATTCATGCTTTGAAAATGTGGAGACACTATCTCCTTGGAAAAAAATTTACATTAATGACTGATCATATTAGTCTCAAATATTTCTTTTCCCAAACTGATTTGAATACAAGACAAGCCAGATGGCTGTCTTTTCTAAGTGAATTTGATATGGAAATAAAACATATAAGGGGAAAAGAAAATAAAATTGCTGATGCATTGAGCAGAAATGCTTGTCATCATATAAATAGCATTGGAAGTAGTGCTTATATCGAAGTAGAAAAGTTGGTGAGAAAGGCAGCAAACCAAGATCCAAATTATGAAACACTCTTGGTGAAACTATATAAAAAGGAGAAAACTGATTTCACTCAAAACCAAAAAGGGCTGATCTGTTATAAAAACAGATTATATGTTCCAAATGTGGAGACCTTGAAAAAAGAGATTCTAGATGAAAATCACAAATAGCCATATGCAGGACATCCAGGATATCAGAAAATGTTAAAAGCTTTGAAAAAGAAGTTTTTCTGGCCAGGAACAAAGAAAGATGTAGCAGAATATTTAACTAAATGTATGGAATGTCAACTAGTCAAAGTTGAGCATCAGCATCCTGCTGATCTTTTAAACCCTTTGTCGGTTGCAGAATGGAAATGGGACACAGTTTCCATGGATTTTATAACAAGATTACCCAAAACCAAATACCAGCATGATTCAGTAATGGTAGTAGTAGACACTTTAACCAAATCTACCTTTGGAACAGCTCAAGTAGCGAATGTGTTCCTGAAGGAAGTAGTAAGACTCCATGGGGTTCCAAAGGTAATTTTTTCTGACCGAGATGCTAAATTTACAGTAGCTTTTTGGAAAGGGCTATTTGGAGGGATGGGTACTAAATTGAGTTTTAGCACTGCTTACCACCCTCAGACAGATGGTCAAATGGAAAGAACTAATCAAATTTTGGAGGACATGCTGAGAATGTATGTGATGGATAGACCATCAAAGTGGGAAGATTACTTGCATTTAGCTGAATTTTCCTATAATAACAGCTACCAATCCTCCATCAAAATGAGTCCGTGTGAAGCACTCTGTGAGAGAAAATGTCTTACTCCCTTAAGCTGGAGTCAACCAGAGGATAAATTGATCTTAGGGCCAGATGCTTTACAAGAGATGGAAATAATTGTCAAACAGATACAAAGAAATATCAAGATGGCATGAGATCGTCAGAAAAATTATGCTGATAAGAAGAGAGTGCACCAAGAATTTAAAGTGGGAGAGCATGTGTACTTACGTATTAAACCCAAAAAGAGCACGCTTTATGCTGGAAGTTGTGCAAAACTATCTCCTAGATACTGTGGTCCTTTTGAAGTATTGGAAAGGGTGGGACCAGTAGCTTACAAGCTGGCCTTACCACCCCATGTTAGAGTTCATGATGTGTTTCATGTTTCGTTATTAAAAAGATATGTGCATGATGCTTCTCACATAGTTGATTGGAATGTTGTACAGGTGGAACTAGAAGAGGAGTTTCTGCCAGAATCGCTTCAAATATTGGAGCGGGAAGAAATTGAATTGAGGAACCGAACGCTAGCAAGAGTAAAGGTGCAGTGGAAGCACTTTATTGCTGAAGAAGCTACCTGGGAAAGAGAAGCTGAAAAGATGGAAAAATATCCATTTTTATTTGCAAAATGAACTCTAGTAGTTGAATAAAGACACCGAGGACGGTGTTTATTTTCAGAGGGGGAATATGTAACACCCCCAATTCATGTGTTTGAATTTCAAAGTTAGACATTTGAACTTTAATCCTAAGGGGAGTGGACCCCAAAGGATAAATATTCTGTGAATGTAATTAAATATTTAATTGAGGAAATGAATAAAATGATGTGGTGTAGATTGACCAAAATGAGATTTATGAGATCACTTGCTAAATCCATGAGGATGGATGAGGCAAATATTTCCCCACAATCTTTCAAAAATCCTTGAAAGAAATTAATTCTAAATTTAGATTTTTGAGGAAAAATCTGAATTCCCCAATGATGAGGAAAGTAGTTGGGAAGAGGTAAAAAGCTGGAAAAGCTAGGAAAAGCATAAAACAGCTTTAAAGAATCCCTAAAATGGGAAGCCTAGGCAAACAGGAAGAAAAGCATCCTGAGATTCTGGATGCAGAATTAGAAACAGGCTTTGGGGAACAATAGCTTAAATAAGCTGCTCCTAAGCAGATTAGGGGTTGATCTATTCTAGGAGATGATCTCAGCTCGGGGGTGAGTTTTGGGAGACAAAAGGACTCTAAGGTTGGGAGGTTGGTCAATTACATGAGTGGTATGTCTCTAAAATTCTTGATGTGTTTACTTCATATAGTATGAATTGAATACATATAAAACTTGATTGTATATAAGAATTACAAATGCTACATTTAACGGAATTAATCATGAGGAATTCACCTTTATAATTCTGCATAGTTGTAGGAAGTAAATCTGTGGAGTAGAATCCAATAGAATCTCTAAACCAGTGTTGGTTTAAATCTGAGGATACATAGTTCTCCACGGGAAAATTTGTGAATTAAATTTAATTTGCTTCTGATTTATAGAATGAGTTAATATATACCTACATAGTAGAGAACTATATGAGAAATTCTGTACTGTATTTGAGAATAGTAGTATATGAACTGTCATCTAGACTGTGTATAAAAAGGAAAAGAAAAAAATTTACAAACTACCTTCCAGGAACCAGTACACTAATAGAATCACAGTAGCCAGTTATGTCTGCATATAAATAAGACATTCTACATCATAAGGAAGCTAATAACAAATTGCATGGGACTGTCCATTAATATTTAGTTTCCATGAATTACACTCATAGTATGAGTTAAAACCAATATGTGAAAGAAGGATAAATAAATAATTTAACATGCAGATTGTACAACAGTAGGCCATAAACATAATCTACTCCATTATGTGAACAAGAGACAAGAAGGTATAGTGTCATATTACAAACGAAAGTGGTTTCCAGACACAGATATATATATACATATTAGCACAGCACTTGTAGGTACTTACAAAGCCTAAAGAGATATGATGCTAATCAATTTACAATTACAATTTAATACTTATCTCAATATTGAAATTCTGGGAAGAGCATAGCTAACAATACTTGGAAATATTTAGTTCACTGTTATTATCCAATTACAATCCAGAGGAGTAGGGAAACATACACAAAATGCAATTGAGTACTAGCATAATGATGGTAAGGATAAATGAGACAGAATAATCACTAGAAGCAACAATAAAAGAATTGAGTTATAAAATTATATGCAACCAAACTCACTGTGGAAGAGCACAGTTAAGCTGTTGAATAACATAATCCCTACGTGCAGGAATGTAATTCTAACTTATGAATGGACTATAAGTATTATGGCAACAAAATACAACTGAGTTGGAATGCACGTAGCTACAGAATAATGCCATGAATACGTAACAATCTGAACTCAAGCTAAAAGAGTAAAGAAATGCCTTGTTGCAGATACATAAGAATAGCCATAAGCACAATTTATAATAGGAAACCGAAAGAGTTATATTAAAAAAAAAATTTTCAAAGATTACAAGTCCACTGTGGCATGAGGACAGGGTCATAATCGCAAACGTTTCCGAAATTGAAAAAAGGAACGAGTCAGGGTCGAAACCCAAAAAAAGTTTTAATAGCTAAAATTATACAATGACATCAATTAAATTTATTAAGCGGTCGAAAATGTTCTAGAATGAGGTGAGGAGAACTGGTTCCTTCAAACCAGCATTCGATGAGTACCGACCTGGAAAGGATCAATGAAATTTATGTTAGGGTTGAAGGAAGCTATGACGTTCGTGGGTCGAGAGGGAGTAGGAAGTCGGTTGTCAATACCTGCAAGAGCCAAAAACCCCAAAATTAGTATGATTTAAAATGGAAAAGAACGCTATCAAAACAAAAATTTGTTAAATGAGGAACAATAAATTACCTGAGGCTCGAGAAACTCTAAGCTATCAAGGACCTGTCATATACATAGGGAAATGACATAACTAAGCACAAGATGGAGAGTGGGCGTTACCACAGAAATAAAATAGTTCGTATTTGTATAAACAAGCAGTAGGAATTCCTACCTATACAGGTCAAGAAAATAGCGAACCCGAGTGTTGAAATGAATCACATTCTTCTATCGCCATGCGAAGAACTCAGATAAACTTTCGCTGGGCTTAAGGGAGAAGACTAGTATTTTTCCAGGACCATCAACACAATGCAATGGTTTTGTCTAGTTCTGGAGAACGCATATAGGGCAATATAATAACCATAAACTTAAACCAAATGAATCCAATCACTTGACACAGCGTAATCTCAAAACACTGCAAAAAGAAAAAAATAATTTAACTTAAGTAGACATGAATCCATCTGTATGGAGCAATGGGAAACAATCCCCATAAATGTAAATCTTAGTGACTAGTCGAAACAAAGACGCGTTACCCTAAACAAAGAAGGGGAAAACTATAACAAGCAATCAAAATAGAGAGTGCACTTCATAACCTCAGGAATTGGCATACCTGTGTGGTTCAATGAAGTATTGAGATACAGAGAAGGAATGGATTGATGCACGCTTAGACCTCAATGGCGTCGGAGTGCACTGTTACGAGACCAATCGAACAAGAATGAAGAGAAAAGAACCGACAAACCAATAACACTGAGATTTATATCCATGAAACCCTAATGCATCGTTTGATCCACATCGTCCACATGGAAAGATCCCAAGGGTGAAGCCACGGATCAAAGAGTGGGATGCGTCATGTACAATCAATAAGTTCAACATTTAATGTGATTAGCAAGACCATAAATGTCACCACAGGCTGGTCGTGCCATAGAAATTGCAATCGCACCAAGGTAAGCTGGCGTGGGGAGTTCCAGAGTTGCGTGGAGCAAACCCACGTGACTGCCAAACAAATGAGACCCATTCAAAACTACACAACTACACCCAAAATCATATACATGCTTACGTGGAGAATGAGCTTCACGTCTCAATTTATTTAAATACCATTCCAATCCATATGACGTGAATATCAGAGTAAATGAGTTTGATTTAATATAAATGCTGACAAGGATTCAACGAATGGCCATGAGTGCATGTACGCACAGATAGCCATACGAATAAATTAAATCAAATTATGATTCACACTTGGTAAACGAGCGGAAATAGGTGAATAATATTCATTGTCTCATATAATTCTATCGAATTATAACGAAAGGTTCATTACCCATGACCCAAGGTTCATTAATAAACAACTAAGGTGGTGAGATATAAAAGTGGGATTTTGATAAACAAAACCATTGGGTGATAATGTAAATATAATGATGTTGTTAGTACTAATATTATTATATCCTATTTTGGGGTGGATATAGTTGAGATAAGCGAATGAATCATAATTAGGAAAACAATTTTTAATTGAGTAAACCAACATAAGTATAGTATCCTTCCAGAATTATAATTGAAAAGAGGAAAGCTTGAAAAAAAAAAAAAAAATTGGTATAGTAAATGGGAGGTGTGACACTTCTCCAGTAAAACTAACATCGTTTTAAAAGAAGCATCACATGTTTGACTAGGATCAACTTCATATGATAAAACTTCAGTGTCTAATTTCTTGAAATGACAGTATATGCAGGTAGTCGTCTTCTTATATTTTTGGCTAGTAAATTTTTTTTAATATTTCTCTTTCATCAACCTCCATCTACAAGTGCACGTAATTATTTACTTGAAGAAGAAAAACAAAAAACAGAAAAAATGCATTGATCCTTCATTCTACAGAAAAATGCACTCTTGAAACTGAAATTTGGTCATTTAAAGTTGTGAAGGCCAAATGGTAGAGTATGAGAAACATAGAAATATCCACTCATCTTCCATGCAATTTCATTAAGTCGCATCAGGAATGTAACCAGACAAGTTTGCAATAAATGCGATGAGTTCCTTTGTTTACATTAATTGTTTGGTAATGGGGATATGAATGAAGGACAAATTTCCAACTAAACAAATGTCAGCTCAATAGAAAAAAAAGGTATGTTGGCTTTGACCATTTTCAAGAAGAGACATCTATAGGCTTAACAAGTTGTAATTGCAAGTTTAGCTTGTATAGTGTACACGATCCAAATGCCAAGTAAATTTTAGACATTTAATCTATTTTAAACATTCTAAAGTGTGACTTAAACAATGAAAATTTATATATAAGGTCTATCAAGTTTCTAGAGGGATAAAATTTATTGAAATTTGCACTCTAAAAGAAGTTTGCACCTCGAGAGACTTGATCCCTCTTGAATTCTCTTGTATTAATGGCTAAGATGGATATATACTCATAAATATATTAAGGATTTATATGGTAAAGTGATGCTATGCTTTTACCTTTAACTAATATATTAATTATTTCTATTATTAGATTAACGTTATAATACAGTGAGATTTTATGATTTGTTTTGATTTTAATAGCTTGAGATGTATCATATAATAAGTGTTTTGATGTATATTGTGGATTGAGGATATTTAACTTATATGATTTTGCTAGTAATTATTGATAATTAAATAAAAACTATATTACCCCTTTTAATATTAATTATGTTAAAACCCTCATTACTTAGATAGGCATATCCAGAATAAAGCTTGTAGAACTTTAATTTAATTATCAATAATTATTAGGTGAATGCTAGAGATTTAATATCCATGGTATATTTTAGAACATTTTATGAGGAATCACAAATCAATGTTTGAGATTTATTTCAAAAATATTTATGTCATTTCCATCTTTTTTTATTAAATTGATTAACTAAAAAAAGGGTCCTATAAAGATGTGTCATGTGAACATGACCTGTGGCCTTCTTGGAATGCAGTATTAGTAGGCCATAATATTAGCACATGCCATTGTGACAAAGTATATTTACAAGTTAAGGGTCTCCTAGTCCTAAGGGTAAGCTCAAGGGGTCTAGAGATAAATGCAAAGTTCTTTGATATTGTTCTTAGTTGTTGATCTATTGTATTTGACTTTCTTGGTGTTATGACCCCTAATTAAGGCACAATTTAAATTATGTTTGGTTCTCTTGGGGCCACACCTCATAATCATTGGCACAAATAATTTACCTGGTTTATCACCCACAAAATATGAGGAATTGCTCTTAGATCTCTATTGCTTTTAATCGAAGTAAAAAGAAAAAGGTTCAAGAGTATCCATGGTAAAGTGAGGATGAATCTCTATGGTTGAAAATCTTGTTATATATATATATATATATATATATATATATATATATATATATATATATATATATAACTTCCACTGATAAATTAATTCATTTTATAATTAACAATAACAATAATCACAATTTAAAATAAAATTATAATTTAATTGATTTTAAGGATTTTTTTAAATCTTGATAATGTTAAATGTATAATAATATAAATGTTTTGATGTTATTAATATTTATTATTCATTTACTTTATATAAATATACTAGTATAAATAATATTATATAAATTCATAAAAAATAATCAAATCTATAAAAATACAAATTTTCTAATATACCAATTCCTTAAAATAAAAATATGTTATTTTAAAAAAATAAAATAAAATAACAATTTTAAAAAATCACGCAAAATAACCCACGGTAAAAATAAAGCAATATGTAATCAAGTAAGGACTAATAAGGAAATATTAGAATGTATATTTAATACCTTCAACAATTGTGTATCCAGATAGTTCCTTTCTTACGTGTCATTTTATAAGGTTGTATTACTTACAGTTTTACATAGAATTTTATAAATTATATTTATTGCCATATTCGTTTATATTTATTATTTTTCATATTTTGGAATAGGTAATTTCATACTAAATACAAATGTAATGATATATTGAAACCTACACACTAAATACACTTACCATACAAATCATTGAAATAATAAAATAAATATTGTAACTACATTATCATACATATAACACGTTATTAATTTATCGAATGGATTCCTAATACACATAGAGTTTCACTCTTTATATCATGAGACTTAGACATGACCATAGTAAATTGTTACCAATTATAAACATAAACCTATGTTTATGTAGCTGCAAGGATTAATGAGATTTGTATTTTGTTTTCTGTTATGGTATTATGGATTAGCCTCGGGATCAGGCCATCCGTGACCTTACTCGTGCTCATCGCACTACGCAATAACTCTTATTCTTGTATAGTCACATGGTTGGGTTAAATATAATTCATGGCTCGTTAAATACTTACTAAACCTTACAACAACCCGCTAACCGCTTACGAAGTCCAGTTGTCTCTATCCTCGACCCTGCCACCGGTGTGATGGCAGTCCTTTATATCTCCATGTCGAATCTCCACCAAGATCTGCGAGTACCTCCAAACTGTAGATGTGAAACTAACATCCCTTGGATCTGGCCGGAGTGATCCGATGGTCACAATTTCTCAAGCGGGAGTTAGGGTAATGGTACCCTCCTCCGCCTCCCACAACTCATCATTCTGCCCTCGCGAGGCAACCTCTAGCCGAACAACTCTGGAATTCGAAACGTGTAAATGTCGGTGTTTATCACGATTCCAGTTATGGACAGATTAACGACATCAACGGTTAGGTTTGTTTTCTTGTTCAAGTTTCATGGAGAAATTTCGGGTTATAAAACCCTAGCAACACTCATTTAAGAGTTTCTAGTTGTTTTCTTCGTTGCAGGTTTGTGATTATTGGTTTTTTGTTGGAGAGAGATGAGTGTTCAGCCCTTGCCCCCTGCTAAGGCCTCTCTCCTAGCTGACACAGTTATGGCTGTGAAGGTCATTTGTTCGTGTTATTCACCTTCCTTTTTACGTTGAGGAACTTTGTGATTGCTTCGTCTTTTTAATTTTCTCCTGTTTTGTATTGTTGCTGCAAGGGAATGTCCCAGTGCTGGAACCCCAGCCAAAGAACTTCTCGCTCTCGACGGCCTATTCATATTTACCAGGTAAGTCATGATGCCGAATTTTTTTTCTCCTATCTCTTTGAAATTTAGTTTTTTTCGTGGGTGTGAGGGTCACCCCTCTTATGGTTGAGGCAGGTGTAAGGCCTGTTTCCCATTTCACCCACAGGAATTTCTGTCTCGGCCACTTTAAAGTTAAACTTGTGGCTATTATAGTTTTTTGTATATGTTCGCCACGAAGCAGTAGTTTCCGGACCATGCTACTCAAACCTTTAAGTTTGGATGTCAGTATTCGTATTATGACTTTGGAATGTATTTTAATAGCAATACAATTGTGATATAAGACATTCTGTCAATTGGAGGATTATCGTAAAGGTTATACTATCGAGAGGGTTGGAAATTCCTTTTTGGTTTATATAATACTGGATAATGGATATGGGTATCGACTATTCTCACTGCATATAGTCATCCTTATTTTCTGTCGTCTTCGCCAGTTGTGAGTTTATGCTCTCGTGTGGTTTACATTATTCCATCATTTCCTATGGGGAGAATATATATATATATATATATAATTGCATGTTATTCCTTCCATGTTGTCTAGTATTTATATATACCTTCGACAATAGTTAAATTATATATTTATTACTTAAGACCGTCACTAAACCGACAATTATACTCTGTTAATATTTTTGTGGTCTGTCTCTTTCGTTATTTATTTACTATATTACTGTGTATATGCTATTTCCGGTTCAATGTTTGTGCTAGGGTTTGACAGTCCCGTATCTTGTCATGAAGGATGGAGGCGCTGGTCTTGACCTTTCGTTGGATCCAGTGCCAAACATTCACGACCCTCCCATTATGCTAAGTATCTTAGTCTTAAGAGTCCTTCTTTACAGTTATCTGCTTGTTCCTATTCCATAATTTTTTTACAGGTTTAGTGCTATGAAAATAAAATTACAAAAGATTTGTTTTACTGTCAATTTCCATATTCTAGGGTTTCACCTTCGTTAGTCTATCGTTATGCACATACTAATCAAGACTTGAATCCAGGCTAAATTAATAGTTCTTTTCTTCTGATGGTGTCCTCATATTGGTTCTCTATTCTGTTTATTCTATTATATAGAGATTCGTATTTACACAATGAAATGTCTTAATTCATTTATTCAATAGATACCTATTCGATTATCTTTTGCACAAGATATACATGTTCTTATTATTTCATAAGAGAAAATCCACATACTAAAACTTCTTAATATTTTTGTATTTAATCACTAGACTCAGGATACCATAAAATCTTTCAAAAACATAATAATAATTATCTCATAGAATTTAAACTAGCTGTTTATGGTGCCCACCATGAGTGAGAAAATCATGTCTTCAACTCCCCCCATTACCTCCTTCGAGATCCTCAGGTAGTAGTTTCCAAATCTGAAGCAATTGGCCTCGGGACTCGGGACTCGAGTTCAACTCTGACTACAAATGGGTTACACAGTTCCACTCATTCGAAACCAGCTCTGGACATTCTCCTTTTCCAACGTTTCAGCTGTGACACCTTTTCTTTCTCTTTTTTCAGAACCCCTTTCCTCACTGAGATCCTATACTTATCTTGAGAGTGAAGGTAACCATCACTGTTCAACTGCTCCATCTAACTGTTTTGGATTTTCTTGGAATTATTTACTAAAACAACTATAGTAATTCTGAGCATGTAATTTTATTCATGAATCATAAACACAATTCTTTAATTAGTTTTAACACATTAATAGTCTATTAAATAATGACAAGATGAAACTTATGAAAGTAAAAGTAAAATTATTGAAATCTGGGGACGCTACATCTTCCCCCACTGAGGGAAAACATCTTCCTTAGAGTTTTAGTCTATTCTATAAACAATTCCGAGTATGCTTCTTGTATAAAGTCCTCATGTTCCCAGATAGCCTCCTCTGGGGTGAAGTGCTTCCATTGACCATTAACCTGGAAGATGGTTCATTTTCACAGTGTTACTTCTCTATGCTCGAGAATACGCTGGGGTTCTACGATGAATTCAACATCTGGTTCAACCTGTGACAATGATATTCAACCCATTAGTCACATATACATCTCATTTTATAAGTCCTATTGACAATTATAATCTACCTAAACATTTTTCCAATGAATTATATTCCTGGGATCATGCGCATATAATTTCAGTAAGGATACATGAAATAATTTGTGCACACCAATATGACTAGGTAAAGCTAGTCGATAAACCAGTAGTACTATTCTTTCCAAATCTTGGAAATGCCCACAAAATCGAGGACAAACTTAGCGCAATTAGTCCACCAGAAGGTGATTTTCCTTGGTTTAATTTTGACATAAACATGATCTCCCACTTTGAATTCGTGATAGGATCTCTTCTGGTCAACATAAACCTTCTTCCTATCTTGGGTAGCTTTTAAATTCTGTCTGATTATTTTTACTTCATGTTCCATGTCCTCCAACATTTCAGGTCAAGCACTAACTTAGTTTCAGGGCTACTCCATTTGATGGGAGTCCTGCACCTCCTTTCGTGCAATGCCTCAAAAGGGCTCATTTTCTTAATATTCCCTTTCTTGATCCCATCAAAGTGGATAGAATTGACCCGTGGTTTTAACCCATGGTATTTCCCCATGGTATTTCTTGATGGTATTCTCCCCATGGTATTTCTTGATGGTATTCTCCCCATGGTATTTCTTGTTGGTATTGACCCATCAAGCCTATAAAAAAGGAGAGAAGCTAGGCATTTAAGGCATTCTGGATTATTTTATCTTATTATGTTTGGGTTGAGAACCTTGGCTTGGCCAGTTCTATTATTGATCACAGGACGAAAACCCCAGTGATGTTTATGTGGTGAATCTATTCAGGATTCACAATTGAGCTTCAATTTCTTATATCTGTTGTGTTCTGTGTTTTTTATCACAATTATTTTAGTTGGAACACTAGATTGTTGATTTATTTAAAATTTTGATCCTTGGGATATTACAGTGGTATCAGAGCTGTGTATCGTGCCAGCCTGATAATTTTATGCAAGGAACTTCGGTGAAATTTATTTTTCACCCTAGCCAATATTTCTCACTTCGGTGATATTTATCACCCTAGTTTGATTTTTATTTTGCAGTAAATTATTTTATTGGGAGATATAAGTGAAGGGAAAATCATTTATATGTCTGTGGGTTAAATTTGTGAAAATATTTGAAGGCATGATTAAAAAAAATCATTTATAGCTTGTATATGGCCTCTTATGAATAAATGTACCCATGATATTTATTCATTTGTATGGAATATTATGAATGTACCCATGATATTTATTCATGTCTTTCTTGTAAATATGGTCATTGTTGAAAGGTTGGGAAGCTATTGCTAGACCGGGATCATTCTCAGGTTTCTCATTAGCTAAGTATTGAGATCCATTGATGCCAATGTCATCATTTTGTTTTTGGAAATGCCACAAGAATCAACATAATGATATATCAGTGGATTCTTTGAGCTACAATACTTCTGTCGATCAAAGATGGCAACAACATACAAATCAGAAGCAAGAACAGAGCGACAGGCCTTTCTCTCGAAAGGTCCATGTTATTCTTCAGCAGTCAAAAGATATCCGGAAGGAAGATGTAACAAGCAAGTGTCTCTTCGAACTTGGATCCAAATTGCAGGGTACAAAGTCAAAATATGTTCTCCTACAGCTAGACAGATTAGATGCGACTTTGAGCTTGATAGATAAATCAGAATGGGAAGGGTCAAGTTGGGCCTTGAAGCCATCCATGCTTGCTTTGATACAACCTAGGTTCTTGGAGAATTCTTGTGAAAATGTTAGACTCACCGTCACTTCTTGTCTCAGTGAAATCATAGCCTTAACAGCACCACTATTGCCCTACAATGATGACATCATGAGGAGGACTTTTCGGGTAATGGTAGAAGCACTCCAAGGGTTGGACAACACAACACCACCATCCTTACTTTTTTACCAAAAGCGCACAATTTTGGAACGCATGGCGAAATTCAGATTTGGTATGCTTATGCTGGATCTAGAGTGTGATGATTTAATCCTTCAGATGCTCCAATACTTCTGCAATGGAATTACAACGTCTCATCCAAACTACATCAAAATAGAGATGAAAAAGATCATGTCTTCGATCTTAGGAGAAGATAGGGCCATCTGCGAACAATTGAGATCCAAATTGTTGGCCATTTGGAGGAAGGAGCTAATTGCATCACCTGTTGCTTATGAACTAGTTGAGGGGTTGATCAAGCAAAGCATCAAACTATTTAGAAAGAAGTTAACCAAGGAGGAACTAACAAAGATTTGTGGAGACAGCAAGAATGAACTAAGGAGGAAAGGCTTATGCTTTGTATGCAAGGGAGTTTGGGCACTTGACCATTCCTGTCCAGACAATAAGGAAGCAACAAGGATAGAAAAATTAGAGACTTCTTCAGATCATGTGGATTCATCCATAGACGAGTTCGTTGGTTTTCAGGAGAGGGCCTATGAAGGATCTGAGTAGTCAAATACAAATGCTGAACGACAACACCATGCTCTTTAGAGAAACTTGCAGGACAAGCTGATCAATCAACCTGAAAAAGTACATGACAAAAGGAAAGATGCAATTCCTCCTGATGATGTGGTAGTTGAATCTATAAATACAATGGAGGACATCCATAAAGAGTATGGGCAATCTGGTATAGACAACAGTCCACCAGTACATCCATGTTTGACAACCAGAAAGGATGGACAACTCATCCTCACATGTGAAGAGGTCCAGGATGAATACACTCAAGGAGAATCAAATGAGGAGAGGATCGTGCATTTTGAGGAGAGGATCATGCATTTCAAGACAGATCTTATGTTGTTGAAGCAAAGAGTTTGGACAGTCCGAGACACTGTCTTACAGGAGAACAGAAAAATTGAGGAACTCATAGGGAAATGTGCCAAATCATCGACCAAGCTGTCTAGTATTGAGGAAAAAATCAAGTCCCTCACAAGGCCATATGAGGAGTACAATCAGGAGTCCCATAGCAGCACTCTACAGGAATACATAGATAAGGCTTGCAACACCAACAACCCACCTTTATACATTGGGAAGTGCATCAAGTTGGGTAACCAAGTAGAGAAGCATGAATTGAGCATCGAACAACATCAACATAGTAGATTTGCAGATATTCATCCCTCCCCAACTCTGGATTGGCGAGAGATTATGAGTTGGTATTCTATCGATAGATTGATTCTTTGGAGGATACTCACAGCCGAGGGCATATTGCAGCTTGGGCCCTTTGGTGCGGACAACGATGTAGGGTTAAAATGGTACCATAACCCACAGGTCCTAGGATTTAGGTGGCATTGGGATCCAGGGGAATCCATTGGGGAAATGATTGGCCAAAGGATTGTTTGGGATCCAGGTAGATCTATTCCGGGAAGGATTGGTCAAAGGATTGTTTGGGATCCAAGTGTTGAAGGATCCATTCAGGACCATTCAAAATGGAGGGCACATCAGATTGTATGGGATCCTGGTATCCATGTACAAATGCTTCTGTTATGGATAGAAGTGGATCGCTTGAGGATAAGAAATCTTTGGGCGGGAGGATTTGTAATATTCCCTTTCTTGATCTCGTCAAAGTGAATAGAATTGACCCGTGGTTTTAACCCATGGTATTTCCCCATGGTATTTCTTGATGGTATTCTCCCCATGGTATTTCTTGTTGGTATTGACCCATCAAGCCTATAAAAAGGGAGAGAAGCTAAGCATTTAAGGCATTCTGGATTATTTTATCTTATTATGTTTGGGTTGAGAACCTTGGCTTGGCCAGTTCTATTATTGATCACGGGATGAAAACCCCAGTGATGTTTATGTGGTGAATCTATTCAGGATTCACAATTGAGCTTCAATTTCTTATATCTGTTGTGTTCTGTGTTTTTTATCACAATTATTTTAGTTGTAACACTAGATTGTTGATTTATTTAAAATTTTGATCCTTGGGATACTACATTTTCAGGGACCCCTCTCACCTGTTATTGTACGCAAATTTCACCAAATTAATAAAATCTTCCCACATCATGAATTGTTGCATCATATACATTCTTAGCATGTATTTGAGTACATGATTCACCCATTCATTCTTCCCATCCATTTGTGGATCATAGGCAATGTTGAAATTAATTTGTGTGCCCAGACCAATGAAGAGTGGTTTCCATAAGTCTGAGGTAAACTTCACATCTTGATCTGAGATCACTGTCTTTGGAACCCCATGTAACATGAACACTTCCCTTATGAAAATTAAATTGGACTGAACTAGTATGAAATAAGTTTCCTTACTCAACATGTCCACCACCACCATTATGGAGTCGTTATGTCTCTTAATTCTTGGTAAAATTATAATAAATTTGTTGTGAAATGAGTTACAATTTCAAATATGGTACAAGTATAGGCTGTAATAAACTATTTGGGTGCCGATGTTCCACCTTTACTTGCTGACATTGCAAAAACCTAGTCAGGTATTCAATAATGTCCTTGCATATCACAGGGCAGAAATAATCTTTCCTTATTGTTGTTAGCATCTTGTGGTAGCCGGGATGGGAAACATATGGACTCCGATGATATTAATCTAAAATAAACTCTCTCAGTGCCACCTAGTTCAGAATATATATCATTCCTCCAAAATTCAATATATTTTCATCATTCATCATATAATCTGACATTCTCTCTTGGTTGTCGACTTGTTGTACTTGCTGCCATAGAAACTGATATTCAGGATCCCTTTGTGATGCTTCATTAATTTTCTCCTAAAATTTGAATTCCGCCTAGTTAAAAAAAAGCTCATAAATACAATGTATCTATCTACGTAAGGGCTCCGCTATCCTTTTTTTCTTACCATGTACATGCTAAATTTCAAATCTAAATTCACCCAGCAAAGCGTTCCACCTTGCCTGATGGGCATTCAGATCAGACTGCTTGAAGTAGTTAGTCAAGCTATTGTGGTCGGTTTTCAACAGAAATATTTGTCCTAGCATGTAGTGTCTCCATACTTTGATTGCTTCAACTACAACAGTTTTCTCTAGATCATAAGTAGAGTACCAATGTTCGTGTTCCTTTAGCTTTCGGGATTCATACACAATTACTTTTCCATCCTGGGACAACACAACGCCTACTCCCTCTTGACATGTGTTAGGGCAGACTTCAAATTACTTATTTGGATAAGCTATATTTAACACAGGAGAAAAATTTAATAAACTTTTTAACTATTCAAAGCTAGTTTGGGACTCATTGGTCCACTTAAAGGTTCGTCCTTTCCTTTGTAATGAAGTGATAGGGAAAGCAACTCAAGAGAAACCTTCTATGAATCATTGATAGTATTCGGCCAAATCCATGAAGGAACGTATGTTTGCTACATTCTTTCATCCCTGCCATTCCATAATAGTCCTTATTTTCTCTAGTTCTCCGATATTCCTTCAGCAGAAATTACATGTCCTAGATACTGGATCTATTCTTTATAAAAGTCGCATTTACTAAATTTAGCATAAAGCTGATGGTCTCGTAACATTTTTATCACTAGGCGTCAATGTTATTTACGATCTTCCATGGTTTTGGAATAAATTAATATATCATCAATAAAAATCAAAACAAACTTGTCCAAAAATGGATGAAAGATGCCATGCATCAAACTCATGAAATTTGATGGTGCGTTAGTCAATCTAAATGGTAAGACCATGAACTCATAGTGTCCACACTGAGTTCGGAAGGTTGTCTTATATATATATATATATATATATATATATATATATCTTTTATCCACACCACTTATCTTTTAATATAGTACACATACTGAAATTTCAGTTTTTATAAATAAATTTATTTCTAGTATATAATGTTTAGTTATTAAATCTTGTAAATTCATGAAAAATTTTAAAAATTGTATAATAATAAAATATTTGATAGACTTTACGGGGAAAAAATCTATGTTATTTATTCAATAAATAAATTAATTAAGATATTAAGTATAAGTGGAATAATTTTAATGGTTAAAAAGGTTACAACCTCAAATTTAAAGAGTGATAGAAAGAGGTGGAGTATGTACACCTCACTTTAAGAGTTATGGAACCCTAAACTTAGATATCATTGACTCGACTTATTCCCTCTACTATTTCCATCTTTCTTATTTTACAACATCACCATTGTCTACATGAAATTCACCATTGTTGCTTAAGTTTTTTTTATTATACATTTTTTTTACAATAGCCAATCCTCTCTTACAATCAATCCCACCCTACATCTCCACTCTTCTAAGAAAATTTTACCTAATGAGATTAATGCATATTTTATTTCTATGCTCCAGTTATGATATAGATTGAAGCATCTATGGAGGAGCTTGCAAAAATTTGTTTGCTAGAAAAACTAAGGTAGCCACAAACAACAGAAAATGTATAAAGAAGAGTAAGAGCCTTGGCAACATAGCATGAATTTCTAAGACAAGGCCTAGAACGTGAAGCTCCATGTATAGTTAGAGATTGGTCAATTTTTCTTGGTCAAGAAATGAAGAAATTGCTTGCAACTAAAATTGTTGTTTTTCTTCCTTGAGACACAATTGTTTTGATTTGAAAAGGAAATAACTCTTCAAAAGGTTAACAACAACAATTTAACATAAACTGTAATTTCTTATAAATATCTCAGTTAGCTGATATTTTTTGGGTTTCACAAGAAAGAACCCTACACTGGGATGATTTTTGTTTTGGTTGTTTCTGAAGAATAAACTGAGAGAGTTCCACACCACAACATTCAATGTGCTCATATTAGATTTGAAGTTTAATGGGTGAGGATTGTCAATTGAAGGATATTGTGTTGTTGGTATTTCTATATTAATATTGCCCACCTTTTGTTTTGTTCTAATTTTTATTGATTTTCCTAAGTACATGGCTGAAAAATGATTGTGGTGGGTGGTATATGAAGGGTACCATAATGTTTATGCCTTAATTTCACTAAGAATTTTTTTTTTCCATTTTTGATGAACGTGACCAAATAGCATTATGATTTTTCCTAAATATACATAAGGCGACATATTTCTTGCTTGATTATGAAAACAAAAATGTAAGTTTCTTAATTTAACAATCCTATTAGCATATCTTTGCACCTTTTGGGAAAATTGCTAGTATTAAAAGTGGGGAACCAAAAGTACATTGTTGAAAAGGTAAATATTACAGTTTTGGTGCACAATTTGATATGGAAATATGAAACTTACAATTTTAAAAATCATTAGAGATCGATTTAATGATTGTTCAAATCCATGTTGTTTCTTTGTCATATTTAAAGTCCCACATTGACCAATAATGTAAATCTTTATTCAAAGAAAAAACTGGAATTTTCCATCTAAATTCACTATCTTAATATGAGAAAAGTCACCATGGTCTATCTATTTTAATAAATTTACAAAGGTTCGTAAGTGAGGTGTCAGTTTATCCTTTACATGAACAATCTAATCCATACAATCATTTTCATATATATCAGTCAGGCTTCTTAAAGTATATTGAGACAAGTATACATCATTGCCTTTACGATGTAAAAATCCCAATGAGTAGACACCTTGGTGTGTCTGCTGTAAATCATTATGCATTATAGAATGGAACATTATAAGACAATACTTCTAAACAGTAACTAGTTACACACAATAACTAAGATCATGAACAATAGTTTAGAAGTAAGGACAATGTTCTATATTTATTAATGAAATAGGAAAGAGATTACAACCAATAGATGTTTTTGCAAAAACACCTCCTCCAACTCCTAGCTCCAAAAATTCTCTCTCTAAGAGTATCTTGACAACATAATAATACAACAAACTATGATCTCAACCTAAATGGCCAAGCCTCCAATATATATGCAAGTGGTTGCTATGAAATTTACCAAATTCCTCCTTAGTTAAATTTTGGAAAAATATTTGGGTGAATTTTGTTTCCTCATACAAATATCTTTGTGGCTTTTTCCAGGTTTTGAATTCTTTTATCTTATTTTAAGAGATTAAATTCTTTCATTTTCTTTTAAGAGATTTATTTGTTTAGGAAAAGGTTGTAGATGAGGATAAAGAAATAAAATTCCAACATATGATATTTTATTCATGTGAACAACAGTGTCATAGTGAGTTGGCTTGGGCTTTTTGACTTGTGATTGAATGATAATTTGGTAACAAGTTATATGAAGTACCATAGTGTTATAAAGTAGGATATCATGGTTCTCATGGTACATAACTTGCGTTATAGTTTTAAATAGGCTAGAAAAAGGGGTGTAAAGGGTTGTATTTCAACAAAACCATATTGATTTCTCAGAGCTGATGAGAAGGTATTTTCATGGATATCAAGCCAAAGAGACATTTGTATCGAGACACTTGATAGGAAGGAATGCCAAAAAATATCCTAGTGCCAACAATCCAATAATTCCAATGGTATTTTAGATATCAATTGATGCAAAGAGGGAATGCAATGGTTTACAAATAGATAGATAGCTTCGACATAGTTCCATATAGTTGCAACTTTTAAGAATGCAAATATTTCTTGGAGCTGATGAAGGTTATGTCCCAAGATCGCTATTAATTTGGTTTCTAGCATCACTCATAAGAGTAGCAATCTAACTTTTTTGCAATTACATAGGTGAAACTCCAATGTTTCTTTTTCGACATCGAATGATTTTTGTTAAATTCACTCATGCACTTGGAGTTAGTGCTTAGCTAGGCTATGGAAAGAACTGAATGTGAGTGAACTTAACTTCATATGATAATAGTGTATTTCATTGCTCATACACCAAATTCATTGTTTGATGTTAGGGATATTATTCATGCCCCGTGTTTTGGGCCCAACAAGTATTAACTCTTTGAGATGATGATCTGTCACTTTCTCTCAAAGATAATGGTGTCCAATAAATCCTTTAACATCTACAAGAGTGGAATCCATGAAATTAGCATCATCTCCATTGGTTCTACCTATGTTTCCTCCATGCAAGACCAACAACCTATCCCATGTGTTTTGAAGTTTTAATAACCATTACCTTCACAAGATTAGCAATGTGAAGATTTTTGAGGATCATATATGAATAATGGAACCATGTCCATAGATTATGGAATAAAATATGTGAATATATTATGCAAAGTCTACAATAAGGTATTAAATTTCCATTGCTCAATTTTAAACTAATAATGATTTGATTGTTGGAGAAGGGACATAAAAAATTAATACTAGTGAAAATGTCAAGTTGGGTTACACGTTTTGCCCTTTTTTGAGAAGAAACTTTCATTTTTTTCGGTTCTTCAACTTTCTACAAGCTAAAACAATTTTTCATTTTAGAATTTCATTTTGCGATAAAAAAATAGAAGTTGTCAGAAATTTTGTTAGCTTTCTATTACTTATTTTTTGGGTTTTTTTTATACATATTTGATATGTCAACTTAGCGTTTCTTTGAGTGTGTGTTTTTTAACAATCAATGGATTCATAAAAAGTCATGTTAATACGCAATGTTGTATTCTTTGAATTTATTTTTTTTTGAGAAAAAAAATGTGTTACAATAATCTAGACAGAGTCTACTTCGGTTTCATCATATTTACAAAGCCAATGGATGCATATCATAATTACTAGAATTTTTTGAACTGGTCTAACATGAAAAACTGCATATTTTGAATATGTTTTGTGACACAAGAAATTTCTTAACATATAAGTTATAAAATAAAAATATAAAAGCTACCCACTAGAGACGATGGACGGACCAATGTAATGTACCATAATTTTTTCAATTTTTTTTACAATGTATTTTGGAAGATACAAAATTTTGATTTCACTGAATCACAATGACCTTCAGAAATTGTTTGCATCCGTTTTATTACAAAATTAATTAAAATTAGTAAATATTTATGAAATTCCATGAAAGTTATATTTCCTGAAAGTAGATTCAATTTTGAAAATGCTTTTCTTGGTTTTGATAGTTAATTCAGAATGTTTCATGGATTTTAATCAGTCAAAAGTTGCAGAAAATTATTCAGGGTTTGGCTCTGTGTAACTAGTGATGCGTCAGTTCGGCCGAACTCTTAAACAAAGTTCGGCCAAACTGTTTTTTGTGTCAATGGCCCATTAAATCAAATGAAAAAGTAGTTCGGGTGAACTACTTCTTAAAATTTCGGCCGAAATTTTATCTAACTTTTTGTTGGTCGGAAAGTACCACCAAGACCCTCAAAAAAAAAAATTCGCGACAATATAAATTGCTGCAAAATCATTCATTATTTTCATATATTTTCACACATTTGGTCTGATTTTACAAAAGTCTTGATCTAATTTTGCGAAGAATTGTTTTGGGTTTAAAGACTTTTCTCGGAGATACATTCAAAGGACTTTTCTTTGAGACACATTATTTTCTTACATTTGATCTGATTTTGCAAAGAATTTTTTTGGGTTTAAAGAATTTTCTTGGAGGTACATTCAAAAAACATTTTTGAAGACTTTTCTTGGACGTACATTCAAAAGACATTTCTTGGAGGTATGTGATACAATTTTTTGGGCTTCATTTTTTTTTAAAGTAAGGATTTGGGCTTAATTTCAACAGAACATTTTTTGGTTTTGGGTTGAAGTAAATCTTTATAATGATTTTTTAAAATGAGTTTTTGTGTATAACTTTTTAAATAATTTTTTTTTTTTTTTAGGATTGGAAGGAAATATTTTGAACTTCATTTCATTTTTATAAGACATTTTTTTCTTGAATTTTTTAAAGTAAGTGTTTTGGATTGGAGTATGTATTTTTTGCAAAATTTTTAAAATGAGTTTTTTTTAAATTAAATCTTTTGTGATGTTTTTTTTAATTGAGTTTTTGTCTAAATTTTTGAAGGAAATTTTTTGAACTTCATACTCTATTATCATGGGAAATCGAAGGAATTGTACGAGAAAATATGATCGAAAAAGAGACCCTGAGGAACGTAGAGAAGAGACGAGACAATCTCGCAAAAGAAAGATAGAAGCACTCTCAAATATTGAAGGGGGAAATCAACCTCAACTAGAAGTTGAAACATGTATGTAAATGTAAATATTATGATTTTGATATATTTAAAATTTTCCTAGTGTAAAATGTGAAGCTTAATTTTTATTTGATGAACTAATTTGAAAAATATTTTGCAATGTAAACAGAGAGAGATATTCCTCAAAACATTAATGATGAGATACAAAATTTTGAAAGAGAAAGTGAAAGAGATATTGAACCAATGATTGAAGATGGTGAAAATGTTGAAAGAAATTCAAGTGAAGAAATTGAATCACAAGGTATATATATATATATATATATATGTTGAACACATGCACGTATTATTGAAATTATACATATATTTATTAATTTAGTTATTTATTGAATATGTAAACTTATTATGTACTATTCATTTGAATATGTACAGATGAAATCAATGTCGATGATGAGATGTTAGAAAATGTTAACACTCACACATATGGAGATAAAAAAGCTGACCATTATAGACGATATCATGTTAACCGCATTTTTTATAAGTATTTCATAAAGGAAAAGGTGATAGTTCAAGCCCAAATGTTGAAAGGTCTCCTATCATTAAGGAAATTAAAAGAAGCTACGACTTTATTGGGTATTCGAAAATCAACCAAAGATAAAAAATGAAGGAAAATGTGATACAAAATATAAATAGTGCTATAAATTCAATTAGAAGATCTAGACAGAAAAATGTTTCAGTTGTACGTAGAGCAATACATATGGCAGTGGTTTCATCAAGTACTAAAGAGAATCTCTTGGTAAAATCTATGGCATGAGCATTAGGAACCTCACGAAAAACTTTGCACAAACATTGGAAATTTCGGTTGCAAATAGATGTAAATGATGAACTTGCTTGTTGGAGAGCTATTTGTAGGCAACCATACAAAGATAGACTTGGAGAAAATGTTAAAAAAATAATATATGAATATTGGAAGAACAATTCGTGTGTTTCACCAACTGCAAGACATGTGATGCGAAGAAGAATAGCACGAAATCAGTACGAAGAACATGAAAAACATCTCTTGGAAACCACTCAGATAGAGTTATTCAACAAGTTCAAAGAAGAGAATCGTCAAATTCATGTTTCACTCAGTGCTTTTGTTCAACAAAAACCATGGTATGTAAAACCTATCACCGTACGTGACACTTGTTGTTGCCGTTATCATGTGGAATTTGAGTTATATTATGACACATTCCTTGATTTTGGTAGAAAATTTTGGAAGGATTCACCTCCTCCTTCCACTATCTGTGATTTCATATCTCAAATTCTATGTGAAAGAGAAAGCGATGAACTATTTTACGAAAAGAAATGTGTTGGTGGTAAAAAATGTGATGATTGTGGAAATTTGACTAAATTTCAAAACAAATATCGTACTGATATAAATGATCAATCATTGTCCAACATGAAAGTGAAATGGAAGAGATATGAATATATACATACATCGATTCAAGGTGAAAATAGTGTTGAAAGAATTGAATTATGAGAAGAAGAAATTTTTGTGATAGACTTTTTGAGAAAGTTTGAGGCACAAATTTACAAATACACCAAGCATTCCCATAGAGCTTGATGGCAAGACTTGCAAATCAAAAAATCCTGTGAATTTTTTCCACCAGGGACCATTTTGTCAGTAATTGATTTTGCAGAAAACTACACATTTATTCCACAAAAGAAAATCAGAGTGAATACTATCATTCTGACCAAGTCTCCATGCTCATCCATATTCTATATAGACATGCTGAATAGAACGTCAATCATATAGAAAGAACCAGTGAAAATCGACATATTATTAAAGAATATCACTTTTATATCAGTGACGATTGTACACATGATACATATTTTATACAACATTGTTTTGGAAAAATTATTGATTCCTTGAAAAATCGTAGAATAACATTCAATGAACATTGGATATGATCAGAAGGATGTGCAGGTCAATTCAAATATGCACGATCATTCTTTTGGTTGTATTGTCTTCATAAGAAAACCTGCATTAAACATTGTTGGAATTTCTTTGAGACTTTCCATGGAAAAGGAGAACATGACGTTGCAAGGGCATGCATAAAACAAGCACTTATAAGATATCAATTGAACCCCTCTCCAAGCCGACTTATGGACACGAAAGAAGTTGTTTAATGGTGCATCGTTTCTCTAAGCCATGAGACTAACCGATCAAGGACATTCAATTTTATTTTTATTGGATATCTAATTTTAAGCACTGTACATTTATAACAATAATTATTTTTTATTATATTTTGATATCATATTTATATTCTTCTTTAAATTTTCCATATAAAGGTTTTTTTGGCATATTGGGATCGAAGACATAGAGAGATCAATTAGAAATGACGTTGAAACAATAAAAGGAACTCGAAAATTGCATTCAATTAAAGCAAACTCATCTAGAAATGTGATTGAATTAGATCAAATAAAATATTATTGTTTTTGTCATGTTTGCATAGACAAGACAAAATCCAATGATGTTTGTGAAAACAAAATGTACGTAAAATATTGGAAACATACAGAGCTAAATACAAAGGGAAAAATGTCCATTGAAATGTTTGAAGAAATGCAATTAGAGGAGACTACAATATGATCCAATGGTGATCGAGTTTCTGATCTTGTTGGAGAAGGTAACAATTGAATTGATTTCTAATGATAAAGATCTAGAAATAAATTTGAATATGTATAATTTTGTTAAGTTTGTTTTATTGTGTAGGATATGTTTTTGATATAATTGCACTTAGTGACAATGATGAAAATGTGAAGTATTATTTGATGTGTTGCACTGAACGAAAAATGAAATTATTAGAATACTATAATGATCACAGATTTCCATATGAAAGAGGATCTATTATACTGAAAGGTTATTTTTTCAGACAAACTAATCAAAGTGCGGATTTTGTTTACTTTGAAGACTATGAACTTGATTTCATAAGTTGTTAATATAGTCACTTGGTGTGTGCAGCATGCATAAATTTGATCGAGGTTTAATCAAATAAAAAAACAAAAATTAAGAAATGGAAAATGTCAAAATCCGATCATGAATGGATTATTGAAGATGGCATTCTATTGTAATTTTTTTGATTGAACTGCCCAACAATTTATTCTCTTTGGATTATATGAACTTCCAGTACTCAATTAAAAATTGAGCTACCTTGTTATGTTATCTGTGCAAGTGTTTGCACATGTACAAATTGTTTTGGTACATGCACACTCTAGTGTCAACTGAAAGTAGCTTTTCTATACATGCATTCATGAAAAATGTTACATGTATTGGATATATATATATATGTGTGTGTGTGTGTGTGTGTGTGTGTGTGTGTTCTATAATGCAATTAACTAAAAGTAGTTTTTCTATGTGCATTGATGAAAAATGTTCCATGTACTAGATATATACATGAACTCAATGCATGCCTAGTTTTTCTTGTTGCCTTTTTTGGTAAAAAGTATCCACAATCTAAATAAATCATCCACAGTATAATTTTGTATGAAGATTCCTTTCAGACAAGAGAATCGAAGAACTTCTCTGACTTTTGGTGGGATTTGACCCACATCTCTATTCCTGATTGAAAACCTAGTACAAAATTTGTCATCAATTTACCAATTTATAAAACAACAAAGCTACCTAGTTGAGTGCATTAATGACATTGACTCCAATTCAACAAAAATATATCTACTTCTTATATTTACAATCAAAATTAAAGGGATTTATATGGGAAAGAGACAGAAGATATAGCCCATGAACTACTTTAGTTCATAGGTCAATGAAAGTATCATCATGTGGGAAATTGTTTCAAGAACACTTGATTGTACTTAAAAGTAATCTTAAGAATTTTTTTTTATCTTTACATACGACATACTATTGTTTGAGTAAAAAAAAATTAAAAACTTACCAAATGTACTTCAACCATCCAAAACTTGAATTTTAAAAGATTTTTTATTATATCAAAACAAATTACTTCACATGTCATGCCAATTGTAGTTCAAATATCCAATAAAACCATTAAAAATTTAACATTGTATCACATGCCAAATGTAGATTGAAATGGTATCCAAAACATAGTTCTAAAAACTTTTTGATTATATCACAACATTACTTCACATGCCTAATGTACTTCAACCATCCAATGCCTAATGTACTTCAACCATCCAAAACTTGAGTTTTAAAAACTTTTTTACTATATCACAACATTACTTCACATGCCATCCCAATTTTAGTTCAACTATCCAATAAAAACATTTAACATTATATCACATGCCAAATGTAGATTGAAACCATCCAAAACTTAAGTTTTAAAAACTTTTTTAATTATATATCGTGCAACATTACTTCACATGCCATGCCAATTATAGTTCAACTATCCAATAAAAACATTTAACATTATATGACATGCAAAATGTAGATTGAAACCATCCAAAACTTAACCTTTAATTTAACAAAAAATTATAGATCAGAACATTACTTCACATGGAAAATGTACTTCGACCATCCAAAACTTGAGTTATAATTTTTTTTTATTATATCACAACATACTTCACATGCCATGCCAATTGTAGTTCAACTATCCAATAAAAAAATTTAACATTATATCACATGCCAAATGTAGATTGAAACCATCAAAAACTTGAGTTACAAAAACTTTTTGATTATATCACAACATTACTTAACATGCCATGCCAATTATAGTTCAACTATATAATAAAAACATTTAATGTTATATGACATGCCAAATGTAGATTGAAACCATACAAAACTTAACTTTTAATTTAACAAAAAATTATAGATCACAACATTACTTCACATGCCAAATGTACTTCAAGCATCCAAAACTTAAGTTTTAAAAACAAAACAAATTATAACACATCGTACATATGTGCAAATGGTTTAGAAACCGAGATTAATTTATGGTGTTAACAATGTTACTGGAAAGTTCGCTATCCAAAACTTTCATGTTTAAAAACCAAACAAATTATATAACAACATTACTTCACATTCACATGCCAAAAGTAGTAAAACCATCCAAAACTTAACTTTTTGGAACAAAACAAATTATATTAACACTGTAATAAAATATGTCCAAAAATTGTAGATCTCACAAGTATGTATCAAGTTATATATATATGACTGTGCATCTATATAATATATAAAAAAGTAAATTTAAGACTAGAAATCTTGAAATCAAATCTACATATCATGTCCATCAAATACAGATGGATGTACTGTCTTTCCTAGCAGAGTCTCAATCCACTCGCTATCTTGCAAAGCATGGGGAACCTATAGACAATGCACATACAAACATTAAAATTTGATGTTTTAAAAATGAGTGGGAATATATAGAACTTCATGTAAAAAACAAAATATAAAAAAAATCATGCAATACCTCATGAGGTTCCCTCTCCATTTGTTCACCTGCAACAACTTCCCCCATGGGAACATCTCCAACAGTAAATTATACAATATACACACACACACACACACACATATATATATATATATATATATATATATATTAAAAAAATTCAGAGGAAAAAAAAAAATTCAGATGAAAATGCACATGTGTACATATATAAACGTATTTTCAATAATATTAAAAAAAAAGTTAGACAACTTGTTCAAATGGTTGAAATGGTGTGGATGTTCCTATCTCCATCGCTAGAGTCCATGGATTAAAAGAAATCTTCAATAAAAACCTAAAATTCAAAATTTTAAAAGTATAAAATAACTCAAGATCAAGATCTCAATTTATAATAAAACTTAAATAAACTTCAATTTATAAATTATAAGTTTTAAAAAAACATATATATATATATATATATAAGTGAAAATTGAATACCTCTGCAGGAGAATTTGGGACATCTCCTAAGAGAGGCTCCAAAAGAAAATATCCAAAAACCTAAAATTCAAAAAATTTAAAATAACTCAAGGTATATATATATATATATATATATATATATATATAATTTTAAATAAGTTTGAGGTGGAATAATATATATATATATATATATATATATATATATATATATAACAAACATAAATTTTAAAAGTGAAAAATTGTCCATACTTGTTGTGGATGTGGCAAATCTCCTAAGGAAGTAGAAGGTACATCTCCCAAGGAAGAAGAAGGTATCGCCATCTCAAAAACATCAGACGAAATCAAAATCTGTTAAAAAATTTTATTATTATATATGTGCATGTACATGTGTGCACAATTATTTATTTTAAAAATATCACTTAGAAAACACTAACATTTGTCAACATATCTTGATGGTGAGACCCATCTTCATTGTTTGCACCAAAGGCCCCGAACGTGATATTAACATTTTCATCATTCATCATGAGTGACAACTGCAAATGGTGTTTTAACATATAATGATACATTTTTGTTCGATTAATGTACATACAAATAAATGTATACATGTACATGCACATGTATTTATTACAAATTGTACACACGTATGTTTTAAAAAAATTGAACCCTAAGGTCATTAACACATACTGTTCTCGTGCCCTCTTCCTCATGAAGAATTAATTATTGCCAACCATTGCAACAATTATTTGCAGATATTTTGAGATCTTGAACATTCATGTTGTCAATCTCTTCATCTGTACAATACACAAAATTGGCACGTGGATTCTCACGTGCTCTTTGTCAATTTAGACAAAAATTGACACCACCCAACCCGCTGTGAACATTTTTGATGATGACATCCCTTGCTTCTCGACTTATTTGAGAAGTCGCATCCATCTCTAACTGCAAAGTTTCGACCCGAAAAGGTCGACTCACCAATGGCGGTTCAGGGTGAGGAAACTCCACATATTGCCTAGCGCCCCTATGATCACACATTCAAACTTTCCCCAAACCAAAAAATTCCTATGGAAGGTCATTGTAATTGGGTTTTATTCCCAAAAGAAATTTTGCGTAATTTTTTTTTGCAAAATAAACAGCAACCTCGTCATTCCATGGGAGACTTCCACAGGCCGCAAGGTGCCTATCATACAAATAGTGAGCTATATCGAGGTGCTTGAACTATTGCACCTTCAACATTTTTCTTTTTCGCCCTTCCTTGAAATTAAAAATTGACTTCGTTATTTCTTTTGTAACTCTTTGTTTTACATCCTCCCATTTATCAGGACTCATTGATGTTTCCTTTCTCTTTCTTATGACTTCTACAAATGCATCAGTCATTGGCCCAAGATTTTTGTACACATTTACTAGTTCGCCCAATGAATGTGTAACTATTTCGAGACTTTGTTGACTCTCAGCAGGTAGATTCAAAGCCACAAGATCTCTCTACAATTTTGCATGAAGTATTTGACACCTTTCTAAGGTGCATTGTGGCATGTTTCTTTAACCTAGTTTATCAGAAATGTCAGCCGAACAAGTTGTGGTGGGTAGACAACCTTCTTCTTGAATGTAGCATTCTGCCCTGTGTCTATTTTGACCAACATTCGAAACATTTTTAGCCTCTACATCAATATATATATAATTTTGTATATTATAAAAAACACATTTACAAACAAATTTGTACAAATTCAATGGAAAAAATATTGAAATTGACGGCAACTTCGACGTGGTTGGATAGCACCTTCTCCACCCTGAAACTGTTGAGAACGAGAATGACCTTGCTAAGAATCAGCACCACCAGTTGTTGATTGGCCTCTGGGGGAATAAATATCACCACCTTCACACAACTTGTTACCGCTTATTGATGGCTCTCTAAGGGGATTTGAACCACCACCAACCTCTCGAGGGGAGAGAGAAGCTTCATAAACAAATACGAATTTATAATCAATTGAAAAATGCATGCATAGATATAAATACACGTGTACATATTCATTGACTAAATTGTGTTAAAACCGTACCACGATTGGGTGAAACATGGGCATCCATGGATGGTGTAGAAACTCTTCTCTTCTTATTAGCTTCTAAAAATAAAAGATGAAACTTATTAACAACTAATTTAACTCACAAAATTGATAAAAAATCAATTCCATATGTACACACATGTATGAATATTTAATATTATATTTACATTTACCATGAACAACTCTCGATCCCTGATCCCCCCCTCTCATAGAGATATGGGATTCTATTGATCTTCGTCATTCATCCTCCATGATATATATATATATATATATATATATACACACACACACACACACACACACACGATGGACATTTACAATTATTTTTTTAAATAACTAATTTAAATAAATTCGAAATAAATTTCAGAAAATTAATGTAATTTCAGAAAACACAACTTTCAAAGCACTAATTGATGTGTGAAACTTTAAGAAAGAAAGTTTCTTCCTATCTCCTGGAGTGGGATAGAAAAAAACTTCTATGCATAGTTTCCATTTTTCAACCATATTTAATGGTTTTCTCATCCCTAAAAAAAATAACAAATTCAATAAAAATATATATATTAAATTGACATTTATTGTTAATGCATGGGAGAAATGGCACAAGATCATGAGATAAATGACATGTGTATGGTTTATCTTAAAGTTTGACTTAAAAAGTTTATGTTAGAATTCACATCTAGAACTAATGGGAGGAAGCCTTTAGTTTGTGAGAGAAATGACACATGTACACAATTTAATTTAAAGTGGTTGTGTTTTATGGATATTAAAATGAAGAACTTCTATTTAGATCTATTCCAGAGATTGACTATAGGGGCATTTACTAGATATGTCACCTTTCATAAAAGATGAGATCTAGAGGCTACCTGGCCCTTTACAGACTCTGCCTATAGAACTTGTAGAAGTTAGTTCACTAACTGTCCCAATTATACCCTATGAAGGGTGTAAAGGACTTGTGGAATCACTAACACTACTTTATGTAGACATAAGGATGTATAAGAATGCATTTCTTTTACATTTGATATTAAAATGAAGAAATTCTATTTAGATCTATTCCATAGATTGACTGTAGGGGCATCTACTAGATATGTAATCTTTCATAAAAGATGAGGTCTAGAGGCTACCTAGCCCTTTACAGACTCTGCCTATAGAACTTGTAGAAATTAACACTACATGTCCCAATTATACCCATGAAGGGTGTAGAGGACCCGTGGAATCACTCAAACTACTTTACGTAGACATAAGGGTGTATAAGAATGCATATGTTTTACATTGAATATTTTTCATTTTAAATTAAAAGAATCTATTTTAAACAAAATTTACCTATATAAGGTTAAAACCTATGTTTATTATCAAAACACTTTTTTTCAATGGGAAACTTTTATGGCTAAGTTGTGTTTTTTTCTCGAAATGTGATACACCCCATTAAAATGGGAGATATATAGAAATAATTCTTATGATGTAATAAAATTGTTTCAAGTAGTTAGATATCTAGATCTCCATAAATTTAATGAGCATAGATTTAAGATATAAAAGTCCAAAATGGAATAGTTGTTGGTGAACAAATTATTAGTGGATCACTATGGATATATTTGCTTCATTAAAAGGGATATTTCTAGAAGGATGGACTAAGTTGGAAGGAAGGGAAAAAATCACAATTATATGTTTTAATATGTGCATGTGTTTTACATTGAATATTTTTCATTTTATTGAGAATCTATTTTCAAAACAATTAACATAGTATTTAAGGTTAAAACCTATGTTTTGTATCAAATTAGTTTTTGTTTCTAAATACTGTGTTTTACATTGAATATTTTTCATTTTATTAAAGATTTCTTCTGTATTAAATTTTTTTTTTTTCTAAATACTATGTGTTTTACATTGAATATTTTTCATTTTATTAAAAATCAATTTGAAACAAATAAACTATATAAGGTTATAACCTATATGTTTTATATCAAATCACTTTTGGTCTCAATGGGAAAATTTTATGGCTAATGTGTTTTTCTAGAAATTTGAAACACCCCATTAAAATGGGAGATATATCGAAATGATTCTTATGGTGTAATAAAATGGTTTCAAGTAGTTTAAAAAAAAAGATGTATAAATTAGCAATGCGTATAGTTCTGAGATATACAAGTCTAAAATGGAAGAGTTGTTTGTGAACAAATATTAGTGGATCACTATGGATATATCTACTTCATTAAAAGGGATTTTTCTAGATGGATGTCCACTAAGTTGGAAAGAAGGGAAAAAATCACAATTATATGTTAATGTGTGCATGTGTTTTACATTGAATATTTTTTAATTTATTAAAAAACTATTTGAAACAATTAACTATATAAGGTTAAAGCCTATGTTAAATTGTATCAAATCACTTTTGGTTTCAATGGGAAACTTTTATGGCTAATGTGTTTTTTCGAAATGATTCCTATGGTGTAATAAAATAGTTTCAAATGTTTAAAGATATAGATGCATAAATTCAATGAGCATAGTTTTGAGATATAAAAGTCCAAAATAGAATAGTTGTTGGTGAACAAATATTAGTGGATCAATATGGATATATCTCCTTCATTAAAATAGATTTTTCTAGAAGGATAGACTAACTTGGAAAGAAGGGAAAATACTTTTTGTTTTTAAATACTATGTGTTTTACATTGAATATTTTTCATTTTATTAGAAATCTATTTTTTATCAAATTACTTTTTGTTTCTAAATACTATGTGTTTTACATTGAATATTTTTCATTTTATTAAAAATCTATTTGAAACAAATAAACTATATAAGGTTATAACCTATATGTTTTGTATCAAATCAATTTTTTTGTATCAAATCTCTTTTGGTTTCAAAGGGAAACTTTTATGGCTAATGTGTTTTTATAGAAATGTGATACACCCCATTAAAATGGGAGATATATTGAAATGATTCCTATGGTGTAATAAAATGGTTTCAAGTAGTTTAAAAATAAATATGCATAAATGAACAATGAGTATACTTCTGAGATATAAAAGTCCAAAATGGAAGAGTTGTTTGTGAACAAATATTAGTGGATCACTATGGATATATCTACTTCATTAAAAGGGATTTTTCTAGAAGGATGTCCACTAAGTTGGAAAGAAGGGAAAAAATCACAATTATATGTTAATGTGTGCATGTGTTTTACATTGAATATTTTTTAATTTATTAAAAATCTGTTTTAAACAATTAACTATATAAGGTTAAAACCTATGTTAAATTGTATCAAATCCCTTTTGGTTTCAATGGGAAAATTTTATGGCTAATGTGTTTTTCTCGAAATGATTCCTATGGTGTAGTAAAATAGTTTCAAGTAGTTTAAAGATATAGATGCATAAATTCATTGAGATATAAAATTCCAAAATAGAATATATGTTGGTGAACAAATATTAGTGGATCAATATGGATATATCTCCTTCATTAAAATGGATTTTTATAGAAGGATAGACTAACTTGGAAAGAAGGGAAAATAATTTTTGTTTCTAAATACTATGTGTTTTACATTTAATATTTTTCATTTTATTAAACTATATAAGGTTATAACCTATCTGTTTTGTATCAAATCGCTTTTGGTTTCAATGGGAAAATTTTATGGCTAATGTGTTTTTCTAGAAATGTGATACACCCCATTAAAATGGGAGATATATCAAAATGATTTCTATGGTGTAATAAAATGGTTTCAAGTAGTTTAAAAACAAAGATGCAGAAATGAACGATGAGTATAGTTTTGAGATATAAAAGTCCAAAATGGAAGAGTTGTTTCTGAACAAATATAAGTGGATCACTATGGATATATCTACTTCATTAAAAGGGATTTTTCTAGAATGATGTCCACTAAGTTGGAAAGGAGGGAAAAAATCACAATTATATGTTAATGTGTGCATGTGTTATACATTGAATATTTTTTAATTTATTAAAAATATATTTGAAACAATTAGCTATATAAGGTTAAAACCTATGTTAAATTGTATCAAATCACTTTTAGTTTCAATGGGAAACTTTTATGGTTAATGTGTTTTTCTCGAAATGATTCCTATGGTGTAATAAAATAGTTTCAAGTAGTTTAAAGATATAGATGCATAAATTCAATGAGCATAGTTTTGAGATATAAAAGTCCAAAATAGAATACTTGTTTGTGAACAAATATTAGTGGATCAATATGGATATATCTCCTTCATTAAAACAGATTTTTCTAGAAGGATAGACTAACTTGGAAAGAAGGGAAAATATCACAATTGTTTGAGTCCTGATCTTATAAAAGGTTTCCACTAAATCCATCCCTATTACTTTTCATGTGAACCACATTCCCAAACCCACACATCTATGTACCTACGAGCCAAGCCAAGTGTAAAAAGGGCTTATTTCATATTCTACTTTAACACATATATGTGATTAATTATCGTTAGAATTTATATGGTAGAAATACATTTAAAGAGTAATCCTTAGAATTTATATGGTAGAAATACATATAAAGAGTAATCCTTAGTATAGATCTATTTTGACTTTAAGCAATAAAGGTAAGTTTTTTAGAAATGTTATCTTAGGAGGTAGAACTAAACCTTCTATAACCCACAAAAGAAACCATGGCCCATGAACATCACATACAAACACAAGTTACTCCCATGTTTGAAACACCACCTCACATCATCATAAGGGATCGAAACCACTAAGCAACCCATACTAAGTTTCCTAGAAGGGATGAATATCATATTTAATTATTGGGTTTATCTCCAAGGTCAAAAGGAAAATCAAAGTTAGGAAATGGAATTAGAATAGAAATTAAGGTAAGACCATGACCTTTTACCCAATATTGAAAGAAGATGGGAAACCATATATATCATGAAGGAAGTTCAAGAAATATTATGATATAAGAAATATTAAATGAAAATCAAAGTTAGGAAGTTAGGAAAGGGAATTAGAATATAAATTAAGGTAAGACCATGACCTTTTACCCAATATTGAAGAAAAACAAAGTTAGGAAAGGGAATTAGAATAGAAATTAAGGTAAGACCATAACCTTTTACCCAATATTGAAAAAAGGTGAGCAACCATACATATCATGAGGGAATTTCAAGAAATATTATGATAAGAAATATTAAATGAAAATCAAAGTTAGGAAGTTAGGAAAGGGAATTAGAATAGAAATTTTAAGGTAAGACCATGACCTTTTACCCAATATAATGATTTGATTTATCTCCAAGGTAAAAAGGAAAATCAATGTTAGTAAGTGAATTAGAATATAAATTAAAGTAAGAACATGACCTTTTACCCAATATTGAAAAAGGGTGAGCAACCATATATATCATGAAGAAAGTTCAAGAAATATTATGATAAGAAATATTAAATGAAAATCAAAGTTAGTAAGTTAGGAAAGGGAATTAGAATAGAAATTAAGTTAAGACAATGAAATTTTATCCAATATTGAACGAAGGTGAGAAACCATATATATCATGAAGGAAGTTGAAGAAATAATATGATAAGAAATATTAAATGAAAATCAAAGTTGGGAAGTTAGGAAAGGGAATTAGAATAGAAATTAAGGTAAGACCATGACCTTTAAACCAATATTGAACGAAGGTGAGCAACCATAGATATCATGAAGAAAGTTAAAGAAATATTATGATAAGAAATATTAAATGAAAATCAAAATTAGAATAGAAATTAAGGTAAGACCATGACCTTTTACCTAAGAAATATTAAATGAAAATCAAATTTAGGAAAGCGAATTAGAATAGAAATTAAGGTAAGCCCATGAAATTTTACCCAATATTGTATCAAATCACTTTTGGTTTCAATGGTTTGTTTATTGGCTAATGAGTTTTTATCAAATAACTTTTGGTTTTGAAGTATCTTCTGGAATCTTCTCTAACCACTTATTAGGCCTACCAATATGTAATTAGAGCATAGTGAATATGAGAAGGTTATAAGTCTTTATCCAGTTCATCTATACAGTTGAATGTTTCTCTCTATGACCATCAGGTTATCAGGTTGTTCATTAGCTCGAAAGAATGTAAATCTAATGGTGAATCTCTTAGCCAGGAAGAGTTGTTGATTTTACAGAAAATAAGAGAAGATATGACTACACATTTGGATGAAAAAAGTGTTTTTAAAAGTGTTCCTGGCTTGGTTAAACTTTTAATTGGTCCCGAGCTTAATCAAGGTAATGGGTTTTTAGTGGAAATGGATACAACATAGTCAATAATTAAATTAATTACTTATTTATTTTGGACCTTTCATGAAAAATAATAAACAGTTTTTTTTTTTAAGATAAAAAAAAAAACAAGAAAACATGTCTATCATTATAACTTATACTAAAATAACTGAAATTTACAACTTTCAAGTTTTGAGTTTTGAGTTTCTAAAATAACTGAAATTTACAAGTTTCAAGTTTCGAGTTTCTAATATATAGATTCTATAATATATTTGATAAATTGGGCACATGACCTTGACTGCATACTACAAGTCTCTAACACATATTATAACCTAAGAACTGTAACCACTTGTTGCATACCAAACTGCAAAGTTAATCTTTTTGTAAAATTTGGCAGTGATTTATATACAGTGATCTTGGATTCTGATATCACTTATATTCTGAGCGATATTCTAGTAATGCGAGTTTGACAGTGATCTAAGGTGAAATTTCAGTGATAAAATAACCATCAGCAACAAAGAAGAAGAAACAAAGACGCACAACAAAGAGAAAAATTCACAGGCAATATATTTATAAAAAATAGTTTGGCTGAACTGTTGTACCCGGTTTTCCCCTCTCTGGAAAAAATTCTGTTTTCCCACACCATTAGTGTGTCGTCAATCTAAATGACAGAATGCGTTTGGTCGAAATTTCTCAAAATTTTAGGTGAACTATTGTCGAAAAAAATTTCCACCCCTGATTCTCACAAAAGTGTAACCCAAATTCACATTCTCACCCTACTTAAAATATAACAACGTTATTAATCGTGGATATTAACCCTCACTTTATAATGGATATTATTAACTTGTAAATAATATTTGTTACAATACCATAAGGCAATACCCTGGATTATCAATATCACATGCCCAAAAACCATATCTCATTTCAGAATCGAAATAATTAGATTTTATAACATTTCTTTTAAGTAAATCTAAACGAAAAAAGGCTATTATTAGTTTTGTGGTATGTTTAAACCCTTTATGCTTATCATATACCACACTATAAGGTTGGCCTTATGTATTATCCTTATGGATATCACTATCCTCCTCTTATACAAGTGTGTAATTATCCTTAAGTAATTAGGGTAAAAATAAGAAGGTGGGTTACACTTCTCTGAGAATCATAGGCGGAAGAGTCATTTTTCCAACATCTCAACTGAATTTTTATGACATTTCAACCGAAATATTTAACAGTTTGGCCAAAATTTCGAAATTAGTTTGGTCGAACTAATTTTGTCACCTACATTGATGGTGCATTGACGGCATGGGCAAACAGATTTTTCGCTGAAGATGGGAAAAACGGAAACCAAAGTTCGGCCAAACTAATAGTCCATCCAAACTATTAGTCTGACCAAACTTTTAAAATAATTTGGCTAAAGTTTTGGTTATAAATATATCGGCTCACAAACTTTAATAGTTTTCAGGCTCATTATCGTTGTCGCATCTGTGTGTCATCTATTTGTGTTCTTTATGTGTGATCCTTGTGTCATCTGTCTCACGCCTATCTTCTTGTTGTGTGATCTCTATGTCATCTGTTTGCAGGGGCTTGGTTTTGCACCGCAACGATGAGGTGAGAGACTAGTTGCTCTATTATTTTTTGTGAATTTTTTTTGTTGATTTTAATTTTATGGCTCTAGTTTTTTGTTCACAGGGAATTTGATCTGCGTCCTCCACAATGTCTTCGGTGATCTCCCGCCTCATATTCTCATTGCAACCTCGTCCTCTTGTCATCTCCGAATTTCCAGGTATGCATCTTTGTAACCTATGTTTTTAGGACATGCGCTTTATAATTATTAAAAATATTTTAATTCATTACATGAGGGGGTTCCGAATATGCAATATCTTATTACAAATTCGCCCATATATTCCTTGTTAGAATTCGGTAAAAAAAAATTTAAAAATCAAAATGTTAAAATAATTGAATGATTTTTTTATGGTAAAAATAGATTCACCACCATAACCTATGTGACACAAAATTCTAAAATTTGAATACTGTAATTCAAATTATCAAAATTTTCTACCAAGTTTTATTATATCCGACAAAAATTTCCATTATTTTTGAAGCTAATTAGTGAGTCCTTTAGACTATGCTCTTACCAAATATTTGTTGAAACAGAGAACCAACGAAGATTACATTTTCCTTTATCACAAAGTCTATCAGCTTTGTCATTTGTATGTCCAATTTTGTCTACTGAGACACT
Source organism: Pinus albicaulis (assembly GCA_034641835.2). Lineage (NCBI taxonomy): Eukaryota > Viridiplantae > Streptophyta > Pinopsida > Pinales > Pinaceae > Pinus > Pinus albicaulis. Next base: position 328,512,950 of record CM076580.1, read on the forward strand.
GTTTGTTATGAGTACCAAGAATATTCCTTGTACAATATATTCCTAGGTGATCGGTCATCATACAATGACGTCTCACTAACTCGAGGTCATCCGAGAGTTGACGAAACAATATGATGATTCATGCCTTGTTCAACATTCACTTATCTTGTTTCATCTTCCCACCTTAAGTGAAGACTCCACTCATGATGAAACCCCCACATTATACAATCACATCTTACTAAATTATACTATTTTTATTATTCATATTGTTAAACAGTGTAGATCCAATCAAAAAATATTGTAGCAGTAATAATAGCTTTTTCATCCTCCATAGAATAAGCCACATGGTACATTCACTATATTCATATAAAGGAAACATGATATTCTAATTGGTGGAGTTCCTCTTAGTTATGTCCTTCGAGAAAAAATGTATTACTTTTTTTTCGTAGAGTAATTTACAAATGCTACTTTAGTAGTCCCTCCTTCTAGTCATGTTGCTCTGCTCTCGATCTGAAAAGTGGAACACACAAATATATAATATCTTTCTCATGTCCTTCCAACATCTAACATGGATGTAAATTACCCATCATGTTCAACGATATTAAGAAATATAAAAAATAAAAACCTTTTTACCAAATCATATAGGATCTTAGGAAAACCTCCAACATTATCCTGTAGATCTCCATCTTCAATAGAATCAAGAATATGCTATCTTATTTATGTAACATTCAGTACTTGATGATAAGTCCTCTTAATCCTGTGTCTAAATGGCATGATTCTCAATATCCTCTTTGCTTTCATTAGAAGCCCCATGGCATTGGTCCAAGCTATATGATTATCAATTTTCTTTAATAATCATCACATTCCTTGGTACCTACAATATTTTTGGTTTTTTTAATACCTTTTTAAGTCACTTCATCATTGGAAACAAGTTCAAATATTTTTGTAAGGATCAAGAAATACATAGTAGTGATCTGCTACAACAAGCACTTCCCATGCCATCATTTCATTCTCCCCTGACCAAATCAGTTACATTCCTAAGAATTACACAATAGTGATCTGTTGTAAGAAGCACTTACCATGCCATCATTTCATTCTCTCCTAACCAAATCAGTTACATTCCAATTTTAGACCAATGGTTCCACAATCATTGTATTTCAACTATAAAACAAAATACATCCGTCCTCTTAAAAAATTTAGGGATTTTTTTTTTCACGTAGACATTAATTTTTTATTTTCTATATGGCCAAGCACAATAATTCAAGGGATTTTCTCAACTTATTGTTCTCAATTTTGTTTCTATTTATTTAATTATTTTTGTGTTACAAGTACCTGGTTCAAATACTAATAACAGTTTCTTATGCTTACAAATTTACTATAAATACCACAAATGAATGTGGATATACATCAGGCTTTATGTATTGAATCCTAATGCTATATGAAACACAACTAAAATGTTGTGGGAAACAAATACAAACATTGATATATAAAAAAAAACTAGCATGCTCAAATGCCAATACTAGGAAACAAAAGAAGCATTAGGCATTTCTCAATCTTACCTAAATTTGCTATTGGATTTCAAGCTCATTGCTAATTTTCTGGACTGGTATAGCTTATTATACATAGAAGCAAATCAATCCACTCACGATGGATTACGAATATTATATATTCCAATAATTCATCATGTATGTCGTGCATATCTTCGAAATTGTCTTACAATATTGGTCGAAGCTACAGATCTAGCGCTAGTACCTTTGTTATACAATTTGATTTTTAGAAATGTATTAGTGCAACAAAATTACCTACCCAAATAATTTTATTTTATTGTTGTTAGCTGTATGCATTATCCTCAAATGTTTGCATAGATTAGACCTTCAAAATATACCCCAAATTCTGAAATAGTCCACCCTCCAATTGTAGCCAAGGAAATTTTTCTTAGCATTGTCTTTCGTGTTAAGAAAAAAGGAAATCAATTGTGACTTTATATATCATGTTGTACATTGAGTACCTTCTTTCTTAACTGTAGCTTTATCACTGGTCTCTACTTCCTATTCTAATATTTAAAATTTTCTTGTAATATTTAAATCAGGCCAATGTATTTTATTAATGTACCTCATTTTACAGTTTCCATGATGCTTGTAATCTTGTAATATGTTTAAAGTGGAGTGTTTTATGATGTAATGGATTTTCATAATGTACATTATGTACAGTGATATGATGATAGTGTAGGTTGATGTTCAAGTTCTAAAATTCATGTATATATCAAGGATGAATGATAGTACAATCCAAAAATTACATTATTATAAATTATTAAACAATATGTTAGGTGCTAAATCATACTTATTATTAAGGACATAACTAATGGGAGTTGAAAATTATTTTTTAATGTTCTTAGCCTATTTATAGATGTCAAAGTAAAGGTTTATATATGTGATTTCTCCCATAAATTTCAAGGAAAACTAAACTTTAAGGAAAACCATGTATATGTCATTTCTCCCACAAACTCATTGTTGGGCCGTTAATATGCCATTATTATTATCACTTGTGAACGCTTATTCCACCCATTTCTACCATTCTTCATCACGTCATTTATTATAATTTATTATTTAAATCCATTTTATAATGATTTATGCTCTTATGAATGAATATTATTTATTCTCATTTATTTCTAATAAATTGATGATTATGCATGATTTTATCAATGATAGTTTTAATAAATCAGTTGTAACATTATTCATCATTTTTAGCCTCCAAGATAATTTCCAGATTGAAGATTTGATCATTAAAAGTGCCAACTCAGAAATGCGCTGGAATAAGGAGTGACAGTTTTACGGTTGAGATTCTAACAAATGAAGACGAATCTGGAAAATCCGGAACATGGGTTTTGTTCAGAACGGACCCAATTAACTTTATTGAAGAACGGTTTTCCCAATTTCGGCTTGTACTAAGAGAAACGCAGGGTTCTTTGAGCACGATTTTCTCAGATCTGTGGTTGCGGCCGTCCTCCAAATCTCAGCTACAAAGCCAAATTCGACTTGTTGTTGTTGAAAGAGGGATGTAAATCTATTTTATTGTTGATCAATTGGTTGGAAGAAATTCAATATTATTATTAGAGATCCTATTTGCTATTTAATTTCTCCACCTTCTGATTATAAAAGGAGAAGCATGTATTGTGTATGGGGGATGGAGAGACTTTGCTTATTGTAATTTGCAGAATTGTGCATCGGCTCTTGTTAAGAGAGTGTGAGCTGTTTGTAAACATTGTTAATGCCTGATTAATAAAGGAGTTCACTGTTGTTTCATTTCTCAAGCGCTGGAGTAAAGCACAGCAACGCTTCACCGGTGGTTGAGGGCCCGGCCCTGGTGGAGCGATCTGCTGTTTGTATTTCTATTGGTTTATTTCTGTTGTGTGAAGTTCGTTTATTTATTGAGTTATTGCTAATTGGATCAAATACAGTCATTGTTATTCCATTCTTTACAAGAAGCATGATTCATGATTCAATTGTTATAAAATGTTGTTTTTCTGTATCTAATTCCAGTTGTTATTCCTTTTTTTTATGAATTACGATAGTTGATTGTTGCGTGGCTGTCGACAGGATTAAAGAGTAGAAATCTAGTTTGCTTGGTTATGAATTGAATTCACTGTTTATTTTACGTTGCTATTCAATTCCTGTTCATTGCTTTTAGATTGTTGTTCCTTTCCAGTTTGTGTTTTAGATTTCATTTCCTTTGAGTTGTTTTCACTTGCTTTGAGATCTCTAAACTGTAGAGGGCAGAGCTAATCATTCCAGGTCCCCAGATTTGGTCATCTCACATCGATTTCTAGGGGAAAGAGTTATTACTACTGCATCTCTAATCGATGTCTAGCAAGGTTGCTGTAGTGTAGTCTTTACATTTCTGTCATTTGTAATTAGATTTCTTTTCAAGCAGATTTCTTTTCAAGCATTTATTATTTCTGCATTTGTATTTTTATACTACATCTTCACAAACATTACTCTTGAGTAAATAGCCGCCTCAGACTGAGTACACTCTTGAAACAAAAAGTCGTCCCTGGGTTGACAATTAATGTGAGGTAATTAGGAGTTACAAAGACACCTTTTTATCGTTCCACATTTTGGCGCCGTTGCCGGGGAGAGTGTAGCCATTTCTAAAGAGTAGTGTGAATCTGATGAGTGCCTGCTAGGGAAGAGTTGGATCTTAAAAACGGAAGGTAAGAACCTACGTGCGGAGCATGTAAAAGCCCTGCTCCACTATCCTCTTTCCTAACAGATTTGTTGTTGCTTTGTTAGGTAGAAATAGATGTTTGAATTTTTGTGTGAATGATTAGGAGAAAGATAGAAATTTTTAAAAAATGGATCACATGATCTCATGCAAGTGGTGATGTAAGCACCACCCATTTCACTAACCGATTGACAGGAACATTTGAAGAAGGAGCCTCAAAGAAACACATGAAGAACATCTTATACTATGGTAAGAAATGGCTCACGTTTCTACTTTTGAATTTCCTATCAAAGATCTAGGAGGAGTGACACAAATGCACATAATTCCCCCATCTTTACCAAATTTTCATGGTTTAGCAAATGAAGATCCGGATACATTCTTATTTGAGTTCGAAATACTTTGTAGAGGATATGATTATTGTACTAATGATCAAAGATTGAAAGTGTTTCCTCTTACTCTAAAAGGAGCAGCTCTCCGATGGTTCATGAGCCTAGGTGGGAATTGCATTCAATCATGGGAGGACATGAAGAACATATTCTTGAAGAAGTACCAAGACTATTGCAAATCCAATGAAGATATTTTCGGTATGATACAAGGGGAAGATGAAAGTTTGGAGGACTATGTAGATCGATTTCAATACAACCTTCAAAAATCAAAATATAAACATTTGGAGAAAGAGATCTTAAAAACACTCATTCTTAAAGGAATCAAAGCTGAATTTTTAGAACTCTTAAATCTGATAGGAAAAGGTGATGTTTTTCAGTTATCATATGATGATGTTTGTGAGTTGTGCATAAGGTATTCAAGAGGAATCTCCAAGGCTGGAAAGAATTCTAGAGATGTTTGTTCTTTCTTTTCCAAATCTGCTACAAGAATAGGAGACATAAGAGCTGAAATCAATGATTTATTTGAAAATTTTAAAGTTGATTTTATTAGCTCTCTAAGCTCAAAATTTGACGGTTTGCAAGTTCATAAAAATGAAGAATTTGATGAAGTGTTTTTCCCTCATGACCGAAAGGAGCAGCCCATAGATGGTTACTCTTCCTTATCTAGGATGGAAGTATCATATCAAAGAGATGAGGAAGCTGCAACAAGGTCAAAACCATGGAAATCATGGCCTACAGGTATGGTTCAAAACACTTCTTCTCCATTCTCCTACTTGCATAATCCATTATGGAATACTCATGTTCTAGGGCAGCCATGTCAATTTCAATATAACCACCAATCTTGTCTACAAGTTTGGCACGGTTCACTTTATGATTGCATGACTACTCTCCCTCATCTTGTAGCACAAGCACATTCTCCATATTCTCCACCAGCTCTTCCACAACATCCTGCTTGCATATCAAATTTATCCACTCAACCCAACCAACCACATCATCACAATGCTCCATTCCTTACACATTTTCCTGCTCAACTAATTCCACACCCCCACCATAATAAACCAGTACAACATGCTTACAATGTTGAACTGCCAAATTTACCCACCCTTCCCACCCATTCTATCTCACATGTGCCATTAGAGAAAACTTACAATGAGATTCAGAATGTTTCAAATTCAAAAATTGTAGAAGCTATGGAAGCAAATGAGGTTTCTTCTAGGTTGCACCAACAAACCATTTTAAAAGCTCAAGAACTTCATGGTATGATGGGAAATCAAGAAAGTAACGGATATATTGAATATTGGTTTCACTCCATCACGTGTTTGCATCATCACTCTATGCTTCAACAATTTTTGATACCATTTTTTCAAGGGAAGTTGGCTCCTCATACCCTAATTTTCATTAATATGCATTTTTCAAATTTGGGTATGTGTATACATGAAGCCTTATTTTGAAAATGGCTCCACTTGAAGTACTCATATAAGTAGTCATATTCATTTTTCAAATCAAAATAGGTTAGTATAAAACATAAAATAAATAAGGGAATAAATAAATGCATTTTGTTTTTTATGTAAAACTAGTTGTTTTTTTTTTTGCAACATGCTATGCAAATCAATATTGGTGATAATTTTTTAATTCATTTGTGTATGTAGATGACTTATAATGGAAATAATAGCTCTACAAACACTCATATTCATTTTTTATCACCAATTTGAAAAAATGTTTGAATATCATTTTTTTGGCTTGCGGGCTTGATGAACTTTCTGGAAAAACAGTCGGGACAGTCATGTTTTTAGGGACCAAAAATGAATATTTTTAAAACCTGTTTCTACCCTAGATAGCCCTTGATGTCTACTTTCTAACCCAATTTGAATCAGTCAATTTGGATTTGAAACGAAAAGGTTAGAACCAAAACATTGACCGGATGTCTAGCGGGCAGCTCAGGAACAGAGTTGGGACAGTCAGTTTTTGGAGGCCTAAATGACCATATTTTTAAAACCTATTTCTACCCTAGATAGCCCTTGATGTCTACTTTCTAACCCAATTTGAATCAGTGAATTTGGATTTGAAACGAAAAATTTAGAGCCAAAACATTGACCGGATGTCTAGCGGGCAGCTCAAGAACAGAGTTGGGACAGTCAGTTTTTGGAGACCTAAATGAATGAATTTTTAAAACCTGTTTCTATGGTAGATTCCCCTATGAATCTAGTTTCCAATGCAATTTGAATCACTCATTTTCGATATCGTATGGGGAATTTATGATCAAAATACTGACTGTCTATCGTAAATCAGCACCCTTAAAACTCTGTTTTTCCGGATGTTCCTTACAGTATTTCACCTATCAATTCTTCTTTTCTTCAAAACCTGTTTCTATTGGAGATAAATAAATGAATCTACTTTCATTTTCAATTTGAATCATTCGAATCCGACATCAAACGAAGAATCTATGCTTAAAACATTCACTGTTGTTCTAAGTGGGGTAAGCGAAAATGACTCTGTTATGCAGGTTGTTCTAAGTAAAATTGACATATCATATCATTGAATTTTTAAAACCTGTTGCTATTGGAGATTAACCTTTGAATTATCTCTCATTTGGCTTTGGAATCACTCAATTTGGACGAAAAACAAAGAAGTTGTGACTAAAACACTGCAGGTTAACATGATTGGCCACTGCTCTCCCGCAGGTAACAAATATATTTTACTTTGTTATTTTCTCCATGGATTTGTTCTACAGAGTAACTACTTGTTAGTTTTTTTGCATAATTCTTGGATTAGGGGAGCCCGCGCACCTCTCTTTCTCCATGATTTAATGTTTTCTTGCAGGTAGACACTCGTTTTTTGCAGGTCTTGGGAAAATAAAGAAGGTCAATTTATGGACGAGTGATTTTTGAAAGAAATTTTATGAAACAAAGGAATTTCATCTAACTCATTACCCAACGGATTCGTAATAGAAGAAATGAGGAATTGATTTCCATTTGAAGATTCATGTCATGTCTTTGCTGCCAAAACATTTTTCGAATAAATCATTTTTTTTGACACAACATCATAGCTGTTGTAACTTAATTTATTTATTTACATACTGTTTTTGTTGTTTTTTTTCTAATTTCTCTTATATTTTGTGTTTCAGGTGTTGCTTCATTCAAAGTGTAACTCATCCTCAACATCAATACCGTGAACAGCTAATTTGTTTTTTTGCATGTTTGCATTGTATGACTGTCCATTTTGCTGTTCCTTTTCCAAAGGAATGACACTTGCGTTTTTGTTGTTCCTTTTCTAAAGGAACGACACTTTTAGTTTTTGCTGTTCATTTTTCCAAAGGAACGACATTTGCATTTTCACACTTTTTTTGTGTGTATTTTTTCTTTTTGGTGTGCATTTCCTTTGTTGTTCCCTACAAGGAACAACACTTTTTTTGAGTGTTTTTGCCGTTCCTTCAAAGAAGCAACACTTTGGGAGCAACCCTTCCTTCCTCTTGTGGGATTATTCCTAGTTCATCTCAACCACATTTTACTGATTCCCTTTCATGGCATGAAGTACACTACTTTTATGAGGACAAGAATTATGGATTCTATTGAAGCAAGTTAATATCATTCATGTTATGATCTTTAACAGGACAGCTCCTTGATGATAGATTATTTTTAAAAGGGACACAATTATTTATATACTACTTTACTGCATTGTTTTCTGTTGAACATGATATTGATTGATCATCTTAATACCATGCTGGTTCCACCCTTCCTGGTTATAATCTTCTCTGTCTGTAATAAATGAGATTATGGGTATATTTTTTTTCTATTGACATGTTCAACTTCTTCCACCAACCCTGCTCTTAAGGAGTATTGAGCCTCCCTCTTTTTATCATAAAATTGTGTAATAACAACAAAATTTTGTTCACAGATGGAGGATAGGGGGTCTCATTACGAGCCAGTCTACCATGTTCATAAGGTTGTAAGAAAGTGACATTCCCATTATGGCCACCACACCAGGGTTATGATCCATTGGATAGTCAAATTATCCTTGGAACAGGAGGTCTCATCACGAGCTGGCCTGATCACTTTTGCTACATCCCAGTGAATGGTAGTGTGGTTATCTGGTTACCACGCCAGCACACTGATCTCTTCTGTAGAACAGCACTGTAACTCTCCATTTAATTGAGGATTCTGGCTCATATGGGTTAAAAAGAAACCCTGCCGAGGCTATGGACGCCTGCTGGCAGCAGAGGCTCTGCTTATGGTATTGAAGTTATATCTTATCGTCAATTATTACTATAATACCCTTTTCTTATTTTTTTCTTTTTATCAGAGAAGTTATTTCCTTAATTTTTTTTTTCCCTGTTTTGAACCTTTATGCATGAGAAATTGTGTTCAGATCAATCACATCATTTTCAGCTAGAATGCTGTCAGTTAAGCATCTTTTTAGCATATTGTTGTCCTTTTTCGTTTTGCATAAACTATCATCAATCCAAAACGTCCTATCTCTTATTCATAACTATCTTTACACACTCTGCTCTCATTATAATCATAACTCTCGTTGTCCTATCATTGATATGTGTACTCTGTTTCATTTACTACTGTATTGTTCATTCCCTTGCCTTGCCGTCAACACAACACCTCTCATATGCTTTATGGTCATGGAATTCCTTTTTCAATTGGAGGGGGGAATGTCTGCATTATGGGATTGCATGTGATATGATTACTGCACTCTGCCATAACTTGTTGATTTGATAAGTTTTTCTGATTGAAATTTTTGCATGCATCTGAATCTATTGCTCTTTAAAACTAACACTATGGATTCAAGAACATTGTATGCACACTAGTGATTTGTTTATAGGAGAACAACAAGTATGGGCAGAATTCTATTCACAGCATGACTACAGTATTGCAACTAACAGAAGAGGCTCGAGCAACTCGCGAACGTGAACAATTCTTCAGACATGATGTGCTTACCTGGATTCCATCTTTTGCATCACTTTCAGCACCAACTCTGCCTACATCAGCTTCAACAACTGCCAGTCCATATATGTCATTCCACATTTTTGGAGGTAAAACTTGAGGTAAAATCGCATAATTTTCTGATTTATTATGAATTTAGGAGAATTTCATAAAATCCATTTTGAGCATCATTTATCATCCTTCAGTCCACATCTATACCACTCCCTATTTTTCAGCAGCATATCATTTTCGAGTATGGGGGAGTGTTCCTTTCATTCATTTCTTTCTTATGACCATGTCATCCATATTCTTTATCATCCATTGTTATTCTTATTCATTCTCAACACCTCCATTATTCCATGTTGTTTTACACCAAGCATAGAATTCAACATATGGTAGCAACCACCTCTATTTGTTTTCTAGCATTGCATGAGGGCATGCTAATTCTTCAGAGAGGGGGAGGAATTGCTACGCATGATGGATGTTTTCAATTTTCTTTCTCATTTAAGGCATACAATTTCAGTGCAGAAATTGATTTCCATAATATTTTTAAAACTATGAACTCAATTCTTGTGATTTTTGGAAAACACGGACGTATCATTAATACAAACCCAGACAATTTCAAGATAAATTGGTTCATAAAATTTCGGAAATCATGCACTCTCAGCTACAGTCATTTTGTTTATATCTCATGATCCATGCATCAGAACAATCTGATTTTTGGATCATAAAGGCATTCATATATTATAAATTTACTTGCCAAATTTCAACAAAAGCTGGTTTGTAGTTTTTGAGAAAATGGTTAATGAAGTTTGTTGTTACTTATATCATATTTTGTTGCAACTTCATATATACATATAGTTGAATGTCAATATAAAAATTGTTATGCCTTCATCAAGATTACTAAAAGTGAATATTCATTAATTAAGGAAGAATTCATTTGTTCTATTCATTTCATGTGCTGAGATAAACATATTTTTTATTGCTTGGTTAACACATGGGTTTTTGTCTTTGGGTTGCATGAGGACATGCAATATATTCAGTTTTCGTTGCATGAGGACATGCAACATATTGAGTGTGGGGGTATGTTGGGCCGTTAATATGCCATTATTATTATCACTTGTGAATGCTTATTCCACCCATTTCTACCATTCTTCATCACGTCATTTATTATAATTTATTATTTAAATTCATTTTATAATGATTTATGCTCTTATGAATGAATATTATTTATTCTCCTTTATTTCTAATAAATTGATGATTATGCATGATTTTATCAATGATAGTTTTAATAAATCAGTTGTAACATTATTCATCATTTTTAGCCTCCAAGATAATTTCCAGATTGAAGATTTGATCATTAAAAGTGCCAACTCAGAAATGCGCTGGAATAAGGAGTGACAGTTTTGCGGTTGAGATTCTGAGCAAATGAAGACGAATCTGGAAAATCCGGAACATGGGTTTTGTCCAGAACGGACCCAATTAACTTTATTAAAGAACAGTTTGCCCAAATTCGGCCTGTGTTGAGAGATTCGCAGAGTTCTTTAAGCACGATTTTCTCAGTTCTGTTGTTGCGGCCGTCCTCCAAATCTCAGCTACAAAGCCAAATTCGACTTGCTGTTGTTGAAAGATGGATGTAAATCTATTTTATTGTTGATCAATTGGTTGGAAGAAATTCAATATTATTATTATAGATCCTATTTGCTATTTAATTTCTCATCCTTCTGATTATAAAAGGAGAAGCATGTATTGTGTATGGGGGGATGGAGAGACTTTTCTTATTGTAATTTGCAGAATTGTGCATCGGCTCTTGTTAAGAGAGTGTGAGCTGTTTGTAAACATTATTGATGCCTGATTAATAAAAGAGTTCACTGTTGTTCCATTTCTCAAGCGCTGGAGTAAAGCACAACAACGCTTCACCGGTGGTTGAGGGCCCAGCCCTGGTGGAGCGATCTGCTGTTTGTATTTCTATTGGTTTATTTTTGTTGTGTGAAGTTCGTTTATTTATTGAGTTATTGCTAATTGGATCAAATACAGAGTCATTGTTATTCCATTCTTTACAAGAAGCATGATTCATGATTCAATTGTTATAAAATGTTGTTTTTCTGTATCTAATTCCAGTTGTTATTCCTTTTGTTTATGAATTATGATAGTTGATTGTTGCATGGCTGTCGACAGGATTAAAGAGTAGAAATCTAGTTTGCTTGGTTATGAATTGAATTCACTGTTTATTTTACGCTGCTATTCAATTCCTGTTCATTGCTTTTAGATTGTTGTTCCTTTCCGGTTTGCGTTTTAGATTTCATTTCCTTTGAGTTGTTTTCACTTGCTTTGAGATCTCTAAACTGTAGAGGGCAGAGCTAATCATTCCAGGTCCCCAGATTTGGTCATCTCACATCGATTTCTAGGGGAAAGAGTTATTACTACTGCATCCCTAATCGATGTCTAGCAAGGTTGATGTAGTGTAGTCTTTACATTTCTGTCATTTGTAATTAGATTTCTTTTCAAGCATTTATTATTTCTGCATTTGTATTTCTATACTACATCTTCACAAACATTACTCTTGAGTAAATAGCTGCCTCAGACTGAGTACACTCTTGAGATAAAAAGTCGTCCCTGGGTTGACAATTAATGTGAGGTAATTAGGAGTTACAAAGACACCTTTTTATCGCTCCACACTCATCAAGGTGTGACGTTTGACATAACTTCATCAACCACTACCACTAGTTGTTTAAGTAAGTGAAAAACACTACCACTTTAAGGAAAATGTTTAAGTAAGTGCAAACCACTACCACTTTAAGGAAAATTGTCTACATGTGTCACTTATCCTATACATGTGTCCTTTCTCCCATAAAATTTTAGGCAAACTTTAAGGCATGTATCATTTCTATGTCATTTTTATCTTAAACTCTAGGAACTTGGGAAAACTTTAAGGAATGTGATTTCTCCCATAAAATTTAAGGAAAAATTTAAGGAAAACCATGCATATGCAATTTCTCCCACAAACAAAAGGCTTTCTCCCATGAATTCAAGGAAAAATTTAAGGTCTAAAAACTGATCCTAAAGTGGTTGAACTCTCATAGGATTTTGAACTTCCATAAGATTTTAGTTTATCTGTTGAGTGTTAACTTCTACAAGTTCTAAAGGTAGAGTCTGTAAAGTGCCATGTAGCCTCTGTATCTCATCTTTTCTCAAAGGTGACATATCCAGTAAATTCCCTTAAAATCAATATCTAAAACAAATCTAAATAGAAGTTCTTCATTTTAATATCCATAAACCACTACCACTTTAAGGGAAATCATGTACATGTGTCATTTCTCCCATAAATTTTTTGGCAAACTTTAAGGCATGTGTCATTTATATGTCATTTCTCCCATAAGATGTAAGGCAATGTCATTTCTCCCACAAACTCATAAAGGTGTGAATTTTGATGTAACTTCATCAACCACTACCACTAGTTGTTTTAGTAAGTGCATAAAATAAATTTTCAAACCATGTACATGTCATTTCTCCCACAAACTAAAGGCTCTCTCCCATTAATTTAGGAAAAATTTAGGACCGAAAAGTTGAACCTAACGTGGCTGAACGTTGATAGGATTTTGAACTTCCATACGATTTTAGCCTGTCTGTTGAGTGTTAACTTCTACAAGTTCTAAAGGTGGAGTCTGTAAAAGGCCATGTAGCCTCTAGATCTAATATTTTCTCAAAGGTGACATATCTAGTAGATGTTCCTATAGTCAATGTTGAGTTTTCACTTCTACAAGTTGTAAAGGCAGAGTCTGTAAAGGGCCAGGTAGCCTGTGGATCTCATCTTTTCTCAAAGGTGACATATCCAGTAAATGCCCCTAATGTCAATCTCTAGAATAGATCTAAATAGAAGTTCTTCATTTTAATATCCATAAACCACAACCACTTTAATACAAACCATGTACATGTGTCATTTCTCCTTTCTCCCATAAACGTTTAGGAAAACTTTAAGGCATGTGTCATTTCTATTTCATTTCTCCCAAAAAAAATAAGGCAATGTCATTTCTCCCACAAACTCATAAAGGTGTGAATTTTGACATAACTTCATCAACCACTACCACTAGTTGTTTTAGTAAGTGCATAAAATAATTTTGCAAACCATTTACATGTCATTTCTCTCACAAACTAAAGGCTTTCTCCCATTAATTCAAGGAAAAATTTAAGGCCTAAAAACTTAACCTAAAGTGGCTGAACTCTCATAGGATTTTGAACTTCCATAGGACTTGAGTCAATGTGTTGAGTGTTAACTTCGACAAGTTCTAAAGGTAGAGTCCATAAAGGGCTAGGTAGTCTTTGGATCTCATCTTTTCTCAAATGTGACATATCCAGTAAATGACCCTATAGTCAATCTTTGGAACAGGTCTAAATAGAATTTATTAATTTTAATATCCATAAACAACTACCACTTTAAGGAAAACAATGTACATGTGTCATTTCTCCCATACATGTGTCATTTCTCGCATAATATTTTAGGCAAACCTTAAGGCTTGTGTCATTCCTATGTCATTTCTTTGTCATTTTTATTTCATTTCTCCCATAAACTACAAGGCAATGTCATTTCTCCCATATAATATAAGTAAAACTTTAAGGCAAACCATGTACATGTCATTTCTCTCTTAAACTTTAGGCGAGGCAAACTTTAAGGCATGCCATTTCTAGATGTGATTTTTCCCATAAACTTAAGGAAAACTTTAAGGCAAACGATGCACATGCCATTTCTCCCAAGTAAACTTTAAGGCCTAAAAACTTAACCTAAAGTGGCTAAACTTTCATTCAATTTTATTCTGTCTGTTGAGTGTTAACTTCTACAAGTTCTAAAGGAAGAGTTTGTAAAGGGTCAGGTAGCCTCTGGATCTCATCTTTTCTCAAAGGTGACATATCCAGTAAATTCCCCTACACTCAATCTCTGGAACAGATCTAAATATAAGTTATTCATTTTAATATCCATAACCACTACCACTTTAAGGAAAATTGTGTACATGTGTCATTTCTCCCATACATGTTCCATTTATCCCATAAACTCTTAGGAAAAATTTAAAGCATGTATCATTTCTCAAGGCTTTCTGCCATTAATTCAAAGCAAACTTTAAGGCCAAAAAACCGAACCTAAAGTAGTTGAACATCCATAGGATAGGTGTTGTAGAGGTAAATCCCCTCTACAGATAGAGGTGATCCCTACTAGCCCGGATCGGGTCTAGCAACAATCATAACATGCTATGGTGCAAGTTCCTAATTGCAATAAACCAAATTGCGAAGAAGGTTTACCTTGAATCCAACACTGTCGTTTGTAGAGAAGGTAGTGCTCCCGTTCCCTTGCTCCGACAGATCACAATCGTCACGCTCGCCACGATCGAACACCTGTACATGCAAGAAACACGAGAAACACAAGTGTAAAATCCAATATATGTAATTATGTATCAGTCAGAGAAGACATAACTCATGATCATAAGGAACAATACGAGTGGAACCATAACCAAAGTCGCTTATCATTAATTCGTACAAAGGGAAATACAACCTGGCTCTGACACTGAATCCTCCTTTGGTGGGTCGTCAGAAGAATATGTCTCGGTAAAGCTTGTCAGGAATGGGGACAAGCCTCTCTCTTCGATCGTCAATCTCCTTGCTACCAATTTGGCTCTATGAGGACTATTGCAACATTCTTTAGGCTATGAAGGCTCTTGGAGATTAGCTTGCAAAGGAAAATGGAAAGCTTATATAGATGGTGGAAGGGGAGTTGGGATCCCTACAATCATGGGATTGGCCCTATCCTCAAGGAAGCTTCCATGAGAGGTGGAAAACCACTTCCTCTACATGGAGATCCAGAGCCAACCTCCCAACTCAATTTAGAGACTAGTTCAAGAATTGGCTGGAGTCAATCTTCCGCAATTTATTTTTAAAAAGCACTCCTTATTAAGACTAGCGCAGGTGCGACTATGGGACAGAGTGCCAATTGGCGTGCCCTCTTTGGAGGATTTCCCCCATTGGCGCAAGGGTTGAACTGTCTAGCCGCGCCAATGCAAAAAAGGCTATTTTTAGGGTTTTTCACAAGGAATTTTCTTCAAGGGAATGAAATTCCATGTTCAGGGGAATGCCATAAAAAAAATTTCAGGTCATGTCACTGCCCACAGGTCATGAAATGAGCCCTCCAATGTGTGAGACGGGGAATTGTAGGGATGGTGACAAATTGCTGTGTAACAATAGGATCCCCCAAACTCAGGGCTTTCTCCTATTAATTCAAGGCAAACATTAAGGCCTAAAAATTGAACCTAAAGTGGCTAAAATTCCATAGGATTTTAGTTTTCCTTTTGAGTGTTAACTTCTAGAAGTTATAAAGGCAGAGTCTATTCTCCCAGCATATAAAGTGCAACTTGGTGAACTTTACATTTTTATAAAATTAAAATGTGAGGAATTTAACAAATTTTTCTTTAATGGAGTTTCACGCTTCTTTTATAATCACCATGTTTTTTTTTTCAATTATATACAAAGTGTGTTCCCATCATATAAAGCACAATTTGGTGAACTTAACTTTTTTATTAAAAAAATTACTTAAATTGAGTTTCACACATCAATTAGTGCTTAGAAGGTTTTGTTTTACATAATTTGTGTACACTAAATTACATTGATTTTTTGAAATTTATTTTGAATTTATTTTAAATAGTAATTTAAAAATAATTGTAAATGTTCACTATAGATATATCTACATATATATATCATGGAGGATAAAATGCGGAGATCCATAGAATCCCATATGTCTGCGAGAGATGGGGATCAGGGATTGAGGGATGTTCGTGGTATTTAAATATAATCTTATCTCCATACATATGCATACATGAGTGTACATATGGAATTGATTTTTTATCAATTTTGTGACTTAAATTAGTTGTTATTAATTTCCATTTTTTATTTTTAGGAGGTAGGATGAGAAGGGTGTCTACTCCATTAATGGAGCATGGCCATGGTTCACGTGGCCATGGTTCACACAATCATGGTATGGTTCATGCAATTTAATCAATGAATAGGGTACATGTATTTATATGTGTGAATGTATTTTTGAATTGATTATAAATTCATATTTTTTTATGAAGCTTCCCTCTCATCTCATGAGGTTGGTGGTGGTACACATTCACTTGGAGGGCCATCAAAAGGTGTTGGCGAATTGCGTGAAGGTGGTGATATGCATTCCCCAGAGGCCAATCAACGGATGGTCGTGTTGGTTCTCAACCAATCGGTGGTCGTTCTGGTTCTCAACAATCTCAGCGTGGGAAAGATGCTAGCCAACCATATCTAGGTGGCCATCAATCTAAATATTATTTTCATTCAATTTTTAGAAATTTGTTTACATGTTTTTTTAATATACAAAATTTTATATATTGATGTAAAGAGTGAAAATTTTGCTCCAAATGTTGCTCGAAAAATATATAGGACAAAACGCGTCATTCAATAAGAAGGTTGTACAACAACCACAACTTATCCATATAAAAATTTTGATATACCTTTGGTATCGAACATGCAGCAATGCACCTTACAAAGGTGTCAAAATCTTCATACAAAATTGAAGAGAGATCTCATGGCTTTAACTCTCCTTGTTGAGAGTCAAAAAAACTTGGAAATAGTTACTCACTCTTTAAGAGAACTAGTAGATGTGTACCTATAGCTTAGGCCAACCACTGATAATTTTGTAGAAATGATGAGAAAAGGAAAGGAAAAAGTGATGGGTTCTGATACATGGGAGGTTTTAAACAAAGAGTTACAACAGAAATGACCAAGTCTATGTTTAATTTCAAATAATGGTCGAAAGTAAAGATGATAAAAGTGAAATATTTCAAGTACCCTCATATAGCTCTCTATTTGTATGATAGACACCTTGCTGCCTATGGAAGAATCCCATGGAACGACGAGGTTCTGCTTTATTTTGCAAAATTATTTTATGCATAATTCTTTTTCGGAATGAGATCCAATTATAATTACCTTCCCTCTATATTTTTTGGTTCTGGCAAAGGTCGATTGTGTGACCATAGGGGTGATAGGCGTGATGTTGAGTTGCCTCGTCCTGAGCCACCATTGGTTAGTCGACCTACTCGTGTCAAAAATTTGCAGTCAGAGATGGATGCCACTTCTCAAATTAGACTAGAAGTAAGGAATGCCATCATTGACAATGTTTAGAGTGGATTGGGTTGAGTTGATGTTTTTCTAAATCGACAAAGATCACATGAGAATGCACGTGCTAATTTTGTGTATTATAGAGATGAAGAGATAGACAACATGAGTGTTGAAGATCTCAAAACATATGTAAATAATTGTCGCAATGGTTGGAAAGACCTAATTATTCATGAGCAAAAGGGCATGGGAACAATATGTGTTAGTGGTTAGGGTGATTATTCTAACACATGTACAATTTGTAATAAATACATATATACATAAATTTATTTGTATACATTAATCTAACAAAAAATTATCATTATATGCACCATTTGTAGTTGTCATGCTTGACGAATGAAGAAGATGTTAATATCCTGGTCGGAGCCTCCGGTTCAAACAATCAAGATGGATCTCATCATCAGTCACACAATCAAGATGGTTGTCATTATCAATATATGTTGACAAATGCTACTGTATTTTAAGTGAACATGATCATGTTCATTTCCTTTTATCTATTATTATATATATCGAAACATGATGACATATTTTTAAAATAAATAATTTTGCACACATGTACATTTTTAGATATAATTAAATGTTAACATATTCTAATTCCATCTGATGTTTTTGGGATGGCGGTGCCTTCATCTTCCTTGGGAAATGTGCTAAACCCACCATCACAAGTATGAACAAATTTTCACTTTTAAATATGTTTTTAAGTTATATATTCCAGCTCAAAAAGTTCCATTAAAAAATGAGATCTCTAGATCTTGAGTTATTTTAAAGTTTTTGAATTTTAGGTTTTTGGAGATTTTCTTTTGAAGCCACTCTTAGGATATTTTCCAAATCCACTAGCACAGGTATTCAATTTTTCACTTAAATATATGTTTTTAAGTTATAATTTATAAATTGAAGTTCAATTTTTTTATTATAAATTGAGATCTAGATCTTGAGTTATTTTATACTTTTAAATTTTTTGAATTTTAGGTTCCTAGAGAGGATTTCTTTTCTTTGTGGAATCTAGCGATGGAGTGTATGACGAATATAGGAAAATCCACACCATTTGAGCCATTTGAACATTTTATGCATTTCCATTTGAAAATTTTTAGTATATATATATATATATAGACTGGTACATGTATATTGTATAGTTTACTATGGAAGATGTTCCAATGGGGGGAGTTTTAGTAGATGAGGAACAAATGGAGAGGGAACCTCATGAGGTATTGCATGATTTTTTTTTTTACATTTTGTCTTTTTACATGAATTTCTATATTCTCATTTGATTTTAAAACATTAAATCTTAATGTTTGTACACATTGTATACATGATAGCTCAAGGATATTAAATTTTTTGGGATAGACACTACATCCATGTGTATTTGATGGATGATGCACATGCATGTGCAACATTATATTTCATAGATTTAGTCTTAAATTTACTTTTTAATATATAGTATTATCTAGATGCATTCATATATAACTTGATACTTGGAACACTATACATTGAACTATATATATATATACTTTTATTGTTCATGTGAGATACAAATTTTGGACATATATATATATATATATATATATATATATATATATATATATATATATATAGTTTTAAACTACATTTAATCTCGTTAGGAATGATTTTAAATTTTGGATAGTTACTTTTGTCATGTGATCACATGTTGTGATATAATATTTCAAGTTAAATTACAATATAATGTTTTTTTTTTAAATTCAAGTTGTCATTTTATTTGTTATTTATATAAAATGAATCTCTAGATGGAAATTTCAAATTACATTTTCGAAAATTTTTGGATGGTTGACTACATTTGGCATGTGATTGGGATATAATGCTCTATTTTAAAATTTTAAGTTGTCATTTTATAAACTTGTTAAAAATATAAAATGAATCTCTATAGAAATATAGAATTACAACATATTTTGGATAGTTAAGCGACATTTGGCATGTGATCACATGTTGTGATATAATGTTTTGTTTTTAAAACTAAAGTTTTGGATGGTTGAACTACGTTTGGCATGAAGTACATTTTTCATGTGAAGTAATGTTGTGATATATAATGTTTTGTTTTTAAAACTCGGGTTTTGGATGGTTGAACTACATTTTGTTGTGATTGTGATATAATGCTAAATTGTTTTTATTGGATATTTGAACTACATTTGGCATGTGAAGTAATGTTTTGATATAATGTTTTGTTTTAAAAACTCAAGTTTTTGATGGTATAAGTACATTTGGCATGTGAAGAAATGTTGTGCCATAATTTTTTTTTGTTTTTGAAACTTAACTTTTGGATGGTTGAACTACAATTGGCATGTGATTGCACGACATAATGTTTTGTTTTTATTGGATAGTTTCACTACATTTGGCATGTAAAGTAATGTTGTGATATAATTTTTTTTGTTTTTAAAATTCAAGTTTTGAATGGTTGAACTACATCTGGCATGTCATTGTGATATTTAATGTTCTGTTTTTATTGGATAGTTGAATTAGATTTGGCATGTGAAGTAATGTTGTGAAATAATTTTTTTTTTTAAAACTCAAGTTTTGGATGGGTGAAATACATTTGGCCTGTGATTATGATATAATGTTTTTTTTTTTGAATTCAGGTTTTTCGTTTTACAAGAAAAATAAAATCACATGAATATATGTACATAGAAATGATTTAAGTACATGTTTGAATATATGTTAAAACGATTGAAGTGTAATATATATATATATATATATATATATAATCATAAGATTCTAGGACTTCCTAGATGTGTCAAACAATCATAAAATTTTAAAATTGCATTCTAGAGCATATATATCCAGTACGTGAAACATTTTTCATCAATGCACACAAAAAAGCTACTTTCATTTAATTGCATTCTAGAAAATATATATCTAGTACATGCAACATTTTTCATCAATGCACATAGAAAAGATACTTTCAGTGGATAGTAATGTTAAACACCATGTTGAAGCACACACATGGTGTATGAGGAATATGAGCACACACACAAGAGACTAATCACACAATGAAAGATAAGCGTGAGGCTTTCTTATTTTTCATTATACAAAGATGTACATTTATAGTACAATGGTGTGACTCTTGGTTTCACATTCCAAGGTCACTTGGACTCCATTGTGACTTTTCATATTCCACACCTACCCATGTAGGATTAGGTGTTCCAACATCCCCCCTTAATCCGAAGGGGTATGTGTGAGTCCAAGAAAATAGTTGTAATATAAATCTGCAAGGTATACATGGCAGCACTTGGGCTGAATCAACTCTCTGAAATGTTGGAAAAAATAGGTGGTTTTAGGATGACCACAAACACTGGAACGCAATACATGTTGCAGTTCCCGGAACTCTTCCAAAACTGGCAAGAAGCTAAAAGCTTCTGCTAGAGGAATTGTCCCTCATAAAAAAGGGAGACCTTCGACCTAAAAGAAGGGAGGTCTACTACCTGTGGTGGTTTTAGGTTGTCCACCAACCAAAGATGATGATTTTAGGTTATCCACCAACCGAAAATGATGGTTTTAGGTTATCCACCAACCGAAGGTATGCTCATGGGCATCCGTGTCTCTGGCTACATCTCTGAATCCGGAATGACGAATTGTGACTCAGGCTCACTTGAACTGCTGGCTACAACTCTGAACATGGAATGAGAGATTGTGGCTTAGGCTCGCTTGATCTGACGTCAAAGCGTGTACATGACCACCATTTTCCCCCCTGTCAGGGACAAGGTGAGATGATGGCGAAAACTCAACTGCAATTTTGTTCAATATGCGTGAACAAGTTCTAACATGTGTCGTAAACATCTTCTTGGCTGCTGATGCCCATTGCCAAGAAGCGATCCATCCAAGATGAATCTTGGTTCTTGCAGGAGGCTTGTTTCTGAAGCATCTGTCTGAAGAATGAGTGTGTCCACCACAGTGCTTGCATGGATGAAGATTAAAATAGTGATCTTTCATGTGGCCAACTCGATCACAGTGTTGGCATTTTACAATCTGATGTTGTTGTGGAACAGGATCTGGAACAGCTGCAGGTGCACTGTCATACATGAATCCGGCACTCTGAAATCTGATGGGCTTGGTGTAGTCTAGAATATGAAAGGACACATCCTTGTCATATCCAAGACCAGTTCTATGCTTGTTTTGGACAAGCTCTTCCCAAGGTCTGATGATGGGCTTAGGAAGTGCAGGCTGAGTGGCTGCATCTGCATGTAAATCTGCTCTAGTACAAGGAACTGAATGGGAATCAACTGGAACTTTATCTTCTTTCTTCTGATGAGAGTCCTTCATAATGTTCTGAACAAAAACAGGTTCAGAATGGTGACTCTTTTACTGAAGTTCTTCTTGTTGGAGCTGAGTTTCCAACTGCAAAAACTCAATCTTCTCATGTGCATCTTCCAAACAACTGTGAATTTTACAAAGAGCATCCTTGCTCATTTTTATCACATCATCAACATTTGAATGAATGAGGTCATTCAACAATATTAATGCCTCATTGATTTTGGCCATTTTCAACAATTTAGGCTCAAAAATGAATGAAAGGGTGTCGGCTTCAATCGAAAATGCACCCGTCTACAATATGATGCAACAAGAAATACAAATGACTCAAGAGAACTTCCAACTCTTAAAGTACAAAATGTGCTCCTCAAATGATGGAGGGCAATCAACAATCCAACAACTGAAATTCACTGATTCCAACTATGAATGAAGAGGCAAATTCACTCACAATGTGAGTTCAATACAAAATTTCTGCAAAATATGTGCAGCTGAAAACACTATGCAGCTGAATTTTCCTTCAAAGAGCTCCTTAACAACTGATGGCAAACTTGTCTTCAAATGTGAAATTTTTCAAAAAATCACCCTCATATCAAAAATCTCACAATGTCAAATTTCACTTTCTTCTTCTATATGTATAGTCCATGTCATTTCTTCAATTCTGCTCACATGTCATTCCTCTTTTTCTGTTGTTCAAATCTTCTCTCTCCTCTCTCTATGTGCTTTTTTTTTTTTTAATTAATTGAAAATTAATTAAAAAATTATTATTTAAATATGGATTTTAAATGGAGGGAATTTATTAAAAAATGGGAAATGAATTGTAATAATGGGAAGGGAATTTATTAAAAATGGAGAGGGGAACTAAATTAATGGAGGAGAGATATTATGTGAAGGGGGGTTATTAAAAGGGAAAGGGATTAAAAATTATTAAAATGGAGGGTATTAATTTAAAATGGGGGAAAGGGGTTAAAAATTATCGGAATAAAGTAAAATTATATATAAATGGGAATGGGAAAAAAAAAAGGGAAGGGAAATTTTAATGGGAAGGGATTAATTAACAAAGGAGGGGATATTAAAAAAGAGGAAATTTAAAAAAGGGAGTTAATTAAAAAAGATGTAAGGGAGATTAATTAAAAAAGATGTGAGCATATGGGAGAGATGTGAGAGCGTATGGGAGAGGAGAGTGTATAAGGTGCCGTGGAAAATGAGTGAGGGAGGGCATAATGAGGGTTGGAGCGGGTGAGAGATATGTGAGGGGGAGCGTTAAATACAGGGGAGGGGCCGTGAAGAGGGAGGGTAGGATAGCAGGGTGCAGCGAGGCGTAGGAAAGAGAGGGGACCAATGCGTTCAGCAGCCAAGGGGGCGTAGGCCACGGTAGAACAGGGGTTGTCGGTATTACAGTGAAGCGCGTAAGAGGTGAGAGGGGTTGAATATATCCAGAGGGAGTCGAGGGTATAGGAAACGTTAGGGAGGGGCTGCTGTGAGAGGTGGATGCATGAGGTGAGGAGCCCACCTTGTGAGGAGAGGGGGGCATATGGCAGGTGTTAGGGAAGGAGGGCCGACAGGCCGGTTGGAGTGAGATGCAAATTTTGTGTATGGAGCGTATGGTAAGCCCAAGGGTCGAAGGCTGTGAGAGCCGAGGGGCCAAGTTGCCCAGAATTAATTTTTTTATTTTATTTTTATTTTTATTTTTATTTTTATTTTTATTTTTTTAAAATGTAAAGCAGCAGAGAGCAGGAATAAAGAGCAGAAATTTCACAAATGTGTTCAAAACAGGGCAACTGCAGAATTTCAAGCACTGAAATACAATAGTGGTTTGCAGAAATTTTCTAGTAGCCCAGCAGCAAAGTATTGGACAAAATGCAGAGATTTTTCTCAGGAAATGGGGCAGAATTTTGCCAGTAAAAATTCAGAAATTTTTACTTCAAAAACCCAGAATTTTTATAATAGCTCAACAGCAGAAAAACTCAAAATTCTTTTCCATTAAAAAGCCAGAAACTTCTACTTCAGAAATCCTTTTTAAACAGAGTTTTCCAGCAACTCTTCAATGCAGAAATTAATAGAAATTGCAGGAAAAATGAGAATGAAAACCTTCAGATGGGCAGTGCTGCCTTTCTTCAAAACCATTGCTGCTCTTCTTCAAAACAAATTCTGAATGCTGCTCTTTCTTCTGAATGCTGCTCCTTCTTCTGAATGCTGCTCCTTCTCCAAAACCACTTTCTGAATGTGGCAAAAACACTGCTACAAACACTTGAGTGCTCCAAAAAAACCAACAATTTTTGCAGATATGCATAGGCCATAAACACAAATGGCTCACTCAAAGTGGAGCAGGGCCAGAAATCGCCCGCTCTGATACCATGTTAAATACCATGTTGAAGCACACACATGGTGTATGAGGAGAATAAACACACACACACAAGAGACTCAACACAATGAAGGATAAGCATGAGGCTTTTTTATTTTTCATTATACAAAGATGTACATTTATAGTACAATGGTGTGACTCTTGGTTTCACATTCCAAGGTCACTTGGACTCCATTGTGACTTTTCATATTCCACACCTACCCATGTAGGATTAGGTGTTCCAACAAGTAAAATGGAAATTAAAAAACACATACCACACATTTTGTATTTAAGAATGAATATTATAATTTACTTTTGATAGAGAGGCATGTCTAAAATAAAATCATGCAACTTCAAATTTGCATTATATCAACTATGCTAGATACACAGATATGTACATTATGCAATAATGAGATTATGACAAATTGTAACAAACAATGTATGAAATCATTTAGAACATATAATCAGGACATGTGTATGTGTACACGTGTATAAATTACTAGTGTGCATGTACCAAAACAATGTACATGTGCAAACAATTGCATAGATAACATAACAAGACAGCTTAATTTTTAGTTGAGTTCTGGAACTTCTAAAACATGAATCCAAAGAGAATAAATTGTTGGGCAATTCAATGAAAAAAATTCCAATGGAATGCCATCTTCAATGATCCGTTCATGATCAAATTTTTACATTTTCCATTTCTTAATTTTTGTTTGTTTCTTTGATTGAACCTACATCAAATTTATGCGTTCTGCACACACTAAGTGACTATATTGACAACTTATGACATCGGGTTCATAGTCTTGAAAGTAAAAAAAAACTCACTTTGATTATTTTGTCTGAAAAAATAACCTCTAAGTATAATAGACACTCTCTCATATAGAAACATGTGATCATTATAGTTTTCTAATAATTTCATCTTTTGTTCAGTGCAACCCATCAAATAATACTTCACATTTTCATCATTGATAGTAGGTGCAATTACACCAAAAACATCTCTTGCACAATAAAACAAACTTATGTATTTAAATTTAGATCATAAATAACATGAAAAATTAACTTTAAAATTAGCATACATGTACTTGACTTTATTATCTATTTATAGATCTCTATCATTTGAAATAAATTCAACTATTACCTTCTCTAACAAGACGAGAAAATCGATCACCATCAGATGATATTGTAGTCTGCTCTGATTGCATTTCTTCAAACATTGCAATGAAAATTTTCCCCTTTGTATTTAGCTTACATTTTGTTTTCAAAAACATCATTGAATTCTATGTTGACTTTGCAAACATAACAAAAAAATAATATTTTCTTTTATCCAATACAAACACATTTGTGGACAACTTTTTTTTTAATTGAATGCAATTTTTTATTCCCTTTTATTGTTTCAATGTCATTTCCAATCGATCTATCTAGATCTTCGACCCCAATATGCCAAAAAAACCTATGTGGAAAATTCAAAGAAGAATATAAATATGATATCAAAATACCATCAAAGATAATTATTGTCATAAATGTATATTGTTTAAAATTGGATATCCAATAAAAATTAATTTGAATGTACCTTCACACTTCACTTGATCGGTTAGTCTAATGGATTAGTGCAATGATGCACCATTGAACAACTTCTTTAGCATCCACAAGTCAGTTTGCAGAGGGTTCCATTTTATATCTTCAAAGTGCTTGTTTTATGCATGCCCCTAAACCGTCATGTTCTCCTTTTCTATGACCAATCTCAAAGAAATTCCAACAATGTTTAATGCGAGTTTTCATATGAATACAACACAACCAAAATAATGATCGTGAAGATTTGAATTGACCTATACATCCATCTCACCAGATCCAATGTTCATTGAATTTTATTCCATGACTTTTCAAGAAGTCATAAATCTTTCCAAAATAGTGTTCTACAAAATATGTATCATGTGCATGATCGTAACTAATATAAAAGTGATATTCATTAATAACATGCTAATTTTCACTGGTGATTTGTATATGATCAACATTTTGTTGAGAATGTCTATATAGAATATGGAAGAGCCTAGAGACTTGGTCAGAATGATAGTACTCACTCTGAATTTCTTTTTGTGGAACAAATGTGTAGTTTTCTGCAAAATTAATTACTGACAAAATGGTCCCTGGTGGAAAAAAATCACGAGATTTTTTGAATTGCAGGTCCTACCATTGAGATCTATGGGAATGCTTGGTTTATTTATAAATTTCTACATGGAACTTTCTCAAAAAATCTATCACAAAAATTTCTTCTTCTTGTAAATCAATTCTTTTAGCACTTGTAGTACTACTTGAACCCTGAATCGATGTATGGATATATTGATATCTCTTCCATTTCACTTTCATGTTGGATAATGATTTATCATTTATATCAGTGTGATATTTGTTTTGAAATTTAGTCAAATTTCCACAATCATTGCATTTTTTACCACCAACACATTTTTTTTTGTAAAATACTTAATGGATTTCTCTTCCACATAGAACTCGAGATATGAAATAATGGATAGTCGAAGGAGGAGTTGAATCTTTCCAAAATTTCCTAAAAAAATTAAGGAATGTGTCATAATATAACTGAAATTCCACATGATAACGACCACAACATGTGTCGCATACGATGATAGGTTTTACATACCATGTTTTTTGTTTCACAAAAGAACTGATTGAGACATCAATTTAATGATTCTGTTCTTTGAACTTCTTGAAAAAATCTATCTGAGTGGTGTCCAAGAAATGTTTTGGATGTACTTCGTACTGATTTTGTGCTATTCTTCTTCGCATAACATCCCTTTCATTTGGTGAAACACATGAATTTTTCATCCAATATTCATATATATATATTTTAACCTTCTCTCCAAGTCTATGTTTGTATGGTTGCCTACAAATAGCTCTCCAACAAGAAAGTTCATCATTTACATCTATTTGCAACCAAAATTTCGCATGTTTGTGCAGATTTTTTCGTGAGGTTCCTAATGCTCGTGCCATAGATTTTACCAAGAAATTATCTTAATTACTTGATGAAACCACTGCCATATGTATTACTCTAAGTGCAACTGAAACATTTTTATGTCTAGATGTTCTAATTCATTTGTAGCACTACTTATATTTTGTATCACATTTTCTGTCTTTTTTTTAATATTTTATTTGTTTTCGAATACCCGATAAAGTCGTAGATTATTTTAATTTCCTTAATGATAGGATACCTTTCAACATTTGGGCTTGAACTGCCACATTTTCATTTATGAAGTACGGATAAAAAATGTGATTAACACAATATCGTACAACATGGTCAGCTTTTTTATCTCCATATTTGTGAGTGTCAACATTTTCTAACATCTCATCATCGATATTGATTTCATCTGTACATATTCAAATTAATAGTACATAATAAGTTTACATGTTCAATAAATAACTAAATAAATAAATATGTATAATTTCAATAATATGTGAATGTTTTCAACATATATATATATATATATATATATATATATATATATATATATATATATATATATATATATATATATATATATATATATATATATATATATATATATATGTATGTATGTATGTATGTATGTATGTATGTATTTATGTATGTATGTATGTAGTGATTCAACATCTTCACTTGAATTTCTTTCAAAATTTTGTATCTCATCATCAATGTTTTGAGGAATATCTCTCTCTGTTTACATTGCAAAATAATTTTCAAATTAGTTCATAAAATAGAAATTAAGCTTCATAATTTACACTATGAAATTTTTAAATATCAAATTTCTAATATTTACATAAATACATACCTGCTTCAAATTCTAGTTGAAGTTGATTTTCCCTTTCAATATTTGAGCATTCCTCTCTTCTTTTTTTTGCGAGATTCTCTCCCCTCTTCTCTACGTTCCTCAGGGTCTCTTGTTCGATCATATTTTCCCTTGAAATTCCTTCAATTTCACATGATAATTGAGTATGAACTTCAAAAAATTTCCTTCAAAAATTTAGACAATAACTCAATAAAAAAAAACATCACCAAAGATTTAATAAAAAAAAAACTCATTTTAAATGTTTTTCAAAAAATACATACTTCAATCCAAAACACTTAATTTAAAAATCTGAGAAAAAGGTGTCTTATAAAAATTAAATGAAGCTCAAAATATTTCTTTCCAAGTCCTCTAAAAAAATTTCATTTAAAAAGTTAGACAAAACTCATTCTAAAAAATCATTATAAAAGAAGTACTTCAACCCAAAACACATACTCTAAAAAATGTCACTTCAAAAAATACCTCCAATAGATTTCCATTGAAAATTAAGCCAACTTCTTAAAAAATGCCACTTTAAAAACTACCTCCAAAAATTTTCCTCTGAAAATTAAGCCCAAAAAATACTAAGCCTAAAATGAGTCCTTTCAAAACTAATCCCAAAAAAAGTCAAAAAAAATGTCTTTTGGAAATTAAGCCCAAAAACCTTTAAGAAAAAATACATCATAAAAAATGTCATTTGAAAATTAAGCCCAAAACATTTAAAAAAAAAAATACCTTAAAAAAATTAGCCCAAAAAACATCCAAAAAATGTATCACATACCTTCGAGAAATGTCCTTTGAATGTTAAGCCAAAAATATTCCTTAAGCCCAAAACAATCCTTTGCAAAATCAGACCAAATGAAGAAATGTGTGAAATTATGCGAAAATAATGAATTTGTTTACGTCTATTAATATCGCCACAAAATGTTTTTTTGGAGGGGCCTCATTGAATTTTCCGGCCGACGTAAAGTCAACTAAAAGTTCAGCCAAACTTTTGTGTCGTTAGACTTGATGAGCCATGAGGGCAAAAAACAATTCAGCCGAACCTTTTTTAAAAGTTCAGCCGAACTAACACGTCTGCAATTACGCAAAGCAGAGCTCTGAACACATTTCTTCAACTTTGGACTGATTAAGCTCCATGAAACCTTGTAAATTAACTATTAGAACCAAGACAAGCATTTGCAAAATTCAATCTACTTTCAGGAAATATAAATTTTATGGAATTGCATAAATATTTAGTAAGTTTAATTAAATTTGTAATAAAATGGGTGCAAGCAATTTCCAAAGGTCATTATAATTCAGTGAAATCAATATTCTATATCTTCCAAAATACACTGCAAAAAAAAAATGAAAAAATTATGGTGCATTACATTGGTCCATTGTCTGTAATGGGTAGGTTTCATATTTTTAGTTTGGAACTGATATGTTCAGAAATTTTGTACGAGCCAAAACATATTCAAAATATGCAGTTTTTTCATATTGAATCAATTCAAAAAATTCTAGTAATTATGATATGCATTAGTTTGTTCTGTAACACATTATGTTTCTCAAAAACAAAAAGTTTTCAAAGAATACACCAACGTGTTTGAACATGACATTTTATGAATCTTTTAATTGTTAAAGAACACACACTCAAAGAAATGCTAAGTTGACATATCAAATGTGTATTAAAAATTTCCAAAAAAATAAGTAATAGAAGCTAATAAAATTTCTGACAATTTTTAATTTTATTGCAAAATGAAATTCCAAACAGAAAAATTGTTTTGGCTTGCAAAGTGTTGAAGAACAGAAAAAAATGAAATTTTTTTCTCAAAAAATGGCAAAAAGTGTAACCCAACTTCACATTTTCACCCACTTGTTTGGTCTAAAACAAGCTCCTAGAGCTTAGGATGAGAAGATAAACCCTTTTTTTTCTTTTTCGAGGTTTAGTCAATGTCACTCTAACTTGATCTTCTACAGTAAGTGGTAGGGCTTTTCTTTATTTATTTTAGTTATATATGTTAATGATTCGATCCTCATAGGAATTTATTCATCTATGATTCAAAATGTTGAGAAAAATTGTTTTTCATTGACTTAATTTATAGGAATAATAAAGTGTTCTAGCAATAGCTAGAAGACAAGATTCCCAACTCAAGAGATAAGGATATTATTGATAATACAAGTAATAAAATCACTACGTAAGCTTATGAGTTCCAAGACTCTTTTATTGGAACTCTAACACTTCAACTAGATATAGGAATACAATTCTTTGAATCTACAGGGAAATGAATAAAAAGTATTTTGTGATTTCAATAATATATTAGAGTTGTATCTTATCAATTTCAAAGATCCTAGTTATAGGACAATAATAATTTTGAACTTTATTTCATCTTGACAGGCAAAAAAATCATTAGAATATGAGAGGAACGGTGAAGTAATAGCAATTTGTACCTTTGTATCTAATACATTGTGATTACATTAAAGAGACTACCCAACACACTTATTTCTATTGTTATCTTAACAAAATATGACACAAATTTTTCACCAAAATATAAATAGAAAATATAATATTTTAATATCTATGATCAACCAGTCTAGATCCACCTTAAATCTAGATCTACCATGCACCCAGAGGAATCAAATATATGATGTTTGACTCCTATTAGTGCTTGGTAGATATGGAGTTAAGATGGATGTCGGGTTTAGATGGATCTAGGCTCGTTATACAGTAATATATAATATTTATACGTGTATCTATGTGTCTCTTTCCTATTCCCTATCTCTATATCACCCCCAAGCATACACACTCTCTCTTCATATATATCCATCTCTCTTTCCCTCCTGCTTCGTCTCCCTCTCTCTCTCTCCTTCTCTCTCTCTTCCTCCCAATCTCCTCCCTCCCTCACTCTCTCTTCATCTCTCCCTTGTCACTTCCTCTCTCTCTCCACCTTTCTCCCTCTATGTATTTTTTATTCCCTCCCTCTCTCTCCTCCTCCAACTCCATCTCTCTCTCCCTCTCTCTCCCTCCTTCTCTCTCTTGAGCCTTCTCTATCTTCCTTCCTCTCTCTATGTTTCTCTCCCACCTCACTTTGTCTCTCCCCCTGATATTTTTCACTCTCTCTCTTCCCTCCAACTCTGTTACTATTTCCATCCCTCGCTCCTGTCTCTCCCTTCCATATTTATGTCTCCCTCTCCCTCTCTTCCTCTTCTCTGCCTATCTCTCCTCTCCTCTTCAATTTCTTCCCTCCTCTCCTCTCTCCCTCTTCTCTCCCTATCTCTCTCCTCTCCTCTTCACTTTCTTCCCTCCTCTCCTCTCTCCCTCACTCACTCTCCATCTCTCCCTTGTCAATCCCTCTCTCTCTACACCTCTATCTCTCCATGTATATCTTTTTTTTTCTCTCTCTCCCTCTCTCCTTATCTCTCCACCTTCTCTTTGTTCCTTCCCCTCTCTCCCTCTTTCACCCCCCACCATCCCACTGCACCCCACCCTTTCCCTCTCTTAAATTTGATCCCATTGTATTTTGTTTAAGAAAGTATCTAAATTAGAAAAACTCATTTCATTGTAAAATATTAAACCTATATTTTAGATCAATCATGTAAAAAAAAATACAATAAATAAAAACATAACAGAATCATGCATTATCTTTCCTCATTGTTGTTAGTCACTTTTCTTTCTCTCATCACTTGGATCCTTAGTTAAGATAGCTCTATGATGATTCTTAATAATATTATTTATATTATATAAATTTCACTTCATTATATATAAGAGTATTCTCATTTTTTATTTTATTAAAACCTTGATTTTATTTCTATGGAATATTTTTAGTAGTAGTGAGGAGAGATAGTTTGGATATATCTCAAAGGTAATTATAAGTTTTTTCCTTTTAGATTTAATTAAAAAATGTTAAAAAATAAAATTAAAATAAAATATTTGTAGAATATTTTGATAGTGAAATAAGCTATGGTTTTTGGGCATGTGGTACTCATAAGCTATGTTATTGTAACAAAGACTATTTGCAAGTTAATAATATCCATGCTAAAGTGGAGATGAATATCTATGGTTAATAATCTTGCCATATTGTTAACAAGTTATGATTTAATTAGGTCATATGGTATTCATGATCAATGATATTGACCCTAGGTATTGTAATAAAGGGTTAAGAATCTTGTAATATTGTTATAAAATATTTTGACTATAAAATAAGTTATGTATTTTTGTTCATGTGGTATTGAAAAGTAATTGTATTGACCCATGATATTATAGCAAATTCTATTTACAAGTTAATATTATCCATGGTAAAGTATGGGTGAATATCATTGGTTAAGAATCTTGTCATAATGTTATAAAATATCTTGATTGTGAAATAATTTATGGTTTTTGGGCATGTAGTATTGATAACCCATAGTATTGTAACAAAATTCATTCCCAAAGTTAATAAAAAAATCAAAATATAACAAAATCAGTTTCATTATTTTTACACTTTAGCATTTTATTATTAATTGAGTCAAGATTTAAATATTTACACTCGTTCTCACATTGGAGTTTATATTACTTTTAACTTTTTGTTTATTATTTTAACTCGTAATTTATTACTTTTAACTTTTTGTTTATTATTTGAACTTTTTATTTATTATCTTTAACTTTTCCTTTATTATTTTCACTTTTTATTATTAATTAAGGTTACATTGAAATGTTTATATTTATCTTTAATATCACTTTTATTTTTTTATCATTTTTTAATTGAGCCGACACTTTTAATTGTTTACATACCTACATTACACCTACAAGTATACCCTATACTAAGGTATAGAATGCCAAGAAATTAGAGGATGCAATAAGAATTAAATGTTTTAAAAGAAATTAAAGGATTTATGTCATTTGTGATTAAAATTTGCATTAAATCCTTTAAATTTAGGAATTTTTTTCCAAAAAATGATGTATCCTATAGTATCTTCCTCTTAAACAACAATTGAAAAAGGCTCTTTCCTTATTGGACACAACTCTCCATTTATAATTCACAAAGTTAATTGTATATAATACCAGCTATGTCACCCAAGAAATTCACACATCTATGTTCACATCACGGGAGGGTGTGCCGGTACCGCAATACAGTACTCAATTACGTGCCTTTCAGTCGTAGAATTGAGAAATATCAATAAAATTCTTCACTATGGAAGTTGTTGGAGCAGACAGACAGTGTGTTGCAACGGAAGAGAAATGGAACAAGGCGTTAAGCAAGGTTTTTAAGGCCGTAGTCGTGTTAACAGTCACTTCCACTCGTTATTTCACTACTGAGATCGCCGGTGTCTTTAAAGCTACCGGTTTCATGGTAGATAAGAAACGCGGGCTCACCCTCACGAATCGCCGTGTCGTTCATCCCGGACCTGCTGTGGCTAATGCTAAGTTTCTCAATAATGAGGAGATTCCTATTTATCCTCTGTATCGTGACCCTGTTCATGAGTTTGGACTTTTCAGTTTCGATCCTGCAGCACTTCGGTTTATGGAAATTGAGTAAATACCTCTTGCACCACAAGCTGCAGCTATTGCATTGGAGATTCGAGTGGTGGGTAATGACACTGGTGAAAAGCTTCGGTTTCTGCAGGAACCCTAGCCCGACTGGATCGATCCGCTCCTGTTTATTCGCAGACTAAGTACAATGACTTCAATACATTTTATATGCAGGCAGCTTCAGGGACAAAAGGAGGCTCAAGCGGGTCTCCAGTAATAAATTGCGAGCGACAAGCAGTTGGATTAAATGCTGGAGCTAGACAGAAAATTTCTTGTGCATATTATCTTCCATTGGATCGACTGGTAACAACTTTGCAAATTTTACAAAGGTGCAAGGATGAGTCAGGCACTCGATGGCATGGATTCCATATTCCTCGAGGCACACTCCAGATGACTCTTCTTCACAAAGGATTCGATCAAGCACGTCGGTTAGGGCTCCAGGTAGAGACTGAAGAATTAGTGATAAAAACTTTTCCTGCAAAGACGGGAATTTTGGTTATAGATTCTGTGGTGCCAAGAGGTCCTGCTGAGAATCATTTAGAGCCGGTGGATTTACTTGTCCGTGTGAATGATGAGATTGTCACTCATTTCTTGAAGTTGGAGACAATTCTGGATGATAATGTTGGAAAGGCAATAGATTTAGATTTTGAGAGGGGTGGTGTTCCTATAAAGGTTATGTTGGAGGTCCAAGACTTACATTCTATAACTCCAAACAAATTTTTGGAACTAAGTGATGGCATAATTCATCCTCTATCGTACCAACATACTAGGAATTTCTCCTTCAACTTCGGTCTACTGTATGTTGCACAATCGGGCTATATGTTGTTAAAAGCAGGTGTTCCTAGTGGTGCTATCATTAAAAAAATTGCAGGGAAGGAAACTACAAGCGTTGAAGAATTTATATCCATTTTGTCACAATTACATAGAGGATCATGGGTTTCTCTAGAATTTGTGACACATATTAATCGCAATCGAGCCATGGTTGTCCTTGTCACTATTGACAAGCATGATTGGTTTGGAGAGCCTCAACTCTACACTTGAAATGATGAGACTGGATTGTGGAAAAAGATGCATGCAATCTTGTCAATCCCATCTTCAGGAGATGAACATGTTGGCGCAACTGAAGTGTATTCAACAAAACTCATTACCAGTCCAAGATTGAAAGGTTTTGGAAGCAATCTAAGCGATGGTGGCGATATGACACATTCCTAGTTTTTTGTTTCAGACCCTGTTATTATTGACAGAGGTGAGGAAAAGAAGAGATTGTTGAATGATCAAGATGAGCCAGATAAAAAACTGGAAATTAAAGCCCCATCTGCAGAGGAAGTCATAAAACCAACCCTTGTCATGGTAGAGGTCCATATACCACCATCATTACTGCTTGATGATGTGCAGACTAAACCCTGTTCTCAGACAGGGTTGGTGGTCTATCATTCTACAACCCTAGGAATAGTTGCAATTGACATGAATACAGTGGGCACATCTGTGGCAAATGTCATGTTATCATTTGCTCCATACCAAGCGGAAATCCTTGGGCAGGTTTTTTTTCTACACCCTGTACACAACTATGCATTAGTGGCATATGATCCTGTTACACTAGGTCCATCCAGGGCTACAGCTGTACATGCAACTTCTCTTCTTCTCGAACCTTCTTTGCTTAAGGCTGATGTAGTACATCTTGTTAGTTTGAGTGAGGGCTTACAACCTGTATCACGCAAGTGCGTTGTAATAAACCCACAAGTTTCATTGAATATTTCTCCAATTGAGACTCCTTGGTATAGAGCAATGAACATGGACGTGATCGAATTAGAGTCACATTTAGGGAATGCATTTGCTGGTGTATTAGTCGATGATTATGGAAGGCTTCAGGCATTATGGGCTACCTTCAATATCACCATTAGGAAAAATGTTCCGATTGTTGTTGGAATTCCAATTTATATTGTTAGTGAGATTTTAGATAGGATTATTCACGGAACTGTAGGTTCACCTTTGCTGATTAACGGAATGAAAATCTCTATGCCCCTTGTCCAGATTTTAGAGTTTGAACTTTGTACAACCTTACTTGTTGGAATTTCTGAGTATTCCAAACACACATAGGAATAAAAAATAATTCGTCAACTCAACACAGAGATTCAATTAAAAATGACTTCTGAATTGAGATGCACAAATAACATCTATTTCGTTAAGCATAAATTATTACAAAATGAAAATTCCTTCAAAACTGTGTTCTGGATTTACAAAGGATTAGCTGCTACAGACATAGCGTTTCAATTCTTTATTTGTCTCATTGTCTGCCTTCAGGCATTACAAAAACAATACACAGTCGACTCTCTGTCACAGTCTTTTTTTTTGTCACTCTATCTACACAAAAAAACATTACATATATGAAAAAACAGAAAAACCTAATCTAATTCTTCAATGCGTTTGTTGAACCTGTACTTGGGTCAACAGACAGACCCATTTCTTCATTAAAATCGACACACAGGACATATACCAAATACATAGTAAAAACACGCAAAAAACACGTTCAACACTCAATAAGGTGGAACTCAAATTTTATCAAATCCTGCTGAGTTCTTATCGAGTCCAACTCCATTTTGCAGATCGACGATCATTGATTTTAACACTCAACTGTGTCAAACATGGATAAACTTAAATCTGTGTGACTGCGATAATGATGTGTCACTTATCGTATCATGGTCCATATAGCTTAGCCTATGGGCAGTCTCGGTAATAAACTTAGCATATTGTGCATGCGATATCGGCAATATCGCATCGCAAACTAAACAACATAGGTTTGTGGCTATGGTGGGAAACTTGAAAATGTTGCGAAGTGCGAGTTCGGAATTTTGTGGCTGGTGTGGTGTTAATGGTGGTTGGTGCCATGGTTTAAATAGAGGGATGGTGGCACGATTCTCCAATGTTGAGACAAGCCTACGGCCTTGAACCGAAAAACATAAACTTGCAGGTTCATTAAACACAAAATTTAAGTTGTAGGCTCGATGGTGCGTAAACAAAATCTCCTACGCTGCTGTCCTTTATCCTCATGCACACTTGAGTTGCAGTTTAATATTTCAACACTCCCCCTTAAAATCAACTACTGAGTTTTCTTCCATACCCAAACACTTTCTAATATAATTAAAACTTTTCTGCCCCAATGGTTTTGTCAAAATTTCAGCGAACTGCTCCTTTGTTCTGCAATGTTTCAAAATAATTTCACCATTGTTCACTAGATCCCTATTGTAGTGATACTTGGCATCTATGTGTTTCATTCTTTTATGAAACACTAAATTCTTTGACAATGCTATTGCTAAGCTATTATCACAATAAATTGTCGTGCCTTTTACTTGTTCATGACACAAACTCCTAAACATTCTTATCATCCAAACTACTTGACATGTTGCTACTGTAGCTACCACATACTCTGCCTCTGCTATAGATAAAGCCACAATTGGTTGTTTCCTAGAAGCCCATGAAACGGCTCCTGAACCCATATCAAAAACATAACTAGATGTACTTTTTGGGTCATCTATACTTCTAGCCCAATCACTGTTAGTATATCCAATCAATTAAGAATTTTCTGAAGTGGTATATAAAATTCCATACCCTTTTGTTCCTTTCACATACCTCAGAATTCTTTTTGCTACTTGCCAATGTGCCTCCTTCGGCCTTTCCATAAATTTGGAAATTAAACGCACAATATGCATAATACCTGGCCTAGTTGCAATCAAATACATGAGGCTTCCAACTATGCTTTTATAAAAACTTGGATCAAAACCCTTGCTAGTGTCCTCTTTGCTAAGTTTCAATCCCATCACTGTAGGAGTAATTGCTGCCTTCCAATCCTGTATATTAAATCTTTCCAAAACTTCATTTACATATTTAGCTTGAGAGATAAAAATTTTATTTTCATTTTTCTCTACTTCTATTCCTAAAAAGTATTTTAGCAATCCCATATCAATTATCTCAAATTCATCCTTCATCTGATTTAAAATTCTCAATGAGGTAATCATCATTACTTGTAAAGATCACATCATCAACATATAAAACAACAATCAGCATCTTACCATCTTTCTCTTTGATGTATAGTGTGGGTTCTCCTTCACACTTCTGAAACCCATTTTCCAGTAGATAGGCATCTATCCTACTGTATGATGCTCTTGGTGCTTGTTTTAACCCATAAAGAGCTTTTTTCAATCTGCAAACTTTGTGCTCTTGGCCTGTTTTCTCATAGCCCAGAGGTTGTTCAACATAAACTTCTTACATCAATACTCCATTTAGGAATGCTGATTTCACATCCATTTGGTAAACCTTCCACTTGTGTTGTGCTGCTATGGACAACACTGCTCTCACTATTTCCATTTTTGGAACCGGTGCAAAAGTTTCTTCATATTCTCTTCCTTATTACTGGTTGTAGCCTTTGACAACAAGTATAGCCTTGTGCCTTTCAATCTTACCTTCAACATTTCTTTTGGTATTGTAGACCCATTTAAATCCAATAAATTCTTTCCCTTTTGGGAGATCAACAAATTCCCATGTTTTATTTTTCTCTATGGCATTTATTTCTTCATCCATAGCATCTATCCATTTTTTATCTTTTATAGCTTCTTCAAAATGAATAGGATCCTCTACATGACAATATAATGCAAATAAAGAGTTCATACCTTCATTTGATGCCTCTCGCTCATAAATCTCATTTAGATTTCTGAATCTGGTTCCTCTTTCACTTGGTGTACTTGTGCTTATAGAAGCACTCAAATCTGCTCCTTGTGGTGTGCTTGGAGAAGCATTTTTATCACTTCTCAAGGGTGTTCTCATACCTACTTGTGCTATCCCTTGCT
Organism: Pinus albicaulis; assembly: GCA_034641835.2. NCBI lineage: Eukaryota > Viridiplantae > Streptophyta > Pinopsida > Pinales > Pinaceae > Pinus > Pinus albicaulis. Next base: position 328,551,408 of record CM076580.1, read on the forward strand.
ATCCTTGTGTTGGTGGAGGTGGTGCTACTAGTGATGGATGTATTTCAGCCATCTCATCCTCATTATCATCATGCAACAAACAACTTTTAACATTCATTGTTTTCTCAATGCTTCCATCCTAAGCTTCTTTCTCAATGAACTACACATCTCTACTTATAATAAAATTCTTGGTGGATGGGTTATACAGTCTGTATGCTTTGGATTCTTCATTGTATCCAATAAATATGCACTTCTCCCCCTTCTTGTCCAACTTCTTCCTTAGCTGATCTGGAATGTGTGCATAAGCCACACAACCAAAAAATCTCATGTGGGTAACACCTTCTTTTATGCCATTCCATGCTTCTTTCGAAACTTTGTTCATTACAGCTTTGGTTGAGTATCTATTCAAGATGCATGCTGCACAATGTACAGCTTCAGCCCAATATTCATTTGGAAAATGTTTTTCCTTCAGCATGCTTCTTACCATGTCGATGATGGTTCTATTTTTCCTTTCAGTAACTCCATTTTGCTGCGGTGTGTACCTTGCTATAATTTGTTTGTGTGCCATTTTCTCTCCAAAAACATAGAAATTCTTTGGACATATACTCACCTCCTCTATCAGTTCTTAAGACCTTAATATGCTGCCCACTTTGGTTCTCAACAAGAGCCTTAAAGTGGCAGAATTTCTCAAACACTTCACTTTTAAATTTCAAAAATAAACCTAATTTTTTCTCACGAAATCATCAATGAAGGTTAGCATATAGTAGCTGCTTTCTATTGATGGTGTTTGCATTGGTCCACACAAATCTGAATGCACAATTTCTAAGGGTGCCTTTGCCCTTATGCTCTTTCTTGATGGAGGAATTTCTCTGTGTTTTTTGCTCAAGATGCAACCTTCACATAGGCTGTCTGGTTTCTCAATCAATGGTAATCCCTTTACCATTTCTTTCCTATGCAACAAATTCAAACCTCCAAAGTTGAGATGTCCAAATCTCAAATGCTATAACCAATTTTCATCATTTTCTTCTCTTTGGAATGTCTCTTATGTCGATGCTGCCATTTCAACTACTTTCTTCAAATCTGTTCTCATCTTGGGAGGGAACATTATGTTCCTTGCCATCTTCACTTATGCAAGGCATTGCTTGCTTGGTGGTTTATACATGATGGTGCATATATCATCTTCAAAGAAAGCATTGTACCCCTTTTGAATGAGTTGTCCAATGCTCAAGAGGTTACACTTCACACCAGGCACGGGGTATACATCCGATATGGTTTTTCTTTCTCCCTTCTTTGTCAAAACATTCACTCTGCATTTTCCCATGACAGAGACCTTACTGTCCGTCCCCAATGTTACTTGAGACTTTAAATTCTCATCTAACATGGAAAACATAGAAATGTTTCCAGTCATATGGTTGCTACATCATGAATATAGAAACCATATATCTTCATTCTCTTCTTCAGCCATATTATATGCTAAAAACAACTTTTCTTGACTGATATTTTCTTTTGTAAAATTAGCACTGGGTCTATTACCCATGTCACTCTGTTTCTTCCTACATTCATTAGCATAATGACCATAATTTTTTATGGTAATGACATTGGACTTGGGATTTATCATACCTTTGTCCATGTGCCTGATTTTTTCCACCTTGGTGGCTGCTGCCATGGCCTTGGTTCTAATTTTGATTGCTGCCTCTTCCATTTTTATTTGCTGGGCTGCTTCTTCCTCCTCAGTTCTGGCTTCTGCCTCTTCCTTTTGATCTGTAGTTTCCCTTGCCTTTACCTCTTCTTCTTCCAAAGGACATTTGGATCTTGAAGGCATGCTCCAAAGATGAGTTTGTTGTTTTGCTCAATCTTTGTTCATGAGTCATCAATGATGCACGAAGCTCATCAACTGTAAACTTTGAGATATCCTTTGTCTCTTCAATGGTTATGACTATAACATCAAACCTTGAGGGTAAGCTCCTCAACACTTTCTCCACTATCCTTCTCTCTTCAAGTGTCTCTCCATGAGACCTTATCTGAGTAACCAACCTAATCACATGTATGAAGAATGAGTCTATTTTATCAGACTCTTTCATACAAAAAGTTTCAAAGTCTCTCCTCAGCAATTGTAGCTTTGTTGTCTTCACGTTCTCCATACCTTGATATCCAATCTAGAGGGTATCCCATACATCCTTGGACCTCTTAGCTACTCCTATTCCTGGAAACACACTTTCAAGCACTACTTCATAGAGATAGAAGAGGGATTTCGAGTCCTTCTTCCTATTTCTCTTCAAAAAATATTTCTCTACTTGTGTTAAGGCATTAAAAGAATTTTCATCTTCTGGTGCTTCAAAACCATCTTCAACAAACTCCCATAAATCCTGAGAGGCAAACAAAGCTCTCATGGTGATTGCCCAATAGTCATAGTTCTTCCCATTAAATTGTGGGAGTTGAGTATTTCCAATACTCATGCTTCTGCTAGCTCCTGCCATGGTTAGCGCACTGAACTATGCAATAAAAACTTGACTGTGTTTTTTTTAAACAAATAGTCTCTCTAATTAAGAGATAAACTCTATCTTCAAAAATGACTTCTTTTGAATGCACTTTTTAAACACAAAGCAAAAAATCTATTTTTTTGTAAAATACCTGTACTTTTGCTCAGCCTTCACATTGTTGGAGAACTGCTGCAACAAACTCCTTCCTTCAGCTTCTTTGACTATCCTTCAAAGCACCTAGACTAGCTCTGATACCATGCTGGAATTCTAAGTATTCCAAACACATAGAGGAATAAAAAATAATTCCTCAACTCAACACAGAGATTCAATTAAAAATGAAAGCTGAATTGAGATGCACAAATAACATCTATTTCGTTAAGCATAAACTATTACAAAATGAAAATTCCTTCAAAACTGCATTTTGGATTTACAAAGGATTAGCTGCTACAGACATAGCGTTTCAATTCTTTCTATGTATCATTGTCTACCTTCAGGCATTACAAAACCAATACACAGTCGACTCTCTGTCACATAGTATTCTTTTTTTGTCACTCTATCTACACAAAAAAAAACATTACATATATGAAAAAACACAAAAACCTAATCTAATTCTTGAATGTGGTTGTTGAACCCGTACTTGGGTCAACAGAGAGACCCATTTCTTCATTAAAATTGGCACGCAGGCCGTATACCAAATACACAGTAAAAAAATGCAAAAAATGCGTTCAAAACTCAATAAGGCGGAACTCAAATTTTATCAAATCTGGTTGAGTTCTCATTGCGTCCAAATCCATTTCACAGATCAGTGATCGACTAATTTAACACTCAACTATGCGGAACGCGGATAAACTTAAATCTTTGCAACTGTGATAATGATGTGGCACTTATCGCATCGCGGTCCATATAACTTAGCCTACAGGCAGTCTGGGTAATAAACTTAGCATCTTATGCATGCGATATGTGATATGCTATATCGGCAATATCGCATCACAAACTAAACAACATAGCTTTGCAGCTGCAGTGGGAAACTTTAAAATGTTGCGAAGTGCGAGTTCAAAATTTTGTGGTTGGTGTGGTGTTAATGGTGGTTGGTGCCATGGTTTAAATAGAGGGATGGTGGCACAGTTCTTCAATGCTGAGATAGGCCTATGGCCTTGAACCAAAAAACATAAACTTGTAGGTTCATTAAAAGCAGAATTTAAGTTTCAGGCTCGATGGTGTGTAAACAAAATCTCTATGTTGTTGTCCTTTGTCCTCCTGCATGCTTCAGTTGCAGTTTAATATTTCAACATTACTTTGAAAGGCTTGCAACTTTGGGTTAAGTGAAAAGTGGATTAGTGAGTTAGCAAACAAGGAAGTGTTGCAAGTCAAGTGTTGCTTCGCAGGATCAGGAGCAGCAGGTAAGTTGGAGGTTGGTGACATGCTGTTGGCCATAGATGGGAAGGTAGCTTCCAATTATAGGTATCTTGAGAATGTTTGCCAGCTATTTGATGAGAGCAATAATGAGCAAGGACACCTTAGACTCACAATTTTCCGGCAGGGTAATGGAATTGAGGTTCTTGTGGGCACAGATGTAAGAAGTGGACTTCAAACAATGCGCATGGTAAAATGGTGTGGCTATATTATACAGGAGACACACTCAGCTATCTTCTTGTTGGGATTTTTTCCTCCTAAATGTAATGGTGTATACCTCTCATGATATAATTTGGGAAACCCCGCTGATAAATATGGAGATAATTCTAAGGAGTGGATTGTTCAAGTAAATGATAAGCCTATGCCTGATTTGCAGACCTTTGTAAATGTAATAAAAGGGTTGGAACATGGGGACTTTGTTCGTGTCAAGATAGTAAATTTATATGTAAAATGCCATGTTTTTTCAATGAAGTAAGACCTACATTAATGGCCGACATGGCAACTTAAATTTGACAAAGAAACTGCGACATGGATTCGAACAACCATTAAATCAGTCTAAAGATTTTTAAAATTATATGTATCAGATTTCCATCCAAAAATGTGCACCACAACTCTAATATTTACCTTGTCATCTATGTTTTTTTGGTTCATCAATTTCAACAATATGCAACTACATCTATGTTTTTCTGGTTCATCAATTTTAGAAATATGCAGCTACGCCCTTGTTCATCACTACATTCCTCAATCCCTATATAATTATTTTTTACAACAAAAAATTTATAACTATTTTATACCTATTTTTTAATTATTGAAAATTAATGAAGATTAAATCAACTTCATATTTTTTTTCAAAAATAATACATCTAACTATTGAAAAATATCAGAATTATACATTCATAAAAAAAACATTTAAATTTACAATTCTTCATATAATAGAAAGGGTGACAGTGATAGGTTCACATTGATTTTATATTTTTCATTAGATAATGATTTTCATGTTAAATAAAAATATGAATAATGAAAATAATATTTCAATGTTAATAAAAGATAAAATATTTAAATATTTTCTTCACTTCAATTAATTTCATAATAAAATTTATTTTCTAAAAATACAACTAGATTTCAAAAACTAACTTAAAGATTCAAGGTGGTAAGAGGATAGTGATAAGGACATAAGGATAATGGAGAAGACTAAGGCTATGCTAGCATGTCATATACTACCTCATTCCATTAGTTTAGAAACACTCGCTATTTTTAAAAATAAAATTTTTAATAATATCTATGCTATAAATCCTAAAAATATACCAAATTATAATTCTAAAAATACAATTTACAATAAAGTTGTTCAAGAGTAAAAATACTTATTTATGTATAATTTCCCACTTTTATAAAAGGAAAATAGTGATAATAATAAACTAAGAATAGTGATAAGGATAAAGAATAAGACTATAGATAAGAGAGATAGACAAGGTCATGCTAGTGTGTTATGATGCCATGCTATCAATCATTTCTAAAAGTGCACATAACTCTAATTCCTAGAAATATAGATAGACTCTAAGAAACACAACAAGACTTGAAAAAATAGCTTGAAGTTTCAAGGATTTTGGATTTTCAAGAATAGGACTAAGTACATAAAGATAATTGCACATTTTCTTAAGAGAAATTGTGATAAGGATAAGTTGTAGTCTAAAAAAATCCACAGAATAATCTAGATATTCGAGTAAGATTATGAAAAATTTCGGTAAAGATATTTGAAAATATAGGTTACTTTGGGTGCCTTAAGGATTTGTGGGAGTGTTGAATATATTTCCACCATCAAAAATCAAATTCAAACACTCCAACTACTTGATCTTTTGAATTTTTATTTATTGGATTCTGGCAAAAAACTGTTTTATTTATTGGATTCTGGCAAAAGAAAAAAACTTTCATCAGGGATATTCTGTTGAGTGAGTAGACAAATCCTAGGGATAAGGATAATGGATAAGGCTATCATGCCATATCACTACTTCATGGCATCCATATGAAAACACTTATTAGAATTAAATTTTCTAAAAACATATATGTTAGAAATAAATTAGTCTAGATCTTTGTTAACTATGGATCTACCAAGGTCAAGATAGATCAAATTTCTTAAGGTGCAAGCCTATTTTAAAGCTAAAAAGGATGACACTTATTGGATCTAGAATAATGATTAGTCTTATTTAAACATATTTGTTGTTTTAAACCAACAAGATCCATCTATATGATGAATGGTTTAGTGGTAAATTGTAAGAGACTTCAAAGTTGTAAATACTATTTATCTCTAATTATACTCTTAATATCTTTTTGTTATTAGTTGAGCCAACATTGTAAAATATACCATTTTCTCATAACATGTTTCTCATATGCCATACTAGATTAATATTGATGAAAATATTCTGTTAGAAAGTAGATGCTAGCATATAAAAACCTCACTACTTCACTTTATTTAAAAATGCTCAAGTTTTCTTCAAATAAAACCATGAAAACATTCAGCTCAAAATTTACATGAAGGAGTAAAAGCTATTCAAAGAAACTACATGTATAAAATATAAAATTTCTCTAGCCAAATATTACATTGGGTGGCCTCTTTTCTCTTGGCCCTTCAAACCACTCATCACTCTTCCTGTACTCCTCACGCACTCAACTCTTGTTCTTCCTCGCAAAAACACTCCTATTTATACATAAATAGTGTATTATTTCACCCCATAAATTTATCAACCCAATCCTCAACTAAATCTAAATTAGATTCATTCTAGGTGTGTACTCAACAAAGTCCCATACATAGAATTCCTACTCCCTAAATTAGCTACCTAACTCATATCATTTTAATTATTAAAATAATAAATACATTAATCCTCACCTTTACATTTTTCTCTCTTAAATTATGAAAATGAATAAAATAATTAAAAAGTCTCACCCCCTATTTCACACAATTAAATAATAGATTTTGAGCTTGATGCTGCTGCATTAGACTCTCAAGGTTGAAATTAATCATGTGATCGACTAATCATGTGTTTCGGATCTTTGTCTTCCTGGATGCCATATCTTGTGCTGCAATTCTCCATTTCTTGCAGCTTTTGTCTGTTGTTCTTCTCTAGGTCTCCACACTTTATGTTGCATCGCCCCAATGGCTATGCTTCCACAATCTTCTGTTGTGTTCCTCTTGCTGCTTCTTCTTTGTTTTACTGCTACTGCCTTCTTCCGGGATGCTTTCATCGTTATCCGCCTTATCAGTTCAATTTCTATGTTCAATAGATTTTCTCCAGCATTTGCAATAAAACTTGTACTCACAAAATAATTATTAAAATAAAAAACATAAGGCTTTAGTGACTCTTTCTCTGCTGGAAACATTTCAGTATGCTGCTCAGAAATTTCTTCTTCCATCAACACATCAGTATGTTGATTTAAATCCTCCATGATAGTATCAGCTAGTCCCTCCTCCACATCATCTGTTTGAAAAATGTTTCCCTGTTATGTGTCTTTCAGCAACTCTCCCTAAAAAATAGATCCTCTACTTTTCCAACTCTCTTCTCTAAAGATCTAACTTTCTATATAACTTAACAATCTCAACTGTGGTAGAACTTCGAAATAACTTTCCATACCTTCATTTTCTATTGACCAATCATCATATGGTCCTTCTTCCTCTGCTTCAATATTCTACTGAATATTTCCATGAGAGCCCTCTGTCTTCATTTCTTTCAGAGATATTTCTATCTCAACATCATTCTGAACAGATTTCATATTCAACTCTTCTTCTTTAACAAACTCCAAATTTTGTTCAACACCCTGTGATGTACTTGCTTGGAATTTTTCTTCGGCATTTTCACTTTGCTCCTGTTCCATAACAGCTTCGAATTGTTGTCTTACCCCAAATAAGAATTCATTTATGATTTCTTCCTATTGTAAGTAATCAACACTTTCCTTCTCTGAAAGGAATTCTCTACCAGACTTTACATCAAGAGTTTCATTCTCCTTTGTGACAGTTCCGTCAAACTACTCACCATATTTCGCACATCCTACAAACATACATAAACTGTGAGAAAAAATGTAAGACTTCATGGCCTCATTTATTTCTCTCGCCAACACATCTTCAGATGCTTCTAAACTATCCTAATAGTTCCTGATATCTTCCTCACTGTTCTCTTCACCCAAAATTACACCATGTTCCAGGCCACAAATGGAAACATCCATTTTTAACTCAGCCTCTCTAAGTTCTTCACAACTCAACATCTGCTCGAGCTTCCTCAACTCTTCCATCAACTGTATTTTTACCTGTTTTCCCTCTTTGCATGTAGCTTCTGCCACTTCACCTTCTTTCACATGGTCCAACCATGTGTCTTGTTTTTCACATGTTCCTACAGCAACTCCATTAACAATTTAAGGTGAATTGTTATCTCAACCTTCTCCCACTCGTACTCTTCATCCGTCAACTATTCACATATGCCACTTACCTTGGCATTTTCCTTCTTCTCCCCTCTGTTGTGGTCTTTATCAGATCTTTAGAAACAAATATCAACAATCATCTTCCCCTTCTTTGTGAACTTTATCTGTTCACGTGTGGACTTCGTTTAATCCACTTCTCATCAATCCTTTGCACTTGCCATTCATCAAAATGCAACTTCTCTTTTCGCGCTTGACCTCTTTGCAACCTCACTCTTTGGTTTCCATTCCTCTGTGCCATCTTTTCACTGTTAATACTTGCGTGCTCACAAGTTCTTCATCTTAATGTAAACATTTCCCTGCACTTATATACACCATGCAACATCAATTCACATCTTTTTACCTGTGTATAGAGAACAAGCAACTTCTTCGATGAATGATGTACAATTTGTACATTGGGTTCATCCTGAATATCTTCGCCTTAGATTCCATCACATGATGGTAAAAACAAAGGTTTACAACATCAAGCAATTATATTTCCAATCACCAATCAAAAGAATTCTTCTTTTCCCACTACAAGCTTTGTCCAACATAGCTTAACCAAAACTGTGAAGAATCTACATTATTCATAATAAATCATCACACTATGCATAAAACCTCCTCAAATAAACATGCACATTTCTCTTTATGTCATCTAGGATTAGCACATTTTCATTCATTTTCCATTCAATTTTACCTCAACATCTACAACAGTAGTCCTCAAATATAATCTTCAAACCAGAGTTGAAAAAAAACATATCAGCTCACCTTCAAGATCTATGTGTGATCTTGTTCCACCTCTTATCTGCACTATATCTCCATGTGCGATCATCCTTCAGATAAAAAATTCTAATCTCCATCAAACATACATTCTCTCAGTTCTAAAAAAAAACTGAATCTTCAAAAATAGTTGTTTCCATTCACCCAACTCCACGCAATTACCATTCACGCAAATGTCAAAAACCCGCACATTATGATGTAAGAAAATTAAATGGTCCAAAAATTTCACTACAAAGGTAGTATCTACACAATATATGATGAGATTGTACTTATATTCTCAGGAGGATGTAATTGATCTCTACCAGCTGGCAATTGTACATGTTATTCTTTGGATACTTTACCAATTACATACATTTTAATCCCCACAATGTTTATTAATTTGGAACCAAAGCGACCTATTTTCCATAAGAATGGAATAATATGCTTTACATGGGTCCACAAGACTTCATACATTTATAAATAAATGTGCACTACTGATTCTCAAGTCCAATTCAAAAATATTAAGACGATAAACTGCATAAGCTAGGTTTTAATTTCTTTAGCTTCATTGAAGCCTCCACTAACAACATCGTTAGAGATCTATTGCAATCATTCGAATCATGCTAAAAAAACATTTTTTAAATAAAACGTTGCTTACCATTCAACTACAATGTTAAAACACTGCCCATACCTTCACAGTGGTACTTGTATCTCATTCCTTCAAACGCTGGTGCCATCACTTACACAGTGTACACATTTACCAATGCAAACATCGTGACTTAACTCCGCTACACAGTATTTCAGGTTTCGTTATGTCTTCAAACCATTTCAGATTTCATTTATGCTTCCAAACCATTACAATTTTATGGACGTCTCCATCCCAAATCAGACCTGCGTTGGTTGGAGCAGCTTCTTGCAACTATCATAGACACTACTTCTACATTCATCATTGTTCAAATCCATTCAATGCTTTGAATGCCATACATATATGATGAGTGTTGATTAATAACACCTTAACGAGAAACAAATCTCTATTCTAAGCCACTTTAAAATAATATCTATGTTATGATTGAATTGGTTGACTACATCAACCATCCCGAAAATCTAATTACCGCGAACAAACCCAATTTCAAATTGTTTGTAATATACATTGAATTGCTTACATCGAATGCAGACTTCAAGTCATTATCTGTTACATTAGACATCAAAATGTTATCATACCAAATTCCACCGCTTACGGTCAATGCATCAAACGCAGACTTCAAACATATGTTACCTGTAATTTTTACCTTTAGTCGTAGTTTTCTCATGCTAATTGGTCTCTCCTTCCTTTATCAACTATGTCTCCTAACATATTGCTCCACCGCTGAACCTTCAAAAAAACCCTTTCGCATTTTGCATGGGCTGTCGAGGCCAAACTCCCTTGCACAAAAGACGACAACACTAATAACCCAAATCAAAAGTTAATGTGAAAGCCTCTAAGTCAGTCTGGTACAAATCTCTAATTGCTCCACGGTAAAATTCTGCCTCTGATTCGATACTCTGAGGGAGAAAATTCTGCCAATTGAACTAGTTGATTTGATCTGATGCAAGAGAGCAATCATTTCCTTGTGCCAACATACTTAAGAGAATAGTACGAACAACTTTATTTGATGATACAACAATGCTTCATCATTGCTGGTAGAAGTGGATAAAAATAAAATAAAAATCTCAACACAACATAGTGATAGTGTGATACTAAAGACTTGTGTAATACGAAAGGTGGTTAAAACTCTACAAAACAGCTCTGCAAAATATGGAAATGGAATAGTCGTCCCCAAGTGCCCCTCTTCTGCCTCAATATTCTATTAACAAATGGCTTTTGATTAATCTAGGAAGCAATTATGTTTATTCCAAACTTTACTATCTCCACAAGCTGAGTTCTCCACAACTTCACACCTCAAGATCCACCCCTTAGGACGAGAAGGCTATAGGCTACAGACTAATGGGACACTCTGGAACGACTATGAAACAAGATGTTGAGCACGCAACAGATCAATGAAATGACACTCTAGAATGAGCTATGCCAATCCAATTGGACAGATATGCATTTAATCCAATTGGTCCTTCACGTTTGGACAAATACCAACATATCACAAATCATTCACATACCAAACATGCACGGACTACAGGAAATTGGCTCTTACAACAGCTCTTCACAAGATCGACTCTTAAGATTGTACATACACTTGATGAATGATCGGATCACACAGAGTGTGCTCCAACCCGAGCCCTCACAAACCTTCTTTGATACCAAATGATGCAGAGATTTTTCTAGAAAGCAGATCCTAGCATATAAAAACCTCACTACTTCACTTTATTTGAAAATGCTCATATTTTCATCAAATCAAACCATGAAAACATTCAACTCAACATTTACATGAAGGAGAAAATGCTATTCAAAACAACTACAGATATAAAATATAAAATTTCTCTGGCCAAATATTACATTGGACGACCTCTTGGCTCTTGTTCCTTTAAACCACTCCTCACTCTTCCTGCACTCCTCACGCACTCAACTCTTGTTCTTCCTCACAAAGACACTCCTATTTATACATAAATAGTGTATTTATTTCACCCCATAAATTTCTCCACCCAATCCTCAACTAAATCTAAATTAGATTCATTCTAGATGTGGACTCAACAAAGTCCCATACATCAAATTCCTACTCCCTAAATTAGCTACCTAACTCATATCCTTCTAATTATCAAAAGAATATATACATTAATCCTCACCTTTACATTTTTCTCTCTTAAATTATGAAAATGAATAAAATAATTAATAAAATAATTAAAAAGTCTCACCCCCTATTTCACACAATTAAATAATAAATTTTGAGCTTGATGCTCCTGCATTAGACTCCCAAGGTTGAAATTAATCATGATCGCCTGATCATGTGTTTCAGATCTTTGTCTTCCTGGATCCCATATCTTGTGCTGCAATTCTCCATTTCTTGCAGCTTCTGTCTATTATTCTTCTCTAGGTCTCCACTCTTTATGTTGCATCGCCCCACTAGCTATGCTTCCACAATCTTCTGTTGTCTTCCTCTTGCTGCTTCTTCTTTGTTTTACTACTGCTAGCTTCTTCTGGGATGCTTTCATCATGATCCGCCTTATCAATTCAATCTCTATGTTCAATATATTTTCTCTAGCAATTGTAATAAAACCTTTACTCACAAAATAATTATTAAAATAAAAAACATAAGGCTTTAGTGTGTCTTTCTCTACTGGAAACATTTCAGTGTGCTGCTCAGAAATTTCTTCTTCCATTAGCACATTAGTATGTTGATTTAAATACTCCATGATACTATCAACTAGTCCCTCCTCCACATCATCTGTTTAAAAAATGTTTCCCTGTTCTGTGTCTTTCAGCAACTCTCCCTGAAAATAAATCCTCTGCTTTTCCAACTCTCTTGTCTAAAGATCTAACTTTCTGTATAACTTAACAATCTCAACTGTGGTATAACATGGAAATTTTACATAACTTTCCATACCTTCATTTTCTATTGACTAATCATCAGATGGTCCTTCTTCCTCTGCTTCAATATTCTACTAAATATTTCCATGAGACCCATTTGTCTTCATTTCTTTTAGAGATATTTCTATCTCAACATCATTCTGAATAGATTTCATATTCGACTCTTCTTCTTTAACAAAATCCAAAGATTTTTCAACACCCTGTCATGTACCTCCTTGGAATTTTTCTTCGGCATTTCCACTTTGTTCCTATTCCATAACATCTTCGACTTGTTGTCTTACTCTAGATAAGAATTCATTTATGATTTCTTCTTGTTGTAACCAATCAACACTTTCCTTCTCTAAAAGGAATTTTCTACGAGACTTTACCTCAAGAGTTTCATTCTCCTTTGTGATAGTTCTATCAAACTGATCACCATCTTTTGCACATCCTACAAACATACATAAACTGTGAGAAAAAATGTAAGGCTTCATAGCCTCATCTATTTCTCTCGCCAACACATCTTCAGATTCTTCTGAACTATCCTAATAGTTCATGAGATATTCCTCACTATTCTCTTCACCCAAAATTGCACCATGTTTCGGGCCACAAATGGAAACATCTATTTTTAACTCAGCCTCTCTGAGTTCTTCACAACTCAACATCTTCTCGAGCTTCCTCAGCTCTTCCATCAACTGTATGTTTACCTAATTTTCCCTCTTTTCATTTAGCTTCTGCCACTTCACGTTCTTTCTCATGGTCCAACCATGTGTTTGGTTTTTCACATGTTCCTATAACAACTCCATTAAAAATTTAAGGTGAATTTTTATCTCAGCCTTCTCCCGCTCGTACTCTTCATCCGTCAATTGTTCACATATGCCACTTACCTTGGCATTTTTCTTCTTCTCCCCTCTGTTGTGGTCTTTATCAGATCTTTAGAAACAAATATCAACAATCATCTTCCCCTTCTTTGTGAACTGCATCTGTTCATGTGTGGACTTCGTTTAATCCACTTCTCAGCAATCCTTTGCACTTGCCATTCATCAAAATGCAACTTCTCCTTTTGTGCTTGGCCTCTTTGCAACCTCACTCTTTGGTTTCCATTGCTCTGTGCCATATTTGTCACTGTTAACACTTGCATTCTCACAATTTTGTCATGTTAATGTAAACATTTCCCTGCACTTATATACACCATGCAACATCAATTCACATCTTTTCACCTGTGTATAGAGAACAAGCAACCTTTTCAATGAAAGATGTACAACTCGTACATTGTGTTCATTCTGAATATCTCCACCTTCAATGCCATCACATGATGGTAAAAAAAAGGTTTACAACATGAAGCAATTATATTTCCAATCACCAATCAAAATAATTCTTCTTTTCCCACTACAAGCTTTGTCCAACATAACTTAACCAAAACTATGAAGAATCTACATTATGCATAATAAATCATCACACTGTGCATAAAACCTCCTCAAATAAACATGCATATTTCTCTTTATTTCATCTAGGATTAGCACATTTTCATTCATTTTCCATTCAATTTTACCTCAGCATCTGCAACAATAGTCTTCAAATATCATCTTCAAACCAGAGTTGAAATAAAAAATATCAGCTCACCTTCAAGATCTCTGTGTGATCCCTTTCCACCTCTTATCTGCACTATATCTCCATGTGCAATCATCCTTCAGATTCAAAGTTTTATCTCCATCAAACATACATTCTCTCCAGTTCTCAGAAAAAATTGAATCTTCAAAAAGAGTTGTTTCCATTCACCCAACTCCACACAATTACCATTCACGCAAATGTCAAAAAGCTGCAGATTATGATGTAAGAAAATTAAATGGTCCTAAACTTTCACTACAAAGGTAGTAGCTACACAATTTCTGATACATGTTATTCTTTGGATACTTTATCAATTACATACATTTTAATCCCCACAATGTTTACAAATTTGGAACCAAAGCAACCTATTTTTCATAAGAATGGAATAATATGCTTTACACAAGTGCACAAGAAATCATACATCTATAAATCAATGTGCACTACTGATTCTCAAATCCAATTCAAAAATATGAAGATGGTAAACTGCATAAGCTAGGTTTTAATTTCTTTAGCTTCATTGAAGCCTCCACTTACAACATCATTAGAGATCTATTGCAATCATTCAAATCATGCTAAAAATACATTGTTTAAATAAAGTGTTGCTTACCATTCAACTACAACGTTAAAATGCTGCCCATACCTTCACGGTGGTACCTATATCTCATTCCTTCAAACGTTGGTGCCATCACTTACACAGCATGTGCATTTACCAATGCAAACACAGTGACTTAACTCTGCTACACAGTATTTCAAGTTTTGTTCTGTCTTCAAACCATTTCCGATTTTGTTTATGCTTCCAAACCATTACAATTTTATTCATGTCTCCATCTGGAACTAGACCTGCATTGGTTGGAGCAGTTTCTTGCAACTATCATAGACAATGTTTCTACATTCATCATTGTTCAACTGCGTTCAATGCTTTGAATGCCATACATATATGATGAGTGTTGATTAATAATGCCTTAACGAGCAAAAAAATCTGTTCTACACCACTTTAAAATAATATCTACGTTATGATTGAATTGGTTGGCTACATCAACCATCCCGAAAATCTAATTACCGTGAACAAACCCAATTTCAAACTTTCTATAATATACATTGAATTCCTTGCATCAAATGCAGACTTCCAGCTGTTATCTCTTACATTAGACATCAGAATGTTATCATACCAAATTCCACTGCTTACGGTCAATCCATCAAACACAGAATTCAAAAATATTTTACCTACTATTTTTACCTTTATTCATAGTTTTCTCATGCTAATGGGTATCTCCTTCCTTTATCAACGTTGTCTCCTGACATATTTCTCCACCGCTGAACCTTCAAAAAAACCCTTTTGCATTTTGCATGGGCTGTCGAGGGCAAATGCCCTTGCACAAAAAAGTACAACACTAATAAACCAAATCAAAAGTTAATGTGAAAGCCTCTAAGTCGGTCTGGTGCAAATCTGTAATTGCACCAAGGAAAAATGTTGCCTCTCATTCAATACTCTGAGGGAGAAAATTCTTCCCATTGAACTCGTTCATCTGATCTGATGCAAGAGAGCAATCATTTCCTTGTGCCAACATACTTAAGAGAATAGTACGAAAAAACTTATTTGATGATACAATAATGCTTCATCATTGTTGGTAGAAGTGGATCAAAAAAAAAAACCTCCACACAGGATAGTGATAGTGTGATACTAAAGACTTGTGTAATACCAAAGGTGGTAAAAACTCTACAAAACAACTCTGCAAAATATGGCGATGGAACAGTCATCCCCAAGTGCCCCTCTTCTGCCTCAATATTCTGTTAACAAATTGCTTTTGATTAATCTAGGAAGCAATTATGTTTATTCCAAACGTTACTATCTCCACAAGCTGCATTCTCCACAACTTCACACCTCAAGATCCACCCCTCACGATGAGAAGGCTATAGGCTACAGACTGATGGGACGCTCTGGAACGAGTACACAACAAGATGTTGAGCATGCAACAGATCAATGAAATGACGCTCTAGAATGAGCTATGCCAATCCAATTGGACAGATATTCATTTAATCCAATTGGTCCCTCACGTTTGGGCAAATACCAACATATCACAAATCATCCACATACCAAACATGCACGAACCACAGGCAATTCGATCTCACAAAAGCTCTTCACAAGATCGACTCTTAAGATTGTACATACACTTGATAAATGATCAGATCACACAGAGTGTGCTCCAACCCGAGCCCTCACAAACCTGCTTTGATACCAAATGATGTAGAGATTCTTCTAGAAAGCAAATCCTAGCATATAAAAACCTCACTACTTTACTTTATTTTAAAATTCTCAGATTTTCTTCAAATCAAACCATGAAAACATTCAACTCAAAATTTACATGAAGGAGAAAAAGCTATTCAAAAAAACTACATATATAAAATATAAAATTTCTCTGGCCAAATATTACATTGGGCGGCCTCTTGGCTCTTGCCCCTTTAAACCACTCCTCACTCTTCCTATACTCCTCACGCACTCAACTCTTTTTCTTCTTCACAAAAACACTCCTATTTATACATAAATAGTGTATTTATTTCACCCCATAAATTTCTCCACCCAGTCCTCAACTAAATATAAATTAGATTCATTCTAGGTGTGGACTCAACAAAGTCCCGTACATCGAATTCCTACTCCCTAAATTAGTTACCTAACTCATATCCTTTTAATTATTAAAAGAATATATACATTAATCCCCACCTTTACATTTTTCTCTCTTAAATTATGAAAATGAATAAAATAATTAAAAAGTCTCACCCTCTATTTCACACAATTAATTAATAAATTTTGAGCTTGATGCTACTGCATTAGACTCCGAAGGTTGAAATTAATCATGATCGTCCGATCATGTGTTTCGGACATTTGTCTTCCTAGATTCCATATCTTGTGCTGCAATTCTCCATTTCTTGTAGCTTTTGTTTGTTGTTCTTCTCTAGGTCTCCACACTTTAGGTTGCATCGCCCCACTGGCTATGCTTCCACAATATTCTGTTGTCTTCCTCTTGCTGCTTCTTCTTTGTTTTACTACTACTGGCTTCTTTTGGGATGCTTTCATCATTATCCGCCTTATTGGTTCAATTTATATGTTCAATAGATCTTCTCCAGCATTTGCAATAAAACCTGTACTCCCAAAATAAGTATTAAAATAAAAAACATAAGCCTTTAGTGTCTCTTTCTCTACTGGAAACGTTTCAATATCCTGCTTAGAAATTTCTTCTTCCATCAGCACATTAGTATGTTGATTTTAATCCTCCATGAGACTATCATCTAGTCCCTCCTCCACATCATCTGTTTGAAAAATGTTTCCCTGTTCTGTGTCTTTCAGCAACTCTCCCTAAAAATAGATCCTTTGTTTTTCCAACTCTCTTCTCTGAAGATCTAACTTTCTGTATAACTTAACAATCTCAACTGGGGTAGAACTTGGAATTTTTACATAACTTTCCATACCTTCATTTTCTATTAACCAAACATCAGATGGTCCTTCTTCCTTTGCTTCAATATTCTGTTGAATATTTCCATGAGACCCCTCTGTCTTCATTTCTTTCAGAGATATTTCTATCTCAACATCATTCTAAATAGATTTCATATTCAAATATTCTTCTTTAACAAACTCCAAATTTTTTTCAACACCCTATGATGTACCTCCTTGGAATTTTTCTTCGGCATTTCCACCTTGTTCCTGTTCCATAACAGCTTTGACTTGTTGTCTTACCCCAAATAAGAATTCATTTATGATTTATTCCTGTTGTAACCAATCAAAACTTTCCTTCTCTAAAAGGAATTCTCTACAAGAATTTACCTCAAGAGTTTCATTCTCCTATGTGACAGTTCCATCAAACTTCTCACCATCTTTTGCACATCCTGCAAACATACATAAACTATGAGAAAAAATGTAAGGCTTCATGGCCTCATCTATTTCTCTCGCCAACACATCTTCATATGCTTCTAAACTATCCTAGTAGTTCATGAGATCTTCCTCACTGATCTCTTCACCCAAAATTGCACCATGTTTGGGGCCACAAATGGAAACTTCCATTTTTAACTCAGCCTCTCTAAGTTCTTCACAACTCAACATCTTCTCAAGCTTCTTCAGCTCTTCCATCAACTGTATGTTTACCTTCTTTTCCCTCTTTTCATGTAGCTTTTTCCACTTCACCTTCTTTCTCATGGTCCAACCATGTGTCTTGTTTTTCACATGTCCCTACAGTAACTCCATTAACAATTTAAGGTGAATTGTTATCTCAACCTTCTCCCACTCTTACTCTTCATCTGTCAACAATGCACATATGCCACTTACCTTGGCATTTTCCTTCTTCTCCCCTCTGTTGTGGTCTTTATCAGATCTTTAGAAATGAATATCAACAGTTATCTTCCACTTCTTTGTGAACTACATCTGTTCACATGTGGACTTCATTTAATCCACTTCTCAGTAATCCTTTGCACTTTCCATTCATCAAAATGCAACTTCTCCTTTTTCACTTGGCCTCTTTGTAACCTCACTCTCTGGTTTCCATTGCTCCGTGCCATCTTTTTCACTGTTAGTACTGGCATTCTCATGAGTTTTTCATATTAATGTAAACATTTCCCTACACTTATATACACCATGCAACATCAATTCACATCTTTTCACCTATGTACAGAGAAAACGCA
The DNA here is from genome assembly GCA_034641835.2 of Pinus albicaulis. Lineage (NCBI taxonomy): Eukaryota > Viridiplantae > Streptophyta > Pinopsida > Pinales > Pinaceae > Pinus > Pinus albicaulis. Next base: position 328,570,251 of record CM076580.1, read on the forward strand.
ACTTCTTCGATGAATAATGTACAACTCCTACATTGTGTTCATCCTGAATATCTACACCTTAAATTCCATCACATGATGGTAAAATAAAAGTTTTACAACATCAAGAAATTATATTTCCAATCACTAATCAAAATAATTCCTCTTTTCCCAGTACAAGCCTTGTCCAACATAACTTAAACGAAAATGTGAAGAATCTACATTATGCATAATAAATCATCACACTATGCATAAAACCTCCACAAATAAACATGCATATTTCTCTTTATGTCATCTAAGATTAGCACATTTTCATTCATTTTCCATTCAATTTTACCTCAGCATTTGCAATAGTAGTCTTCAAATATCATCTTCAAACTAGAGTTGAAATAAAACATACCAGCTCACCTTCAAGATCTCTGCGTGATCTTGTTCCACCTCTTATCTGCATTATATATCTCCATGTGAATTCATCCTTCGAATTCAAAGTCTGATCTCCATCAAACATACATTCTCTGCATTTCTAAAAAAAAATTGAATCTTCAAAAAGAGTTTTTTCCATTCACCCAACTCCACACAATTACCATTCACACAAATGTCAAAAACCTGCATATTATGATGTAATAAAATTAAATGGTCCTAAAATTTCACTACAAAGGTAGTAGCTACACAATTTCTGATGAGATTGTACTTATCTCTACCAGCTGGCAACTCTACATGTTATTCTTTGGATACTTTATCAATTACATACATTTTAATCCCCACAATTTTTATTAATTTGGAACCAAAGCAACCTATTTTCCTTAAGAATGGAATACTATGCTTTACACAGGTCCACAAGACTTCGTACATTTATAAATAAATGTGCACTACTGATTCTCAAATCCGATTGAAAATATGAAGACGGTAAACTGCATAAGCTAGGTTTTAATGTCTTTAGCTTCATTGAAGCCTCCATTCACAGCATCATTAGAGATCTATTGCAATCATTCAAATCATGCTAAAAAACCATTGTTTAAATAAAGCGTTGCTTACCATTCAACTACAATGTTAAAATGCTACCCATACATGCATGGTGGTACCTGTATCTCATTCCTTCAAATCTTAATGCCATCACCTACACAGCGTGTGCATTTACCAATGCAAACATCGTGACTTAACTCTGCTACACAGTATTTCAATTTTCGTTTTGTCTTCAAACCATTTCAGATTTTGTTTATGCCTCCAAACCATTACAATTTTATTCATGTCTCCATCCGGAATCAGACCTACGTTGGTTGGAGCAGTTGCTTGCAACTATCATAGACACTGCTTCTACATTCATCGTTGATCAACTCCATTCAATGCTTTGAATGCCATACATAAATGATGAGTGTTGATTAATAATGCCTTAATGAGAAAAAAATCTTTGTTCTACGCCACTTTAAAATAATCTGTGTTATGATTGAATTGGTTGGCTACATCAACCATCCTGAAAATCTAATTACCGAGAAAAAACACAATTTCAAATTGTCTGTAATATACATTGAATTCCTTGCATCGAATGTAGACTTCAAGCCATTATCTCTTACATTAGACACCAGAATGTTATCATACCAAATTCCACCTTTTACGGTCAATCCATCAAATGCAGACTTAAAACATATGTTACCTGTGATTTTTACCTTTAGTCATAGTTTTATCATGCTAATGGGTCTCTCCTTCCTTTATCAACGTTGTGTCTTGACATATTGCTCCACAGCTAAACCTTCAAAAAAACCCTTTCGCATTTTGCATGGGCTGTCGAGGGCAAATGCCCTTGCACAAAATACGACAACAATAATAACCCAAATCAGAAGTTAATGTGAAAGCCTCTAAGTCAGTCTAGAGCAAATATCTAATTGCTCCAAGGAAAAATGTTGCCTCTGATTCGATACTCTGAGGGAGAAAATTTTTCCAATTGAAATGGTTGATCCGATCTGATGCAAGAGAGCAATCATTTCCTTGTTCCAACATACTTAAGAGAATAGTATGAACAACCTTATTTGATGATACAACAGCGCTTCATCATTGCTGGTAGAAGTAGATCAAAAAAAAAAAAATCTCCACACAGGATAGTGATAGTGTGATACTAAAGACTCGTGTAATACCAAAGGTGGTAAAAACTCTAGAAAACAGCTCTAAAAAATATGGCAATGGAACATTCATCCCCAAGTGCCCCTCTTCTGCCTCAATATTCTGTTAACAAATGGCTTTTGATTAATCTAGGAAGCAATTATGTTTATTCCCAACGTTACTATCTCCACAAGCTGCGTTCTCCACAACTTCACACCTCAAGATCCACCTCTCATTACAAGAAGGCTACAGGCTGGAGAATGATCGGATGCTCTGGAACGAGTACGCAACAAGATGTTGAGCACGCAAAAAATCAATGAAATGACGCTCTAGAATGAGCTATGCCAATCCAATTGGATAGAAATGCATTTAATCCACTTGGTCCCTCACGTTTGGACAAATACCAACATATCACAAATCATCCACATACCAAACATGCACGGACCACAGGAAATTCGCTCTCACAACAACTCTTCACAAGACCGACTCTTAAGATTGTACATACACTTGATGAATGATCGGATCACACAGAGTGTGCTCCAACCCCAGCCCTGACAAACCTGCTTTGATACCAAATGATGCAGAGATTCTTCTAGAAAGAAGATCCTAGCATATAAAAACCTCACTACTTTACTTTATTTGAAAATTCTCAGATTTTCTTCAAATCAAACCATGAAAACATTCAGCTCAAAATTTACATGAAGGAGAAAAAGCTATTCAAAACAACTACAGATATAAAATATAAAATTTCTCTGGCCAAATATGGCATTGGGCGGCCTCTTGGCTCTTGCCTCTTTAAACCACTCCTCACTCTTCCTGTACTCCTCACGCACTAAACTCTTGTTCTTCCTCACAAAAACACTCCTATTTATGCATAAATAATGTATTTATTTCACCCCATAAATTTCTCCATCCAATCCTCAACTAAATCTAAATTAGATTCATTCTAGGTGTGGACTCAACAAAGTCCCGTACATCGAATTCCTACTCCCTAAATTAGCTACCTAACTCATATCCTTTTAATTATTAAAAGAATATATACATTAATCCTCACCTTTAAATTTTTCTCTCTTAAATTATGAAAATTAATAAAATAATTAATAAAATAATTAAAAAGTCTTACCCCCTATTTCACACAATTAAATAATAAATTTTGAGCTGGATGCTCCTGCATCAGATATTTATTTTTTAAAATATTATATATATATATATGTATTTTTCTCCATATTTGAATAATTTTGACTTACTTATATTACACTTATATATCTCTCCTATATTGAGTTGTAGAACACTTCTTAGTACATGCCTATCACGTCACATCCACATATGGAAATACTTCATTGAAATAAACTTGCCAAAAATAGACATGTTATTTAATAGACTTTGAAAATGCATGGAACTCTAATTTCTACAAATCCAACTAAATTCTAGGATATACAACTAGAATCTAAAATTAGGTTAAATTTTCAACGAGTTCATGTTTACGAGAATAAGGTTAGCTACTTAAAAATAATTACATAGTTGTTTGAGAAGAGGATAGTGATATGGATAAGGATAAAAATAATTACATAGTTGTTTGAAAAGAGGATAGTGATAAGAATAAGGATTATGAATATGGTGAATAGATAATATGAATGGATAAATCCATGCCATTTTGTTATGATTTCATATTGTGTTACGATTTCATATCACTATTTCATTTCATCAAATGGGAAAAATTGCGTATAAGTATAATAGATAATTGTTGGCATCATCATGTTAGCATTGATGTCAATAGATGAGCTAGATTGTGATGGGAATTCATGTCAAATAGGTTGTGGATGTTCGTATATGATGGATATTATTAATTGATGTGTTATGGTGTTGCAATGGTTAGATATTGGTGAAGAAATTTTAGTTTAAGCAATCAATCTGCATTTGTGGTATTGACAACCCATATTGTGACTGTAGAAAGAGAGTCTCCAACTTAGATTATTCTGCATTTCTAGTATTGAAACCCCATATTGTGGCTGTAGAAATAGAGTCTCCAACCTAGATTATTCACAAATAAACATGTTTATGAACTTACACTAGGAAATAAAAACCATAGGATTCCCCATGGAAATTTCCCAATGGATTATGTTGATTGGAGATTATTTGAATTGGCCATGCTTATCTATACTTGATCTCGTCCAAAATAACAAGACTAAGTGTAATTTAATTATAGTGCATTTATGGGGTTTTATTTATTGTCCATACTAGTTTTTTAATTTTTATTTTTTTATGCTATGTTTTAATATTAGGTTGGAAGTAATGTGATTTAGAGCATATATGTAACTGCATAGTGGCCTACAAGAAATATTATATACTATCATTGAGCATTAGAATGAAAGAGTGTTAGAATTCTAGAGTAAGTGTCTGATCTCATAACTAAATATGGAGTGAGTACGGAAATGATCGAATGCATGTATGAGATGCCATGTGAGCTTAAATATATCATCCTATAACTTAATATTAGTTGGTGTGTTTGTTTTTCTATGGTGTAAAACGTTGGATCAAGTTACTTATGTAATTGGTAATTCAATGGTAGCTTGAAGTCATGAGTCATTTAGTAATGGATGTGATCTAGTTTGAAGTGTGATGAATGCGCAAGCGTAACCTATGTATGGTGAGAATGCAGTAAGAGCGTCAAATAGAGGCTGCTAGTGTGTATGGGTCATAAACCTATGCATTTGAAGGGAATGATGAGAATGATGTATGCATATATACAAGTTTCATTATATTTTTGGACCCATCCTCCCCCCCCCCCCCCAAGGTTTGTGATTATATTTTTTATGCTACTACTATTTTGTGTGCCTACCTACATACAAGACAGGGTGTAAGATGCTCACTTGATTGCATGTACATTGGGTAAGTTTTGGAAGCAATGTAACACGAGTCTGGGTAGAGATAATATGGAAATGTTATTTCTTTTCAGTTGTTTCATTATATTACAGTGGAGGACAGATATTGAAAGGATGGTCTAAGACATATTGAGATGAATTTTTAAAGAGAGTAGAGATGATGGCTTGGATTTTGTAATAATAGAGTATCATTGTAGTTGCCTTTGTATCTTGTATTGCAGCTGAGACTTTAGCATATGTCTGAGTTTTTTTCAAGGAGTTTATATAGCTTCCATCCATTTTCTTAATCCTTGTAATTTTTATGATTAGCTGATGTATTGACATAGTTCGTATATTGATATTTGAGTGGTTGTTATAGTATAATGTTGATTTAGATGACAGTTATTTAGGATTGTTGAAGTTGAAAGTAATGTATGGTTGAGCATGACAGGTTTGATATATTTTTGCCACATATTTTATGGTGAGATTATTTCTTCTTTTGTTGAGGGTATGAATGTATAAGCCATGTTGAGTTAGAGTATGTTGTTACAATTTAAAAAACTTGATGATAATTATTTGAGCAGTGCTAGTTGTTGAGCTCAGGTTTGTGTCAGCATAGTGGTTTTGATGGTTTTATGTTGATATTATGTAGGTGTGGATATAGTATGAAAATTTATTAATCAAGATCTACAAGGGCTTGAAGGTTGGTTAATTTAGGGCAAGTGGTGACCTATAGATTACGGAGTGATGGCTTCCTTCATGTGGTGGCTTAAGGAACTATTTAGGGGTTGGTGCCTCTAATAGATGGGCATATACATATAGGTTTTGGAAGTGGGTGCTCCCATTACATCATGGGCCTAGAGTCAGTGGGTGCCCACATATCTAGCAAGTTTAAGCTTGCGTACTAATGTGTAACAATAAATTATGTAGAAGACGATTTCATTATGAATAAGAAAAATAAAATCATTCGATGACCTTTCTCCTAGAAGGTTTTCCAACTAATATGTAGTGTCTTTATGTGGTTTGATATTTTATGCCTTTATCATGAATATTGATACTCTCATGTTTTGGTTATGCATATTTTGATTAATATGAAACTACGGGTCACAAAATGCATTTATATGTACATCCTTGTCAATAAATTTGTATTACATGATTCTATTATTTGATAGTTGGACCCTTTTCTATACTATATATGAGCTAGTTTTATGTGCAATAATTTGAAATAAAAAAAGGAAGAACATACTTTGCTTGAGAACTTGATTTACTCATTTTTTTTCTAGTGATTGTGTCCCTAGACACCCTGTTACCGCATCAACATTTTTTTATGAATATCTATGGTTAAAATGATTCCCTTTCTAGTCCTTTCCATGGGGATTTATCCTTTCTTTGATATCCCACTACCATATAGATATTGGACGATAATTTCATGTTTTTCAATACATTGTTGTGTGACAAAAGACTCAGATTAGAGTGCTACTACAAACCCATTGTTAGAAAAATCAGAAAAGTAGAAATATTTTATTTTCTTGATAATTACTTGTGATATCTTAGTGTTGTTATTATCTTAATTTTTTTCTTATTTATCTGTGTTTCATCAATAAATTACCAAAACCAAAACATGAATATTAATAACACCATATGTAGGCACTCTTCGAGTGCTAAAATGCCTTTATAGGGGAGAACCCAGTCAAAATTCTTCCTTCAGTAGATTCAAAATGGGATACAACAAGAACTTATCCCAAAAAAAGTTCCTCCACCCCCAAGTTAGACTTCCAATATGATTTAGTAGTCTCTTATTATCCAGTAGCTTAAGCCCAACAACAACCCAAAAATTTGACTTCTAAGCTACAAAACATCGAACCCCAGCTACAGAATTTTGGCGTAGCAACATAACTGCATTTTCGACCCCTAGAGCATTTCAGCAGCTTCACATTTATGTGTTTGTATGTGTGTGTGTGTGTGTGTGTGCGTGTGTGTGTGTGTGAGAGAGAGAGAGAGGGAGAGAGAGAGAGAGTTTTGACTTATTGTTCTTGATAGAGATCTCCTTATCCTTCGCGAGCCCTTTTTTTTACTTTCCTTGAATTTTACAATTTTTTCTTGACCCAGAAAGATTAAAATCAAACTTGATGAGATTTTACTTCAAACAAGGTCAAGTTTCTACCTTTATATAGGAATTCCCCCCCCCCCCCCCCCCTCAGCTAGGTCGATTTGAGGCCAAATTGGTGGAGGAGTCTTAGAAGTCCTAATTTACATTAAAATAAATTTCTTTCTTGAAAAATAAATCCGAAGGGTCTTTTACAATATCACATAAACAAGTATAATTTACATAATATCTAGAAGCCTTCAAAAATGGCTTTGACCAAAAAACAATTGGCCCAAGCATGAAACCCATGCTTTAATAAGTCAGTTTCCATATGTAACAACCCTAGTTTATGTGTTTGAAATATGAACTTTAATCCTAAGGGGAGTGGACCCCAAAGGACAAGTATTTTATGAATGTAATTAAATATTTAATTTGAGGAAATGAATAAAATGATTTTGTGCAGATTGACCAAAATGAGATTTATGAGATCACTTGCTAAATCCATGAGGATGGATAAGGCAAATATTTCCCCGCAATCTTTCAAAAATCCTTGAAAGAAATTATTTCTAATTTAGATTTTTGAGGAAAAATCTAAATTCCCCAATGATGAGGAAAGTAGCTCGGAAGAGGTAAAAATATAGAAAAGCTGGGAAAAGCATAAAACAACTTTAAAGAATCCCTAAAATGGGAAGCCTAGGCAAACAGGAAGAGAAGCATCCTGAGATTCTGGACGTAGAATTAGAAACATGCTTTGGGGAACAATAGCTTAAATAAGCTGCTCCTAAACAGATTAGAGGTTGATCTATTCTAGGAGATGATCTCAGCTCGGGGGTGAGTTTTGGGAGACAGAAAGACTCTAAGGTTGGGAGGTTGGTCAATTGCAAGAGTGGTATGTCTCTAAATTTATTGGTGTTTTAACTTCCTGTGGTATGAATTGCCTACATATAATAGTTGATTTGTATGTTAGATTTATTAGTGCTACATTTAACAGAATTAATCATAAGGCATTCACCTTTATAATTCTGTATAGTTGTAGACAAGAAATCTATAGAGTAGAATCCAACAGAAACTCTAAACCGAGGTCAGTTTAAATCTGAGGATACATATTCCTCCACAGATAATTTAACTTTAAACTGCTCCTGATCTACTAGTATAAATTTATGCACATGATTAGGATAGATCAATATGGGAGTTCTTGTACCATAATTGAAAATAGAAATAGATGAACTGAAATCTAAACTGTGCATTAAATGAGACAAAAAAAAAAAATATACAGACTAACTTCCAGGGTCAGCACATCATTCACACATAAACAAAAGTACAATAGCAAGTTATTTCTGCATATAAGAAATTAATTCCACATCAGAAGGAAGCAATTTTCAGTTAGCATGAGATTTCCCATTTATACTTATTTCAATAAACTTTTCTTACTCTAGAGGCTAAAATTAATATGGGAAAGAAAGTTAACTAAATAATCAACAGACAAATTTCACAACAGCAGGGCATATTTAGCTGTAAGTATTCTATTCTATCATGTGAACTAAATGCAAGAGTGTATAGTGGAATACTAGAAATGCAAAAGTCTTCTAGACAAATATATATATATATATATATATATATATATATATATATATATATTAACAGCTCACCTGTAGGTATTCACGAAGCATGACGAGAGATGATGCTAAAAAGGTAGACAAATATCATTTGCAAATTAACTATAAAATACTTAATTAAGTACTGAACCAATGTAAAGAGCAGTGTTGGTAATACTTTGTACTATTCCAAGAATATTGAAGAGACTTAGTTACTGTTATGATCAAAACTACAAACCAGGGTAGTATGATAAACATATACAAATGCCTTTGACGACTAACATTCTGAGTGTAAGAATGGTCGAGGTAGAATCATCAATCTAACGATATAATAAAATGTGGATTTATAAAACTACATGTAACTGAACTTACACTGTGGAAAAGAACAATTAAACTATTCATTCAGATAATTACCATGTTCATGAGTATTGTTTAACAAATGTATTGCCAGAAGGCATTAATATAATAAAATACAACAAAAGTGGGGTATACGTAGTTGCAGAACAATGCCATAAGTACTTATTAAGCTGGACCCAAGCTAAAAAGAGCAAAGTGCGATTTCTGTTGAAGACACATAATAGTACTCGATATTATGCAAATCAAGAAACGACAGAGATATATATATAAACAAAAATCCAAACATTACAAGTCCACTGTGGCATGGGGACCATATCATAATGTTCCAGGAATTGATATAAGGGAACATTCAGTGTCGAAACTCAAAAATTACAATAGTCACAATTATACAACTGTATCAATAAAAATTTTAAGCTGTCAAAAACAATTCTAGAACAAATGCGAGGAGAATTGGCTCCTTCTAACCAGCGTTCAGTGAATACCGACCTGTAAATGACAAGAGGAGTCAATGTTAATGCTGAAGGAAGCCACGTCTCTCGTGGTTCAAGAGAAAGTGAGGCGATGGTCGTAAATACCTGTAAGAGACAAATCACAACATGAATATCATACAGAATGTGATGAAGAAGAGGAACGTTATCAAAAGTGATAAATGAGGAATGAATAGTTACCTGGTGCGCTAGAACCTCCAAGCTTTCAACTAATCTGTCATATACATAGGGCCATGACATAAATAAACCTGAGTTGGATGGTGGGCATTCAACTAGAATAAAAGAGCTAGCACTCTTGTGAACAAAAAATAGGAATTGTTCCTTACACATGTCGAGGAAAGGAGCGAACAGAAGGTCGAGAGGGGTAAAATCCCTCTATCGTCATGCGAATGACCTCGGAGCAACCTTAGACAGGCATAAGGTAGAGGGTAAATCTCCCTCCAAACCCATAAGTGCATTCATTCAGTCTCGTTCTTGAGAATACGTGTAAGGAAATACAGTAAATTTGAACTTAAACCAAGCAAATCGAATCAGTCGAAATGGAGAAAAAAAATTCTCTGCAAGAGAAAATTTAACCAGTTGTCAGACATGAATTAACTTGGACAAAATGATGGTAAAATATCCATCGAAATACAAAAATTCAGTCCCTGCTCGAGTCAATGAGTGCAACTCTGAACAAGACAGGGAAAACCCATATTGAGTGGTAAGAAAAGAGCGTGAATTTAAAACTATCTGGAATTATCATACCTGCATTGTCAAATGAAACGAGGGACTACACCGAAGTCTGGATTGAATCATGCTCAATTCTCCAAAGCATTGAAGTTCACTAGCCAGGGAAAAAGCGAACAAGTAGTAAGGGAAAATAACCGCCCAGCAAATTAACAATGAAAATTTATATCCATGTTCCCAGAATAGATCAATGAAACCCTAACATGTCGGTGAATCCTTGTCATCCACATGCCAAGATCCCAAGGGTGAAGCCACGAATCGAAGGGCTGGATGTGTTATGTACACCATACTTTCAACATTCAATGTGACAAGCAATACAATAAATGTCACAATGTTCTGGCCGTGCCATAGAGATTGCCTTGGCACCAGGGTAGGCTGGCGTGGTGAGTTCCAGAGTTACGTGGAGCAAACTCATGTGACTGCGAATGGAATGTGACCCATTCCAAACCATACAACGAGACTGAAAATAATATATAAGCTTATGTGGGAAACTAGCTTCACGTCTCAATTTCGTTGAGTCAAATTACCAATTCGTATTACGTGGAGGCCAAAATAAATGATTCCAATCTTGATATAAATCTTGACGAGAATTCAATAAATGGCCATGAGTGCCATGTACCCATAGATAGCAACGTGGGTAAATTAAATCCAACTAAGTTTCATACTTTATAAACGAGTGGTGAACAGGTGTAATTGAAATTGTCCCACATGGGTCTATCGAAATATAACGATATGGTTAACATGTGAACTTGAATCAATCCTTCATCTGTCTATCAAACTATAATAATATATTGAATGATCAAAGTTTCATTACTATACAAACAAAGGTGAGACATAAAAGTGGGGTTGGGATAAACAAATCCATTATGTTTGTATTTTAAATATCATTATGTTTGGTAGTACTAATATTGTTATATCCAATTGGGTTGGATATAGTTGAGATATGGAAATAAATCGTAATTGGGAAAACAATTATGATTTGAATAAACCAACATAATTATAGTGTAGTATCTTGATAGAATTATAATTGAAAAGATGAATGCTTGGAAAAAAAATATTTGGGAAGGTAAATGGGGGGTGTGACAAATGGTATCAAAGCCCAAGTTATAAAACTGGGCTAGTGACATTGTGCTCACTGTGGCTATGTGTCCACGGTATAAATTGATTTCTGTGGAAAAAAAAAAAATTATATTTTTATTTTTATTGATCTGTATTGTGTAGTGTACAGTGGTGCTGGAATGGCAGAAGGTGACAAAATTTATGTTGACCTGTGTGATGAGGATAATGCACCAGATCCCAATGCGCCCATGATGGCTATGTTGCGGAGGTTGCAACAAGAATTGGCTGAGATAAAAATCCAGAATGACAGATTGTCATTCGCCAGTGAGGAGCAGGAAAAGCTCATCAGAGAATTAACTTCACAGAACAGCCAAGAAGGTGAAGGTTCGGGAAAGAGGAAGACTGATGAGTCTGAGGATGAGGATGCTATTAGGCATCAATATAAGTGGAAAAAGGAATTACAGGGGGAATTCCGAAAGATCAAACCTCCCTCCTATGATGGGGAGAAGGAGGAAGATGCTGAAGCCTGGTTGCTGAACATGATTAAGTACTTCCAGGTCTATGAATATGAAAGCAATCTAAAGGCCAGATTAGCTATTTACCAGCTACAAGGTAAGGCTACCTTGTGGTGGGAGGAGACAAAAATGGTGCATGCCATTGATGAAAAGACAGTTACCTAGGAAGATTTCCAGGTTAAGTTCAAAAACCGCTACCTAAATGAACATTACTATGATGATAAAGCCAAGGAATTTCACGAACTTAGACTAGGACAACTCACTATTGATGAGTTTGTTACTAAGTTTACAAATCTGTTTAGATATTTACCCTACATAAGGGAAGAAAAGGGAAAGGTACAAAGGTTTCTGAATTTTTTGCCTACTGTGTACAAAGAGAAAATTGAGTTTGATAACCCAAAAACAATGGACGAATCTATTAGAAAAGCTAGATTGTGCTACCAACAGTTCAAAAGAAAAACTGAACATGGGAAAAGCTGGGTAAATAAGAGTGAATTCAAAGGGAAGAAACAAAAACCAGCCTATTTGAAGAATTTTGGGAGAGATCATCAGCGGAAAAAGTTTAATAAACCCAAAGAAAGTCAAACTGCTCAATCCCAAGTGGCCTCAAAACACATAGATGGAGACAATAAGAAAGAGGGCACAGTGAAAATGAGAGAACCCCTGAAATGTTGGGGATGTGGAGAACCCCATTTGTTGAGAGATTGTCCCCATCGAAACATTCAGATGATTATGAGGGATTGAGAAGCCACCACAGTAAATGACATAGCCAGAAATATACCAACTATCAGTGCAGCCTTGGAAAATCAACAAGCAGAACATCAAGCTACCATGGTTGAAATGGACGGTAAGATTTCTGACCAATCTGTTACAGTTTTGATTGACCCAGGTGCTTCTTTGAGTTACATTAGTCCAACAATTGTAGAAAAATATAATCTTAAACCTAAAAAATTTCAGCAATCATGGTTGGTTCAGCTGGCCACTGGAACCAAGAGGAAGGTAACACATAAATTGCCCCGAACAGCAATAAAATTAAATGATTTTCAAACAGAAGTAAATTTGAACATTCTGCCCTTAGGTTCATATGATTTGCTGATAGGAATGGACTAGCTCGAAAGGAAGAAAGCCTTGATGAACTGCTGGGATAAGATTCTGCATTGTGTAGATGATGAAGGGAACCCTTTTGTTCTCAGGGGAAAACAAAAACCTATCTCTGTAAGACAAATATCAGCAATGCAATTAAAACGAACAGCTAGAAAAGGATACCAAGTTTATGCAGTACATGTGGAAGAAACAAAACAGAAACCTGAATAAATATTGCTAGATGTTGTGCCAATAGTAAGAGAGTTTAAGGAAGTCTTTCCAGATGAGATCCCTCATCTCCCGCCCAAAAGAGAGATTGACTTTTCAATCGATCTGGTGCCGGGAGCAGTACTTGTTTCCCGAGCCCCTTATCGAATGAGTCCCCCTGAACTTATGGAACTGAAAATGCAATTGCAAGAACTGTTAGATAAAGGTTATATCAGACCGAGTGTGTCTCCTTGGGGAGCAGCAGTGATGTTCGTGAAAAAGAAATATGGAACTTTTTGGATGTGCATTGATTATCGTCAATTGAATAATTTGACCATTAAAAATAGATACCCTTTGCCTAGAATTGATGATATTTTTGATCAAGTGAGAGGAGCTTCAGTATTTTCGAAGATTGATTTAAGGACTAGTTATCACCAGTTCAGAATTAAAGAAGAAGACATCAGCAAAACAGCCTTTCAAACCAGGTATGGTCACTACGAATTTGTAGTCCTACCTTTTGGTTTGACAAATGCCCCTGCCAAATTTATGTGCCTGATGAACATTGTGTTAAATAAGTACTTGGATAAATTTGTCCTTGTGTTCATAGATGATATTTTAGCCTACTCAAAAAGTAAGGAGGAACATAAAGAACACTTGAGGATAGTGTTGTAAACTCTGAAGGAAAACCAATTATATGCTAAGTTCAGCAAATGTGAATTTTATAAAGATAAGATCCAATACTTGGGTCATATTATTTCGGAACAAGGGCTGGCTGTTGACCCTGAAAAGATAAAAGATATTAAAGAATGGCCTATACCAACTAATGTTTCAGCAGTGAGATCATTCATGGGGATTGCAGGCTATTATCGCAGATTTGTGGAGAGATTTTCTGCCATAGCACATCCCATAACATGATTACAAAGGAAGGGTGTCAAATTTGAGTGGACTAAAAAATGCCAAAACAGTTTTGACCAATTAAAACTAAAACTTACTACAACCCCTATACTGAAGATTGTAGATCCTGATAAAGAATTTGTGGTATGTACGGATGCCTATAGAGAGGGGTTGGGAGGAGTTCTTTTGCAGGAAAATTCAGTTATTGCATATGAATCTAGGAAACTGAGGATACATGAACAAAACTATAGTGCCTATGATTTGGAGTTAGCTGCTGTTATTCATGCTTTGAAAATGTGGCGACACTATCTCCTTGGAAAAAAATTTACGTTGATGACTGATCACAGTAGTCTTAAATATTTCTTTTCCCAAACTGATTTGAATGCTAGACAGGCCAGATGGCTGTCTTTCCTAAGTGAATTTGATATGGACATAAAACATATCAGGGGGAAAGAAAATAAAATTTCTGATGCATTGAGCAAAAATGCTTGTCAGAATATAAATAGCATTGGAAGTAGTCCCCATATCAATGTAGAAGATTTGGTGGAAAAGGCAGCAAACCAAGATCCAAATTATGAAACAGTACTGGTGAAACTACTAAAGAAGGAGAAGACTGATTTCACTCAAAGCCAAAAAGGGCTGATCTGTTATAAGAACAGATTATATATTCCGAATGTGGAGTCCTTGAAAAAAGAGATTCTAGATGAATATCACAAACATCCATATGCAAGACATCCAAGATATCAGAAAATGTTAACAGCTTTGAAAAAGAAGTTGTTTTGGCCAGGAATGAAGAGAGATGTAGCAGAATATTTAACTAGATGCATGGAATTTCAACTAGTCAAAGTTGAGCATCAGCATCCTGCTGGTCTTTTAAACCCTTTGCCGATTGCAGAATGGAAATGGGACACAGTTTCCATGGATTTCATAACAGGATTACCCAAAACCAAATACCAACATGATTCAGTGATGGTGGTATTAGACACTTTAACAAAAGCTACACATTTTATACCAGTGAAATCTACCTTTGGGACAGCTCAAGTAGCGAATGTGTTCCTGAAGGAGGTAGTAAGGCTCCATGGGGTTCCAAAGGTGATTTTTTCTAACCGAGATGCTAAGTTTACAGTAGCCTTTTGGAAAGGGCTATTTGGAGGGATGGGTACTAAGTTGAATTTTAGTACTGCTTACCACCCTCAGAAAGATGGTCAAACGGAGAGAACAAATCAAATTCTGGAGGACATGCTGAGAATGTATGTGATGGATAGGCTATTAAAGTTGGAAGATTACTTGCATTTAGCTGAATTTTCCTATAATAACAGCTACCAATCCTCCATCAAAATGAGTCCGTTTGAGGCACTCTATGGGAGAAAATGTTGTACTCCCTTGAGCTGGAGCTAGCCAGAGGATAAATTGATGTTGGGGCCAGATGCTTTATAAGAGATGGAAAGAATTGTCAAACAGATACAAAGAAATATCAAGACAGCACAAGATCGCCAGAAAAATTATGCTGATAAGAAGAGAGTACATCGAGAATTTAAAGTGGGAGAGCATGTGTACTTACGTATTAAACCCAAAAAGAGCACACTTTATGCTGGAAGTTGTGCAAAACTGGCTCCTAGATATTGTGGTCCTTTTGAAGTATTAGAAAGGGTGGGACCAGTGGCTTACAAGCTGGCCTTACCACCCCATGTTAGAGTTCATGATGTGTTTCATGTTTCGTTGTTAAAAAGATATGTCCATGATGCTTCTCACATAGTTGATTGGAATGTTGTACAGGTGGAACCAGAAGGGGAGTTTCTGCCAGAACCGCTTCTAATATTGGAGCGAGAAGAAATTGAATTGAGGAACTGAACGGTAGCAAGAGTAAAGGTGCAGTGGAAGCACTTTACTTCTGAAGAAGATACCTGGGAAAGAGAAGCTGAAATGATGGAAAGCTATCAATTTTTGTTTGAAAAATGAATAACAACACTGAGGATGGTGTTTTCTTTCAGAGGGGGAATATGTAACACCCCTAGTTTATGTGTTTGAAATCTGAACTTTAATCGTAAGGGGAGTGGACCCCAAAGGACAAGTATTTTATGAATGTAATTAAATATTTAATTTGAGGAAATGAATCAAATGATTTTTTGCAGATTGACCAAAATGAGATTTATGAGATCACTTGCTAAATCCATGAGGATGGATAAGGCAAATAATTCCCCACAATCTTTCAAAAATCCTTGGAAGAAATTATTTCTAGTTTAGATTTTTGAGGAAAAATCTAAATTCCCCAATGATGAGGAAAGTAGTTGGGAAGAGGTAAACAGCTGGAAAATCTGGGAAAAGCATAAAACAGCTTTAAAGAATCCCTAAAATGGGAAGCCTAGGCAAACAGGAAGAAAAGCATCCTGAGATTTTGGACGCAGAATTAGAAACATGCTTTGGGGAACAATAGCTTAAATAAGCTGCTCCTAAACATATTAGAGGCTGATATGTTCTAGGAGATGATCTCAGCTCGGGGGTGAGTTCTCGGAGACAGAAGGACTCTAAGGTTGGCAGGTTGGTCAATTGCAAGAGTGGTATGTCTCAAAATTTATTGGTCTTTTTACTTCCTATGGTATGAATTGGCTACATATAATAGTTGATCTGTATGTTAGATTTATTAGTGCTACATTTAACATAATTAATCATAAGGCATTCACCTTTATAATTTTGTATAGTTGTAGATAAGAAATCTGTAGGGTAGAATCCAACAGAAACTCTAAACCGAGGTCGGTTTAAATCTGAGGATACATATTCCTCCACAGATAATTTAACTTTAAACTGCTCCTGATCTACTAGTATAAATTTATGCACATGACTAGGGTAGAGAAATATGGGAGTTCCTGTACCATAATTGAAAATAGCAATAGATGAACTGAAATCTAAACTATGCATTAAATGAGACAGAAAAAAAATAAACAGACTAACTTCCAGGGTCAGCACATCATTCATACATAAACAGAAGTACAATAGCAAGTTATTTCTGCATATAAGAAATTAATTCCACAACAGAAGGAAGCAATTATCAGTTAGCATGAGATTTCCCATTAATACTTATTTCAATAAACCTTTCTTACTGTAGAGGCTAAAATTAATATGGGAAAGAAAGTTAAATAAATAATCAACAGGCAGATTTCACAACAGCAGGGCATATTTAGCTGTAAGTATTCTATTCTATCATGTGAACTAAATGCAAGAGTGTATAGTGGAATACTAGAAATGCAAAAGTCTTCTAGACAAATATATATATATATATATATATATATATATATATATATATATATTAACAGCTCACCTGTAGGTATTCACGAAGCATGACGAGAGATGATGCTAAAAAGGTAGACAAATATCATTTGCAAATTAACTATAAAATACTTAATTAAGTACTGAACCAATGTAAAGAGCAGAGTTGGTAATACTTTGTACTATTCCAAGAATACTGAAGAGACTTAGTTAACTGTTATGATCAAAACTAAAAACCAGGGTAGTATGATAAACATATCCAAATGCCTTTGACAACTAACATTCTGAGTGAAAGAATGGTCGAGGTAGAATCATCAATCTAGCGATATAATAAAATGTGGATCTATAAAACTACATGTAACTAAACTTACACTATGGAAAAGCACAGTTAAACTATTCATTCAGATAATTACCATGTTCATGAGTATATTTT
This sequence comes from Pinus albicaulis, assembly GCA_034641835.2. Taxonomy (NCBI): domain Eukaryota; kingdom Viridiplantae; phylum Streptophyta; class Pinopsida; order Pinales; family Pinaceae; genus Pinus; species Pinus albicaulis. Next base: position 328,587,892 of record CM076580.1, read on the forward strand.
AACAAATGTATTTCCTGAAAGCATTAATATAATAAAATACAACAAAAGTGGGGTATACGTAGTTGCAGAACAATGCCATAAGTACTTATTAAGCTAGACCCAAGCTAAAAAGAGCAAAGTACGATTTCTGTTGAAGACACATAATAATACTCGATATTATGCAAATCACGAAATGACAGAGATATATAAATAAACGAAAATCCAAACATTACAAGTCCACTGTGGCATGGGGACCGTATCATAATGTTCCAGGAATTGATATAAGGGAACATTCAGTGTCGGAACTCAAAAATTAGAATAGTCACAATTATACAACTGTATCAATAAAAATTTTAAGCTGTCGAAAACAATTCTAGAACAAATGCAAGGAGAAATGGCTCCTTCTAACCAGCGTTTGGTGAATACCAATTTCAACAAAAATGACAAAGAGAGTCAAAATGTTAATGCGGAAAGGCACATCTCTGGAGTTCGAGCAACAGAATAAATGGTCGTAAATACCTGTAAGAGACGAACCACAACATGAATATGATACAGAACATGACGAGGAAGAGGAACGCTATCAAAAGTGATAAATGAGGAATGAACAGTTACCTGGTGCGCTAGAACCTCCAAGCTTTCAACTAACCTATCATATACATAGGGCCATGACATAAATAAACCCAAGTTGGATGGTGGGTGTTCAACTAGAATGAAGGAGCTAGCTCTCTTGTGAATGAAAAATAGAAATTGTTCCTTACACAGGTCGAGGAAAGGAGCGAACAGAAGGTCGAGAGGGGTAAAATCCCTCTATCATCATGCGAATGACCTCAGAGAAACCTTAGACGGGCGTAAGGTAGAGGATAAATCTCCCTCCAAACCCATAAGTGCATTCGTTCAGTCTCGTTCCTGAGAATACGTGTAAGGAAATACAGTAAATATGAACTTAAACCAAGCAAATCAAATCAGTCGAAATGGAGAAATCAAATTCTCTGAAAGAGAAAACTTAACAAATTGTCAGACATGAATTAACTGGGACAAAACGATGGTAAAATATCCATTGAAATACAAAACTTCAGTCCCTGCTCGAGTCAATGAGCGTAACTCTGAACAAGACAGGGAAAACCCATACTGAGTGGTAAGAACAGAGCGTGAATTTCAAACCATCCGGAATTATCATACCTGCGTTGTCAAATGAAACGAGGGACTACGCCGAAGTCTGGACTAAATCACGCTCAATTCTCCAGAGCGTCGAAGTTCACTAGCCAGGGACAAATCGAACAAGTAGTAAGGGAAAAGAACCGCCCAGCAAATTAACAATGAAAATTTATATCCATGTTCCTAGAATAGATCAATGAAACCCTAACGCGTCGGTGAATCCTCGTCATTCACATGGCAAGATCCCAAGGGTGAAG